>NQMI01000034.1:0-143852 GCA_002270565.1 Stenocarpella maydis
AAAAAAAAAAAAAAAAAAAAAAAAAAAAAAAAAAGGCTGCCAAAGGGAAGTGGTATCTGACAAGAGCCGGACATGTACATCGTCCACCATTTTCCCAGGCTTTCCGATGGTCTCTTTGCCCATATCCTTTTTCAACGCCTGCCAAAAGATCTTGCTTATTCCCCTGCGAGACCCCTCTTCGGCCCACATTTTCCTAATCCAGAGTCACCTTTCCCATTTTCACAAACGCGTACAGACAGCGTACTCCCTAAAGTACTTAAAGTATATTTGGTACAGAATTTCGTTTGAACATATCGAGATAGCCCTGTTGTAATACCTTGACAGGACAGATGCGCGCCATAACATTAACATGTCTTCGTGACACTCAGAAACATCATATTATATATAATGTGTGTGTGTGTGTGTGCGCGCGCGCGAGGGAGAGAGAGTGTGTGCAGGTTCGATGGAGAAGAATGCCCAACGCATGAGCGTAAAAGTGCGTGAGATTCAGTCGTCTCGCTGTGCGATTGCTAGTTGAAGCCAGCACCGCCTTTTTCGCTGCCGGTTATGAGCCTTGCTACGAGGGTTCGTTCTTGACCATACTCCATGCAGACTTGCTACCATCATCTGTGCTTGGCGTCGTTGATCTCGTCGTGGCCTTCTTCTTGTTTTTCATCTTGCTCTGCATTTCCGCAAGCAAGATAGCAGCGCCTATCTCATGCCTCGTCCTGCTGCCAGCTGATTTTTCAATGTGCCGCTTGAGGTGATCTCGGAAGTTGTCACATCTACCGAAGGTCTTGGGAGTCTCGCAGAATTCACAGCGCCACGTTTCTGGGTTGTCTGAGTGTGCTCTGTAGCCGCCCGTCAGTGCATGCACTCGTATCGTGCCGAACAGCAAGAGCACCACTCACTCATTATAATGCCTCTTCAAGTGCTCCTGCCTCGAGTAACTTTTGCCGTTGCACTCGGGGTATTCACACCGGTGCCTGTTCGCCGGGGCCTTGGAGACCTTGAAGCCTTCTTGGAGTGGAGGAAGCTTTCCCGCCACCTGTTTGGCCTTGGACGAGCGGCCCTTGCCAGAGCCTGTCTTTGGCAGGCTCTGCTGTAATAATGCTGACTTCTGCTGAGGCCCGTCCATGATAATCCTCCGCCTGATATTTCCGTGGGAACTGCCTAGAGGGCCGGGCGTTGGGGTCGTCATGGCCACGGCTGGTGACGAAGTCCGCTCAAAAGTGATGGGGCTGCCATCTGCATGATGCTGCCAGATTGCTGTCATGTCGCAGTTTTGAATGTGGTTACTAAACAGCGGGGATGGCGTTGGAATCATGAGAGGGTCCATGAAGTTGTATGCGTCCATGCCCTGTGTTGGAGTGAAGTCGACACTGTTCTGAAATGCCGCCGCCGAGCTGCTACTCCGAGACGGCGTCATGGGCATGCCATGGCACAGCATATTGGGGGCCACGGTCGACTTCATGTCTAATGGGAAGCAGCTAGAAGTTGAGGGCGGCGAGGGCGTGAACTCGTCGAACATCATGGTCTCATTCCCAAAGGCAATATCAAAGTCCATGGGGTGCTGTGGGGTGGTGTTCCTGGGCGGCGGCGTCAGGGCATCGTAGAGCGACGAGGCTGATGAGAAACTTCCGGACGAGGAGGGGCAGGATGACGAATATGGCAGAGGCTGGCCGCTGAAGCCGAAGGTGAAGCTGTCGTCTGCGTCCATGTTCAAGCTGAGCAAATCGAGACCCTGGCTGTTGCTAGAGGTATAGCTGTCTAGGCCGAGCACTTCCCTGCTTGTTTCTCCCCTGCTTGTCATTCCAAGAGCCGCAAGGTTGGAGGCGAGTAAGCTGGATCACGGCGCGGAGGTGTCGAGAAGGGATGTGATGGAGGAGTGGCAGAGGGATATAATCCAGATATGTCGAAGGGTGTAAGGGCGTGTGCTTGCTGGGTAGGGAGGTCGTGGGGTTCAATATAAGAATGCGCGGGCAGGTGAGCGGCTCATTGGAATGGACACTGGTGGGTGCTCAATACGTAGGGGTGGCACACCCAAAAAGGACGCGGCAGACCTGGCCCAGCCCAATACAGAATCTAGGTCGGGCTGTCAAGACGTTTGAGCGAAACATCCCTACACCAGCCTATTGCTTGCATGAAGCATCTGTTTTAGTCGGGACTTGTAGTGCCCCTGGCGAGCACACTCCCAGACTGTGGGCAAGAGCTATCGATAGATCGGTGGATCTTTGCAGCAAGATCAGTACATCTGAACGGCCTGGCGCACCCCAGAGTACCCTGCATCTTATCCAAAGTACGGCCTAGCAGCCAGGGACAGAGATACCGAGGCCGAGACGGAGAAGTAGATTCGCGCCTGGAGAAGAAACAAGGTGCATGAACCGGTAGATCTGCCCCACAGTGAGTATCGCGATGGTGGGAAAGCTGGAATGAATTTCGCCTATACGGTAATGGCGCCTTCCAGAGGGGCCCTCACGACCACCGAAATTGAGACACTCCGGTGGACAGCCAAGCTTGACAGGCTTGGGTCCCCTTCGCCAGGTGCCTTCCGCAGTCCCCAGGGACAATCTCGGCGTCTGCCCACAGCTGGGGGCAGGCAGACAGTGCGAGAGCAGGCTAATCGCCATTGGAAGGCTGCTGAAGCCTTCAGGCCGCCCATGACGCCAATGAGGCTGCGCGAAGTACCATGCAGGTCGACAGTGGTCGAGCTGGGGGGCACCACGGAAAAGCAAGCATGCCCAAACGTAATTGGAGCTGCCGTGCCGCAGGCCGCACTTGGACGAGGTGGTTGAGGCCCAGATGATCAGCCTGTCGTGGTGCATCCCCATTGCTGGCCGTGAGGCGTGGCAGCGCCATCACACGGTCGCAGCCTCCCGTTTTCGACGCTGTGAATGTGCAAGTGGCAGAGTGGGTTGCTCTTTGTTCGCAGAGCCGCACACGAGAGGAGCAGGGCGGAAAAACACCGTGGCAAGGGACAAAGATTGGGCTCGAGCCCCGGCCATCGGCCTTGGGCCTTGGACCACTGGCCGTCTGAGGCGTCGGGACAATAATAGTGCTAAGTAATGGTGTGTAAGCTGGTCGCCGTTATTATCATAGTATGTGAATGCTCGATAGACGTGCCGCGAGGGCTGGAGGTTGATTTGCGTCTGCCGTTCCTGGGGAACCTTGTCTCCCTGCATCTGGGACCTTGCAGGGTGATCTTCCTGGCCTGCCCGTCAGGCCTGCTTGGGCCATGTTTAGTGAAAGAGACGCTTCTCTTGCACGCGGGCGAGTTATCCATTGTCCATTGTTGAATCCATGCACCCGCACGGCGAAACAAGCCTCTCTGCCAAGCGCATCTGAGCAACCCTGTTGATCCTGGGGTCTCCGCCTCCCATTGTCCAGGCCTGTCAGGAGGCAGACGGATGCAGCCAGGTTGGGGCCACTTGTCGTGACGGGGCTTCCTGGAGGCGTGCCAGAAAGGATCGCCTTGTTGGGGGCGGTGGGGTCGTTCTCTTGGACGTCAGACTGCGGGACATAGACCGTGCGACGAGGCCACGCGCGGGATCAAGGTCACGGGAGCCTTCTCGTCTCGGCCGGCACTGTGACCTGATGTGTCCCAGAACTGGTGGTGGTGTCCCGGGCATGGCCTGTCTGTGGCCTGGCCTGGCGGACACATAGTAGGAGGCATGGGGTGATGGCGCCCGGCCGAGCCTAGGCAGTCAAGAGATTAGATGTAGATGGAGTCTCCATAGATGATGATCCGGACGAGACGAAATTGGGTTGTGTTGGGTCGAGCGAGCACAGACATGGCCCTTCAGCCCGTTCGAGGCCCCTTGCGAAGATCACAAATCTCCGTGCCGAACGGGACTGCACTAATAAGTACCGAGTGCAACCCCCAAGGCACTGTACGCCACGGAGCAGCAGAGGTCGAGCAACCCCTGCCTGGCTGTCAGGGGTCGTCTGTCATGCATCGGCTGTCGGCTGTCACTTGTCACCCGTCAATCATAACTACCCATCTACCTACCTACCATCCATCACCTCTCGTTATGCGTCAGATCCACCACCATGTCCCGTCGAGGCCACGGCTTCTCCTTGCTCTCCTGCCGGCACACAGACGCGACACTTGGGCAGGCGTCAGTGAACCAAGGGCACGAATATCAAGACATCAATCAGCTCAGGCACTCGCCGGCGCATCAAGACGAGGCACAGCACAGCTTGGCCGAGAAACCCACTGTGGGATAATATCATATCGCCCGGGACATTTGGGCATGGTCTGTGGCAACTCGATAAGGCTTGGTAGACCCCTTTCTATGATGCTCGCGGGTGGCTGCACAAGGCTGGAGTCCTCGCGAAGGTCATGGCTGTCTCGCCGAACCAGCCAGCCAAGGCGGAATGAAAGCAGCGTCTCCTATGCTGCCTTTTCCAACCAAACTAACTCATGTTGTAGCGGCAGCCACTGCAGCACTGGGCTCGAACGGGTGCGACCTGTCTGTTCAATAGCTGCGACACGGCGGCGATCGAGTGAAGCCACGATGTCCCACCGCCTTGAACATGGCTTGCTTCCCTTTATGGGGAGGGGGCCCCGCTCCAGCATGCCATTCTACATCCGGGACTCCCACATGTTGTCTCAGAGGACAGCGGAAACTGAGCTCGTGAGGCTTTCTCGGTGTCAGGCATCACCTGTGAACGCATGTTTTCAGGAGGCCCCTGGTTCAGCCCAGCATTCATTCGGGGGGCCCTTTCTCTTTTTGATGCATCTTGCAGATGACCACCATGCAAGATTTAGCCTGTTCGGCCGGCGCCATGATTATGCACCGGCTGTATTCCGCCTAGGTATTGCACACATCCGACCTGCCAAGTGGGTGGCCGGTCGTGCTGCAAACTCGCCTGCGTCCCCTTTGTGCGTTTTCTCTTAGCATGCCGTTTTGAAAAGGCTACCCTGTCCGCCTCGAACAAGTCGTTCATGCGGCGGCACTTTCCGATGCGTGAGTAATATCACCTTGGTCGGCCGTCATATCACGTCATCCAGTCTCGCTGAGGATCCAATCCAGGGGCCCTCTGGCCGCCCTCGTGCCCAAATCGTGAGCAATGTCAACGGTTGTTCCACAACGACCACGACGCTGCGCGTGCTGAGGCTCACAACCCATCCTCCCAAGTGTGGCAATAATCATGATTTCAAAAAGCGCTGTCACAGAGTGTTGTGAAGTAGGCCTCTGGCTGAGGTGTGGGGTAGGCAACATCGACTTCGGTTCCGGGCGAGCTCTCTCTC
Source organism: Stenocarpella maydis (assembly GCA_002270565.1). NCBI lineage: Eukaryota > Fungi > Ascomycota > Sordariomycetes > Diaporthales > Diaporthaceae > Stenocarpella > Stenocarpella maydis. Next base: position 5,234 of record NQMI01000034.1, read on the forward strand.
GTAACACCCTCGCCGTCCGTACTATACCTAGGTAGGCTTCGCTCTTCCTATGGAACGGTGCCTTGAAGTCAACCATGTCATTAGCTGCTCTTAAAACTGCTTGATCGAGAAGGCGTAAGGTGGCAAGCCAGCTGCATACTCGATGGTACATCGCGCGCCTCGTTTCCGCTCGTTCGCCACACATACACACAGCACAGCTACTAGTCAACTTGCGACTGACCAGCTCCGTGGGTCTGGGAGGGTCTATCAAGCCAATCACGAAGACGGATTTTCGGTGACATAGATAGACCAGCAAGCCGGCCCAGAGTTTCCCAAGGTGGACTGAATATGCCACTATCTAGAGTCAATGATGGCAACCAAACCCCCGCGGTATGGCAACCATCATCTCTGCAGAGCCAGGCTCCAATGCAAGAGCTTGAGCATTATCCCCTGCTCATATGCTCCTCATGTACGAAGGACCCAGACCGGCTAGTTCAAGCAGCCAGACGCCGGCATGTCTCCGCTCAGATGACGATGGCCGCAATCGTTGCTCTGCAGGTGGCGGAAAGGCATGTGAGCATCATTGAGGCTATCTTCGCTGAGGGCTTTCTAGTGTTTTCTCCGACAGTGGTGTTGCTGCTTCCCAAGAGCAATAGGGTATAAAGATCCGAGTGAAGAGTAGGGACTTCGCGGTATGCTCCCTGGCATTCTCTCTCCAGCTTCGAATCTCGGATCTGATCAGCTTTTCTCAACACCACCTCACCAACACCACAATTCTGAACGCACTCGGAATCAACACCATGTGTACTCTGAACAGGCAATGTTATGTATGCAAAGGAGGATGTGTAGAGCAGGTTATAGTGCATTGTCCTTCCTACCTTGCTGGTCGCGACTGTGGCCAGTCCGATGTGGCCCGAGCAGGACGGGCGGGCTGTATGCTTCTTCAAGAGATATTACACAAGTCCGCGTGCCCTAAACATGGGATTGACAACCCCCATAATAAGTGCAATGCTACATTCCAGACTCTGGTTGTACCAAGCTAATGTCAAGACTAACTATCTTATAAGAACCTCTCATCGTTCTTCAACCTTGAGCTTCGGGCCAGAATCAAAGACACTCAACTCACCCCGGCTGGACAGGAGTGATCGGGCCGCAGTTGAGTTCGCATAGCGGCGAAAATTATGACAGTACAGCATGTAGTATGTGATAGGGTATATGCGCAGTGGGAAGGACAATAAGAAGCCCCCGTCGAAGCCGAAAATCAATGTAAAGGGTGGGGGATGAAAAAGTTGCATGATAAGGAATGGCAAATGATGAAAAAAAATCCGAGATCCTCAAAAATCACCAAGTACCGCCCATCACCAACCCTATACCGTGCCCTATACCGGATATAGATTAGTAATGTCTTGGCCAATAAGACACACATTTAGGAGGGATATACCTGTTCTGCTCGTTGTATGGAGGTCCCCACCTTTGCTGTGGGTGTCCTGCCCCGTCACACAGAATTAGTCTACCAGGGACGAAATCGGTTCTAGGCCTATAGAAAATACCCCCCCCCTTGATAATAAAGGAGGGGGGTAATTTAGCGGGATATTTTAGGGGGCATAGGGAATTTCTAGGGAGGAGGTAGATTAAGGATGAAGAGGAAAAAGGTATTAAGCAAAGCAGAGGGAATAACCCATCCCCTGTATTTATATACACCTCATTATCCCTCACGCACCGAGCAACAGCAATTAACGTGACTGCACGGGCTATTTAAGCTGCACTAGATATATCCACTAGAAGGGGTTTTAGAGAATTCTGGCATTTTGATCTTCATGCTAGCGGCGTAGGGCGCTGTCTTCATTCCCTCACGTTAACAAACGAGCAAACAGATGGGAATGGCACCACCAAAAAAAAACAGAAAAAAAGGGCAAGCCTTCTGGATTGAATCGGACTCGGTTCAGCCACGCCTCCCTCAGTGCTTGTCACGGCTGTGCATCAACGACAGGTTCCACAAGCCCTCATGAATACGGCCTGACAGCTGCCAGGTCGCTTCTTTCGGGAGGCTGCAGGAGAGGCATTCACCCCTCGGGTACGTGGTCGGGACTCTCCGCCACCCGACAACGGGCCCCGTTGAATGTGGCGTTCGGATGCCCCAAAGGAGCGACATATTGTGCTTCTTCAGCAGCTGACTAGGAGATAACGTCGGGTCGTCTCGGTTGTGAAGCGGATCTTTGATGCGAGACGTTACACGGCAAGTGTCTGACAGGTGGTGCATATATTGGCTACATCCCACGGGTTTCAAGAACGGGGTCTTTGTAATGTCAGTTGCTCATAAGCTTTACCTCGATTGAGGCCCACCAGTTGTCTTCCAAGACCTGTCTCCAACCTCCGTGACCTGTCATATCTGACAGAAAGTCTGACAGTGCGGGGATTCAGAATAGCGCTGTCCCTCAACACGCATGACAATAACATGTCGACCCTGGTGATGAGAATGGCCCCGATGACAATATCAGCCGCTTGGCAGATGCAGTCGAAATCTCGTTTTGCCTGCATGCGACAGTTGTGTCCGTATTGTAGACGCCTTGAGAACCGAGATGGGATTCCGGGGTAGCACATATAGGTAGAACTGGCAGGTCAGCAGTTCTCAAGAACTGGCAATTGACCCGTTACACCCGGGCCTTGGGACCCCTGTCAACTGTTCCTTTAGACCACCGCTACGTCACCCCCCGGAGCCGCATCGTCGGCCTGAAATTCTTGATACACTTCCTGGATCTCTTCTTCCGTAGCCTCCAGGCCCGAGCTGCTCATCAGCTTGGCGTTCTTGTCCTCTGTCCTGGGCTCGATAAGCAGGTTCTCCTGCACCTCACAGTCCGTCAGGGTGCAGTTATCTCCGATTTCGCTCCGCTTGCCGAGGATGCATCGGGTAAGCTTGCAGCCCTTGCCAATCACGACTCCGTCCATAAGCAGGCACTGTGAGAGTTTCGCGCCCTCTTTGATCTGACAGTTGGCACCTACAACCGACTCCTTGATGGCTACCTTCTCGTCGACCATTACGTTCTCCCCAACGAGGCTGTCAGGTCGCGTGATTGTAGTCCGACCCTTGACGCCCTCCGGGTACATGACTTTCTTGGTGTGCGCATAGGGTGACGGCGCCTCGCCGCGAGCCTCAGCTTCTTCAACAGAGGGAAGTTTGGCAAGCTGGAGTGATACGCTCAGCAGCAGCTGAGCTGTATCCACCCTCCGGACGATGGGGGCTGCTGGCTTGGACGGGTGTATGTAGGCAAGGATAGGGGGCACGACATCGTCGGTCGAGGTTGGGGAACCCTTTGTGGCGGGTAGCTTTGTCGCTCCGTCTACCATCCCATCGGAGATACCATCAGAGCCCGTGATTTCGGAAGATATACTATCGTCATGTAACGAGTCCGTGTCCGCATTTTTCGTGCCCTTCGGGGCGAATATCTTGTCGAATCCCAGTTTCTGCGCGAGTCCTGCTTGCCAGCCTGCCTTAGCCCACCATCCAATCACATCTTCTCCAATACTGTCGAGGCGGTCGTTGTCGCGAACAAAGTCCAAGATCCACCGAGGGAAGATATAGATGTGGGCGTCTCTGTAGGTGGTCCGCACTTGGATCCTGGGATGTCTTCGAATGAGCCCATGTCGCAGCGGGTAGCCGTTTCTCTCCTCCATCAGGTCATTCAGCGAGTCGGTAGGCATCGAGTAGACCAGATTCGACATTTGTGAGGTCAGGGTCTCTTTGGACGAGGGTGCTGGAGCTGGCAAGGGCGTCGTGGCGATGAAATCGGTTTCTTCTCCTTTGACGGGGGTTTCGGTCTTGGTCTGATACCAGACTCCCATGCCGCCACTACGGGGGCCCTGGTCTTCAGAAATCAGACCAGATCTGTTCCCTACCAGATCCCTCAAAGTCTCGCAGTTCACCATCCACGCCTGGAGAAGTTGGTCACCACCGAGTTCGCAGACTAGGTCGCAGGGTAGGACCACGAAGTCTCCGGTCACGGCCGATCTGACCTCTGGGAGTCGCAGGATCTCTGCTGTGCCAGTGTTGTGATCCAAATCCTTTGGCGCGAGCAAAGAAGGCCGTGGTAGAGGGAGGCTTGTCAAGGCAGGGTTCAAGCTCAGAGTAGAAGCTATCGCCTTCTCGGCTGACGGAGGGCAGATGAGTGTAATGTCTGGCAAAGTCGTGAGCCTAGGCCATCCCGCAATGTGCTCACAGGCACTTACCCGTAATGCCTGCCCTGTAGCAGAACTCGAGGGGATACCAGACCATGGGCCTGTTGGCGATGGGAAGAAGAGCCTTGGGGTGCTCATCAGGATTTGCCGTGTATGTGGGCAACGACGAACCCGGCCCACAGAGAATAAGGGCCTGCAGCCCCGGCGAGGCTGAGGAAACAGCGTGCGGCATGTCCTTGGTGGTTTGAGAGGTGCGGTCGGAATCAAGCGTTTGAGGCCCTGAGAGAAGATAGATTTGATGTATTGTAGGCGGTGTGTGCTTCTGAGTGACCGCTCACAGGCTCTTGTCTTGTGTGTCCTGATTGGATAGACAGGAAGAGGTCATAGAACCAGGAAAGGTGACTGCTCTTATTAGGCTGACTCACTCATGAGGGTCGATTGCATCTTTGGCAGCTTTCACATATCGCCCCACCTGAGACGGGGCCGACTGGACGCTGGGCTTGTTTACGTAAGCGGGGTTGCTGCAGCATGACCAGGGTCTGAGGAGCTTGGGGAGGATGCACTAGACGGTAAGGTGCATGTCGCTGCCCATAGCTCTACGGGTAATTATTGCAGGGTTGGGCCCGAGGTCGCCAGCCACCTTCAACGCCAACTGAGTTGCGCGCATCCTGGACTGAACTCAGATGACAGTCCCGCCACATCTTTTCCACAGCGGTTTACATGCAACTCAGACTTGCACATGCGAAACAAACTCCGGCGCCCTTCCAGCTCCACAGTCCAGCTCACTGTGAGGATCGCAAACGACATCGCACAATACAAGCGCGCCCCAGCAGAGATACTGAAGCGATGATTCCACGTTTATGATGTCTTCACCTTATGATAACCGCGGCCCGTCGCGCCGCCGAAATGGTGTATGGAGCCACTGGGTGCCGCTGGCAGTGACTGTGACTGTTGCTACTGTTGGGGTTGCGGCCTGGATCTGGAGCCAGCGCAGCAACGATGAGGAGGACGAGGACATCACACAGCATCTGGACTACGAGCATGGTGATTACGGCGACAACCCGCCCTACGGCGCAAGCGATGACAACGCGAGCGCCAGGGCCCCACCGTCATTCAGGAGCGACTTGAGGCCCGAAGAGGTCGGGTATGGCGTCACGCAGGCCGATGCCGGTGCCCAAGGTTGGGGAGCGCGCATGTCTGGTGCGTTGCGGCGCACGCCCAGCCCGCAAAACATCCTCGACCGTGCCGGGAAGACAGTCGCCGCAGGTGTGGCAGCGGCGGGCACGGCTATGGGGAGCGCCCTGGCTGCCATCCGGGAGGAGGACAAGGCCGCGTTCGCTGATCACGAGACATGGTCTGAGGAAGCAGATGCCAAGAATGAGAAGGGTCCGGCCGCCCAGGCACGCGAGTACGGCAGCAAGAAGAGAAAGACAGTAGCTATTGTCGTCTCTGCTGACACGCATCTCGATCTGGACGAAGACGGGTACCATGAGCACGCCGTACGGTTTCCTGCAACCACTCCTTGAACCGTTGCACTTCGGACGCTAACATGAGGGTACAGTCAATACTGTCGCATATTCCGAAACACAGTGACTTCTCCAAGGTCAAGCTTTTCATCCTGATTTACGCCCCGGGCCTAAAGGACACAGTGACGGAAACGACGAGCACTCGGGCACCAGCCTCACTCAGCTCGTCGTTCTCTGTGGTCGGGCCTGAACAGACCATCACGGCCGGGGACGAAGCGAAGAGTCCGCTGTAAGTGCCACGAGCCAACGCGACTATACTGGAAGTTGATCTAGCTGACAAGGACCCTTCGAAGCCTGTCTTCGTCTAGCAACCCTGCCTTCAATGCTGTATACTCGCAGGCGATTGGCCTGGTTGAGAAGGAGACCAGCGTCCTTCCGTTTACCACGCCGGCAGGCTATGTGCACATACTACACCACCTGAGACCAGAAGTTGTCTACCTGCAGGAATCCCTTGCAGGGGACAAGGGAATTCATGTGCAGAAGCTTCAAGCCTGGCTTAGACATGACATTATTCTGGTTGTCGGTGCTGAGAGCGGTCATGGGGGCTTAGCAGACAGCGAGTCCGAGGCGGAGAGAAGCGAGCAGACCCAAAAGTGGTGGCAGAGGGAAGACAGAGTGGGACGGGGCCGAGGAGTGATCGTCGTGGACGGGATGAGAGTGAATGATGACTGGTCACGTCGCGTCCAGGGCAATGAGCAATGATTTTTATGACCTGGGGTAGGAAAGGAGACGATGAGACACACGAGATAGGCCCTCGCTCCAGACGCCGGCCCCAAGAGGTGGACCAGCCAGACAGGCTCGCCAGAGGATAAGAACACGGTTCCTAGCAAGATGATATTGCTGATTTGAACTATTGATAATAGGCAGAGCATATACTTCAGTTTGGTAAGGCTAATGATTTAGTGGGAATGAGAGTACTGGCAACGCGCGAATGATGGAGCCAACAAGCCTTCGCCGTGCGGACGGTTTGAGAATGAGGCACGAGTCCAGCGGCTGAGGATGAGGGGGGACGTGGACTTGCTTGACCCACCCCTGAAAGACAAGCCCAATATCACCTTGCCTTACCTATGAGTAGCCTTCATTCACTTCCAAAGGCTCCTGGATTGTTTCGAGTCTATAGGGCCGTAGATGATAACTTCTGTCACGGCGCCTGTCAGATTCCAGATATCACTCCCTTCCGGCCTCATAGGTAAGTACGTACCTAGGTGCTTGGGAATAATTGGACCAACGTATAAAGGGGTAGGCACTCAGTTGGACGGAGTTAGGACTGGCTTGTCAATTGACCTTGAGATTACGTAAAAATACATACATACATACATAAATACAGGAAAGCCTTTTATGATCGCATATAGGGCTGGGCCAGAGTCCATGAGGCGGAGGAGTCCTGAAAGATGTTATGCTTGGCTTGTGAGGTCGCTGCGTATACTACGGAGTACGGAGTATGCTGATTGATGCTTGGCAACGCTGGGTGAAGAGAAGGTGGGGCGGAGCTAAATAGGTACTCAGCATGGACAAGCCAATTCGGCCGACCCAGCCGCTGCGACTGAATCCCAGGCTCCGACCACCGACGTCCTCTCCTCCCCACGCGCGATCATCATCGCATTACACTGCATCAACCACGGTCTTTTTTCCCGCCTACAGCATCACCATCATCTCGAAATCGGCCGAGCCAACTCCCGCTATCAACGACGTCGTCGCCGCCGTCGCACCTGGGCTTTGGCGGGGCACTTGTCTGCCTCGTTTATTGTCTCCGACCGACTGCTGCACAGCGCGCACGAGGTCCTTTGAGCGCGCATCAGTCCGACGGCTCAAAGCCCAGTCGTCAGCAGCTTCATCTCGCGTCGGCATCGCCCAATCTCCGACCGCCCGAAATACACGTGAACAACACCCCAGCAGTGTGCAATCCCATCTGGCCAAATGCGCTCGAACTTCGCCCCGCACCTTGTGTCGCAATAACCGGGAAGCAGGCCAAGCCGAGCGCGCACGACGCACGAGCGCCCGGCACCGAGCACCGAGCACCAAGCACCACCACCAGAACCTGGCCGCGGCGCCTCACCGGCAGCCCGCCGCGCAGTCTGTTGAGGCAGCGCACCGGTCGCCATGGCTCCAAGCACAACTCCCATACCTCCGCCTGTCATTCCTCCCCATCCCAAGACGAAGCGCCCAATCCCTGCCGGCATCCAGACAAATGGCGCCCCGTCTTCCTCCTCCCCCTCGCCTTCCATGTCGGCAAAGAAACCACCCAACAGCGCCAAACATGCACCCAGTTCTGCCTCCACAAACGGTGGCACCGTCACCGTTGCCCGCCCACCAAATCGCATACGGCAAGAGATCACTGCTCAGCCCAATGGGGCCGGACGCGCAGGCACAAATGGCGCCGCTCAGTCGGTCTCGACCTCTGCGACAGATGCAGCAATGGTGCCGGTGGTCGTGAAGCAGCGTGAGTCCCAACACTTACCGCGCGTAATGCGTGTCCTAGACTGACGAAGCCTAAGCTCCGACCCGACTATACATCCTGAAGAAGTACTACGGGAACCCGCCCTCGCTCATCGTCCATCTCCACCCGAATCATTTCAAATTCGACGCTCAGGATGATTATTTCCTCTATTCGTCACCAATGAAGGCCTTCCTCGACCACCTCAAATCGCGAACCATCCCCCATGATATGCTCGCAGACCTGACGGAGGCGGGGGTGCCTTTCTACGAGGGCTGCCTGATCGTGGAGGTTCATGACCACAGGAGCGCTGCAGCTGAGAAGGAAGATGCCGCAAAGACTGCCCCTGTCAAGAAACCCGACATAGCTACCTCGGTTCACAAGTCCAATCCATATATCACACCATCCCCAAACAAGCCATTCCAGAGGGATCCTTTGGCTACCATAAGCGGGCAAGCTAAGAGTCCCGAGATGGATTCGAAAGGGAAACCAGCGGCTTCGGCGGACCAAGGAAACAGGAATGCGTCCAATTCGCCGCAGAGCCAGAGGAGCAAGGCTCCTCCGAAACGGAAGATCACCACTGTCGTCCTGTTTCCCACCCACCAGAGCCGGCAAGTAGACCTCGCAATCAGAGCTTGCAATCCTCGCGGCTCCAGTGATGGTCGTCAGGACGCACCGGGTGGTGGCATTGCCCCGCCGACCCCTTCAGGGATCGTCCCGCCCACGCCGACAGGCTCGAGCATGCCGCCGCCGGCCAAGAAGGTCAAGCGTGAGCGCATGGAGCTCGACAGCACCAACATCTACGCTGCCGAGGGCGCAATGCTGCTTGCGACCGTGGCACCCCTGGATCTGGAGCCGAGTAAGGATGCGGAGTCCACAATCCGGAAACTCGAGGAACAGTCCATGCTTCATGCACATCGCTTTCAACCGCCTCCGCAACCGAAGACACGGAAGCGCACGGTTGCCGAAATGGCCGCGGACGAGGCCCAGGCCGCTGAGAACGAGAGATTCCTGCTTACACTGGACGAGAAGATCACTCAAGGCAGCAGCTCAGTTCCTGGTGGTGACGGACAGCAGCAGGTCGCGCCCTTTAATCTTACCTTTGACCGCTTTAAGAAGATCGAGGACATCAAGAAGGAGCACGCGGAAAGGGCGAAGCAAGAGAAACTCAAGAGGGAAGAGAACGAGCGCAGACTTGCGGAGCAAAAGGTTCAAGCGCAGGCTCAGCAGCAACAGCAACAGCAACAGCAGGCGGCGGAACAAGAGAGGCTTCGTCAAGAGCAGGTGAATGCCGCGCGACAGGCGGCGCAACAAGAGGAGATGCGAAGAAAGTCGCAACAGGCGCAACAAGCAAGGGAGAGGGCCCATGCCCATGCCCAGGCACAAGCCCAAGCCCAGGCCCAGGCCCAGGCCCAGGCTCAGGCCCAGGCTCAGGCCCAGGCACAAGCCCAGGCACAGGCACAGCAAAATCAAGGCGGAATGCACCAGAATGCACATGCGCATCCCGCTCAGAGCGGTCAGATGGCCAACGGAGTCTCGGTGTCAGCGCCAAACGGTATGCCGATGGCACAAGCACGGTTCCACGGCCAAGTGTCGCAGCCCCAGGTGTCTTCACCGGTTGTTCAACAGAATACGCCTCAGAATATGTCATCACCCATGGTGGGTGCTGTTAGCATGCAAGCATCTGGTTCCAACATGGGAGGTAGCCCGGCAAGGCCGTCATCTGTCGTCCAAAACCAACCTCCAATGTCCACACCGATGGCGGTCAGCATGTCTGCCAGAGGTAGCCAGCAAAGCCACCCCTCCGGCACACCACGCATGCACAGCGCGACTCCGAACATGGCTCAAGCAACCCCAATCAGCCGCGCCCAACAGATGGCCCATACTCCACGCATGTCTCAAACCAGCCCACCCCCAGGCATGATGGCTCCTCATCTCAACCAGCAGATGATGATGAACAGTCCGGGGATGGCCAACATGCCGCAAGGTGCGAGCGCAATGGCACAAGCTCAGTTGCTGGCCGCCCAGCAACGCCAGTATCAGCAACAACAACAACACATGAATGCAGCCATGATGCAGAACAACATGATCAATGGTGGCGGCCCACAGAATGCGCAGCAGTTGATGCAGGCAAGATTCATCCAGCAGCAGCAGAATATGATGCGTCAAAAGATGCAGAATGGGCAGCAGCCTGTCATGCAGATGAACCAGCAGCGGATGATGCAGGGCAACATGGGAATGCCAGGCGCACAGATGCGTCCAGGCCAGGGCATGGCCAACATGGGAGGGCAGATGTTCCCGCAGATGACTCAATTGCAACAGATGCAACTCCACCAGCAGATGCAGCAGATGCAGCAGATGCAGCAGCAACAGCAGCAACAGCAGGGCCACCCTCAACAGATGCAGCAGAACAACATGATGGGGGCAGCGGGACAACAGGCATTCGCGCAGCAGCGAATTGCGATGCACGCGCAGCAACAAATTTCGATACTGAGTTCCAAGTTGTTCCAGGAAAACCTGGGGGCTTGGTTACAGTCACAACAACTGACGCAAGAGACCTGCCCACCCGACATGCTACAAAAGTTCAAGATGCAGTGCTTGGCCTCGGCTAGGCAGAAGATCATGCAGCTGAGGCAGCAACAGCAGCAGCAACAACAGGCGCTGGCCATGCAGCAGCAGCAGCAGGCCATGCAGCAGCAGGGGATGATGCCCCAGGGCATGTAGTGTATACCCGCGGAGCCGGGAAGGCCTATGTGTCTGCCGTCTTTCCCTCAGCTGCGACGCTTAGTTATAGCAAAGTCATGACCACCACCACCATAATCACTCTTACTGATTTTTAGGTCCACGGGAAGCAAGGGCTAACCCCGGTGTTGAAAAGGGGGGGAGGGTTAGGGAAGGTAATTGAATGATATACGACATTATCGAAGCCAGGCTACTGTTTCGACTCTGAGCTAGGTCTTTGATACCCCGGGCGGCCACGAGCGATTTGTCGGGTTTCTGTTTTCTAATCTCTTCGCTGCTTGTACGGCGCGTTGCTTGATGGATGGACTTGGTGTCTTGCGAAATGGGCCTGGACCCGTCCTCAGCGTGCACGGCTCGATGTTTCTTTACTGTGGTCTGCTCATTTTGCAGCCTGTTGTCACGTATCACCCCGAACGGTATAGCAGGGGTTGAAGGCGTTTGAGGGCATGAAATGCGAACGGTTCAGACCATGGATGCTTTGCTGGATACTGGTCCTATTGCTGTAGCACTTGAGAGGATCACGCTGTAGAAACCACCAAAACGATATTATCTAGCCCAAGATGCATGGCGCGCAGGCAGGGAGCATGCTGGTCAGATTTGCAATGGTCACTTGAGCATCTTCGTCAGGCGTTGGCGCGTGATTTGGATGGTGTCGCGACATATACTCTTCTCTCAATCATCCCGTGGGGCCTCTAGAGGAAAATTCTTTAAGAGGGCATGTCAACACGCATGTGAAATTCCTGGCCCCTCGATGCTTGTCTACGGGGTGCACATGTCAATTCACTTGGTCTGGGGACCCATGTGGGCTGATGCAAGAGAAGAAGTCGTCTTGTCGACTCTCTGGATGGCACGTGACGTCGGACGGGAGGTTGCATCACCTCGCTCAGATGACATAACCGCTCGGCATGATACAATACGCATAGCACTTCAAGCTCCAACCTCCCTCCCGAACAACCCTCCCCCGTAAAACATATTTCTTATGACAAATTCGACCCTTGATCCTCCCATCTAACACTGTGGACCGTCTACAAGCTTTACTTTCTTAGCAGCCCTCGCCTGCAGAAACTGCCGAGTCCACAGGACTGGGCCAACGTCTCGATTCCCATCTCTGCCTGTGCTCCCACCCGGCCACCCCTCCGCGTCCAGGCCATCCATCTGCCTCCCTCCGCAAGCCCTCCGACACTATACACAACCCTGGCCGCAAAATCTACCGTCGCCATGCGTTGCCCGTCGACGAAATCGCCAGCGGCAAAGTCCGCCGCCGGCTTGCTATACCTGCTCCTGCTCGCGACGCCGGCGACAGCCATGCTCCACTGCGACAAGATCGTGGTCGATAAACAAAAGTTCAACTTCAAAGACCTCGGGGGTCCTCACTCGGTCGTCACGACGCAGGAGCTGGACGAGTACGAGCCATTCCAGTATCGCAATACGACATATACTCTTGATCTATGCGCACCGCTGAAGAAGGAATCCGGCGAGAAATGTCCGAATGGATCAAGAGGTGCGGTCCCAGATGAAGCATCTCCCGAGGGCGCCGGCCCCCTCCACCCGCCATGGCAAGACCTTGCATGCTAATATTACGCATAACCAGTCTGCGGTATCGTCCGCGGCATTAAAGACGACCAAGACACGGTGCAGTCCGTCATCCCAATCGCAGGCAACCTGGCCAATATCGGAATGGGTGACATGGACCCCAAGTACACGCGGCTCAAGACATCCGATTCGGGCGCAGATTCCAAAAAGGAGGGTGTTCGTATCGCTTTGCACGGTGGCAAGGACCCCGTAACCAAACGCGCGCAGCAAGCCATCGTCGAGATGATATGCGACCCGGAGAAGACGGGCAAGGAAGGCGAGTGGGACCCGAAGGACGACAAATATCAGCCGGGCGAGGAGGAGGCCGAAGAGGCGGGGAGCACAGCCGCTGGAAAGCGCAAGAGGGCCGATGGCGACGGGGGCAAGACGGACAATAAGTCGGAACATCAGCTGCTCAAGCCGGACTCGGCTCTGATCTTCGACAGCTACGGTCCCCCGAGCGAGGATAAGCAAATCGACGTGCTGAGGCTGACTTGGTACACGAAATACGCCTGCGAGGGACTGCCAGAAGAGGAGTACCCGAGCAACGAGCACTGGGGCTTCTTCACATGGCTCGTCATCCTGTAAGTCAATGTCTATTTCACGGCCACGCCGAACAAGCACACCCCCAACCGCCTTGTCAAACCCGCCGGGTTAGGCTACTAATGCATCGTCATAGCGTGTTCCTTGCTACGGCCTCGTACCTGATCTTTGGATCCTGGCTGAACTACAACCGCTACGGCGCCCGCGGCTGGGATCTGCTGCCTCACAGCGACACGATCCGCGACATCCCGTACCTGCTCAAGGACTGGACAAGGAGGGTCCTCAACACCGTGCAGGGCACCGGCTCCAGAGGGGGCTACTCGGCAGTATAAAAGTATGAAGGTCTATGAGCGTGACGGGTGTACGAGGATTACCACGCGTAGATGGGGGAAGCAAAGAACTTTTCATTTTCCCAATCCTGCTGGTCCAAAGGATCGGCATGGCGGCGAGGGACTGGGTTTCGTGGCGTTTGGCTCATCTCGGGCGAAGACAGACAGAGAGACAGACATGTTTGTAGCAAGACGGGACGGTGTTTCGCTGGGCGTTCTCGGGGTGCCGAGTATGATATTCTGGAGCCTCAACAGGGCGATGCAAGTCCTTTTCGCAAACCAAAGTGGGCCTGCCACCTCGTGCCTGGCAGACAAGATATCACAGACCTCACGCGCAGGAGACGTCGATGTTGTATGCATCAAGCAGGGGACAGCCGTCCAAGTCCTTAGCCACCGTGAGCATCGGGGCCGGTTGGCAGTCTGACCGCCGTGGGCCCCCGTGCCGAGGTAAAACCGGGGGCTTACTCCGTCCGTACTTCACAAATGGTCCAGCTCCAAACGCTCCCCTTCATGATATTGCACCTGGATAAGTAATCAACCCCATCGCTTTCGTATCATCTCATCATTTTCCAATCGCACGAGTCTGCCGCAGTCTCCTTCATAACCCAGGGCAGCCCGTGGACAAGACCACCATGGCCGCCCCGACCACATCCAAGCCGCTCTACAGCATCCCGATCCCAGCATGTGACAAGCACGCAGGCGGGTCCATTACAATCAGCGAGCCGGCCGACCGCGTCTACCTCGTGGCCCTGGCCTCCCCGCCAGACAACCGGCTCACGACGGCCGTGTGCCAGGCCCTCCTGCAGGCGCTGGACGTGGTCGAGTTCTGCCTGGCCCCCGGGTGCGTGGTGACGACGTCCTCCCTGCCAAAGTTCTTCTCCAACGGCCTCGACCTGGGCCACGCTGTCGAGCGCGGCGCCGCCTTCTGGTCCGGCAGCCTGTGGGCCCTGTTCCGGCGGCTCCTGGCGTACCCCATGCCGACGGTGGCGCTCATGAACGGGCACGCCTTTGCCGGCGGCCTGATGCTCGCCATGCACCACGACTACCGCGTCATGTCGCCCGACAGGGGCTTCTGCTGCCTCAACGAGCTCGAGTTCGGGGCGCCCCTCAAGCCGCCCATGAGCGCCATCTTCCGCGTCAAGCTGCCCGACGCGCGCACGTACCGCGACATGGTGCTCGAGGCGAGGCGGTTCGGCGGGCGCGAGGCCGCCGCCAGGGGCATCGTCGACGCCGCGGGCGGGTGGGACGAGGTGCTCGCGCTGGTCGGGGAGAGGAAGCTGACGGAGAGGGGCAGGACCGGCGTGTACGGGCTCTTGAAGATGGAGATGTACAGGGAGTGTCTGGATCTGCTGGGGAACCACGAGAGGGAGGAGGCCAAGGATGACGCCTGGTTCAAGGGGGAGGACGAGAGGAGGCAGAGGGGGCAGAAGCAGGTGCAGGACTGGGTCAAGGAGAACAAGGCGAAGCTGTAACGGGCTGACCGCAGGGACACAGATGTTTGACACGCAACGTACTACAGTTAGCCCATTAGCCGAACAGACCAAAAGGCCAGGCCAGGATTTCCAACCACCCACCGGGCTGGAATCCCCAAGCAGTAATTATAGAGTCGTCCCGTCACAATATTTATTTACTTTGCGCAGCAGTAGAGGCAGTTCAGGCCGTGCACCACCATAGAGGCAAATGTTTGTTTGAATGTCCTTTCTCTAGACCGTCTAAGATGCACACCAGTACATTAATCCCGTTGCCGTCCAGACCCCACAAACTCCTTGTCGGTCCAATCTAAAAATGTCGGCTCCAGTATATCCAGCAGTCCGCGTCAAACTCAGCCTCGTGAAGTCAGTCTCATACATGATACTAAGTACAATACTCCCAGAGCGCATGCTCGCCTTGGTAACCTCGAGAATCCCCCCTCTCCCCGAGTGATCCGGCCCTGATTTCCTTGTAGCTTAAGTTGGTTGTGGTAGACTTTCTGGTATCATTGGTATCATTTGGTGTATTTTTGGGTCCTTTCAAACTCCACAGGAAGCCGGGTCTCAATGTGCCCGGGCGGAATTGCGGCAAAAGTCAAAAAACGAAGAAATGAAAAATAAATAAATAAAAACAAAAAATCTTTCTGAAGACGCCCAACGCACTGGTGACATCATCCGGTATAAAAGGGAGAGAAAGACGGAAGCTGATAATAGCGCATCGGCCTAGAGGCGAAACAGAGTCCCTGTTATGCGCTTTCAGAAGAGAGAGCGCAGGAGGGGATAGCCGAAATTGTGCATCAAATGCAGTGGGGCGTCCTGGCAACAGAGACTGCTGCAGCGACGCCGCCTACTCGCTCACAGACTCGTCCTCCGAGATGTCCATCTGGGGATCGTAGAGCAGGTTGCGCTGAGCCGACGGCAACCCCAATTCGGTGCGGGTGACTTGTTGAATCTTGAGGAAATATCTGCGCAGGCTCCGCAGGCCCTTGAGAAAGCCGCGGTCTGGATCCTGAGGATGCCGAGGAGGACAGGGCTTGTCCTTGTCCATCTCACTAGCTATGAGACTGTTGGCAAAGTCCGCGATTTTGAAATCGATCTCGCCCTTATTCTTCCGCTTGCGGACCCGGCTGACATCCTCGGTGTCAGTGGCAAAGTCCGTTGTCGAATCTTCGATCGCCGTGTCGTAATTTTCTTTGCCGGATTGGTCGCCATCATAGGTCATGAGTAAACTAGCAGCGTAGAATCGGTAGCCTCGCAACCGACGCACGATGACCTCGAGCTGGCTGAGCTTGTCCAAGATGTTGGGGATGTGACGGAGGATACTGTGGAGATCCTTTCCATCATAAAGGAAGCGGGTGAGCGCTTCCTGGAACTCATTGCCGGCTTTGAGGTTGCGACCATAGTATTTGTCTTGGAACACGTACGTCTCGGTCTTTGCATCCCACACCTGAAGACCACAGACCCGCACGCCGAGTTCCCGCGATGTCGTCTCGGCACATTTGCGCTGTTGAGATTTCTGCTTCTTGGGGGTGGCCTCAACACCATACTGACGCGTGCCCATCTTCAGGTCCATAATGCACGGGCGCTTCATGCTGGCGGTCAGATCTTCCAGTAGCAGGAAATATGAGACCCGAGATCCACGCTGAGTCTGGGCCTCTTTGGGATTCATTGGCCTCGGAACCCTCTTGAGCTCGCTTGTGGGGCTCGTCGGCACCGAGACCACTGCAGATTCACAGACCGATGACGTCGTGGATGATGCCTTGGCTTGAGGTTCAGCTGCGCCGTTAAGAGCTTGGGTCGGCGCTGCTGCGGGCGCGTCCGCCTTGGGAGCTGCGGCCCTGAATTCTTCGCTATCACCCTTGTAGCCTGCCTCGTCGGGCTCCTCCCAATAATGCAGATCGCCCCGTGGGTCCGACACATCCTTCGGCCTCCTTCGCAGAGCGCTGCCAGAATGCCGCCGTTTCTTGCGTTGAGGCACCATTGCCTCGTTCAGGATCTCTGGCTCGGGTGCACTAGTCCCGGTGACATCCTTTGACTCACAGTTCCCCTGGGGCTCCGGAAGGAGCTCGCTGGAAGGGCCGAAATCGCTCTGGGTCTTTTGGTGAACGCGCGGAGGTACAGGCTGGCCGGGTTCCTCTTTGCGAGCCATGGGCAGTTGTAACTCCACACCGTTGGTCCTCATGAGGCTGGAGTCTGAACTTTGTGGCCGAAGCAGGCGATCCAAAGTCTTCTTTGGTAGTATTCGCTGGTGAGCTTTCTTGTGCCTCTGGATATTGATGGGCTGGTTCCGAAAGGCGTCGTTGAAGACCTCGTGACGCAGTTTCTTGTTGACCACGGTGGTTCCCCAGCTGTTAGCATGACGGTCTTCCAGTGATGGTCTTTCCAACGGCTCCCCAGGAGTTGATTCATTGGAGGCGTAGTGCGAAGCGGGAACAGAGATTGATGAGCTACGGATGCGGTCTGAATAGCGGGCCGCGTTTGCTGCTGGGTGGAGGAGGCTCCGTGGTAGGATATGCTGGTTGTCCATGAACGTGACCGTTGGGATTGGGATCGAGCTAGATTGCAAGGACTGGCTGATTACTCTATTGTGCGCGCTCGCCTGTTGACTGGCTTCGTTTGGCTTCTCTACAGCATCCTGGGTCGGATGGCCGCTAGCCTGCACGCACGTGCTTTGGTCCCTTTGCTCGCCTTTCTTGCGCTCGGGAGCGGCGGGCTCCTCTCTCTTGACAGTCGACTTCCGCCGAGGCTGCTTTGAGTAGGTCACGTTGAGCACGCCGATGTACCTGGAATCTTGTTAGCTCCCTGCCCGATACAGTACCCTGTCAGGACGGATGAGTTCATTGCGCGCCGGTGCATACCTTGGCAGAAAGGGCAGAAGATCCCTATGATATCTTTCAATATCCTCGTAGAACTCGTTTTCTCGGTTGTTCAGCTGCTTGCAGACCGCCCGCTTCGAGAACTTCCACAGCGTCGTATGTCCACCAACCTGATGGGAATAAGGAACGAGCTCTATAGCATCCAGTGGTTGTTGGGTGCCTAACTGATGGTCGTGGACATGGTCTTCATAGTCTTGCGGGCCGGGCTGAGGGGGCAGAGAGATATCTTGCTGCGCGTGTTCATGCTCTGTGGAGGGAGACACCGCAGGCACGGTTTTCTCGGACGTTTTGATACCGGGGGAACGGGGTCCGGGTTCAAGGACTCGGCTGGGAGCAGCATCCCGCGTGTTTTCTTCGGTGGGGCCCTCGGGCGACTTCGGCTCGTCAATCTCAGGTTCGTCAGCCTTTACCAGCCAGGCTGAGCCATCGGCGTTCCGCTGGTGTGTTACGCCAGGATCACTTGTCGCACCGAGACCTTCCTCAACATCACATGGACTATCGGGGGATGCATGGGGGCCCTTGTGTGGCAAGAAAACGGCAGACGATATTTTCTCCTCTCCCGAGATTTCACCCTCCTCCACAGCGTCAGCCGTATCACTTTGACCTGCTTGCACTTCTAGATCCGCCGGGAGACCGCTAGCGACTCTGGGTAGTTTCCCCTCGTGCACATCATCCTCAACCAGAGGTGTTTCCGGATCAGCGTGACCTTTATGCTCGCGACGCACGTAGAAATAATCCTCAGGTTCTTCGCTATACTTCAGCGTACTTATCGATGGCGGAAAAGTCTTGGTGCGCGACAGGCGTCTCGGGGCCTCCTCAGCGGGGCCTGGAGAGGGCTGCAGGCTCTTGAGATGTTCGTCACCGCGGGCAGCCCCCCGATGCCTCTCAAGTTCGGTATCGGTCGCGGGCGGCGGCAGCAGCCTCTCCCTGGGGTTTAGGCCAAGACGTGATTCTCTCCTCTTGGTGGTTTCCTCCGGTAGCCCCTCCTTGAAAAAGCGCAGGCTGTGACTTGCCTTACGGCTTCTAGCGTTCGGCTCCACCCCTGCCAGCACCTCTGCAATGGACTTTTCAACCTGGCCATCCTGGCCGTTGTTAAGGTCGTCAGAACCAATGGACCACGCCTTCTCAGGGCCTATTGATACTCGATGATCGGGTTTGCGAGGCCTCGCCGGAGATCGTTGACTCGGCGCGGCGCCCGAGTCTGACCTCCCGATGGATGGCTCTAGAGAACGGCCGAGTGTTGAGGCGAATGACGGCGAGGTCGAGGTATCAGAGTACGTGCGGCTCGAGAAGGCAACGTCCTTGGGTCTCTTGGCCCTGTCCGTACTCTCCAACGACGTGCCCCTGTCACTGGATCTGAGAAGATCCCTGTGGCTGCAGAGGGTGGTGTCCACGCTCGTGGGCTCCGAGGAGTCGAGGATGTGAGCAAGGGCAGATCCGTTGGACCGAGCAGGAAGGGTCAGTGTCTCGACGGCGCCGGTGCGAGCCATTGCGGCGAGTGCCCTTGGTGAGGCTCTGGGCGTCAGGGAATCTCCATCACTCTCATAGGATGATTCCTGTAGGTCGTCGGGATGGGTATGTGCGGACTCGGGCGTCGTGTCCGGAGTGAAGTCTTGTCTCGGGTGACTAGCAGTAGCAGGGTGGGACGGATGGTCTTGCTGGTGAGGGCCGGGACAAGGAGCATCAAGTGACTGGCTAGCAAGAGCAAGAGATATACCACGAGCTTCTGCGAGTTGCTGCGTCAGCAGAGAGGGCCCCTGAGGCCGTTTGGGAACAACAGAGGCAGAGGCAGCGGCAGAGGCAGAGGCAGGTGCAGGACCCCTTGGCCTTTTATCTATCAGGTCTGGTGCAACAGCACTGTTCTCGAAACTAGGTACACGGGTAATCTGGGATGTTGGTGTTCCTGCCCGGAAATCCTCCCCAACTGCCAGAGAGCTCGACGTGCCAGGGGCTTGGGGAGCGGAGGGAGGGGATGGGGCGCTGGCAGGGTGATGGCCGCGCAGCTGGTCTTGTTCTTGCTGTGGGAGTGGGAGCGGCTGTACCGGTACAGAGTCAGGCTGATGCTCAGGCTCAGGCTCAGGCTCGGGCTCGGGCACGGGCACGGGCACGGGCAGAAATACGGGTGCGAGTGCAGGTGCAGGTGCGGGTTCACCACTGTGGGGGCTCACCGGTACAGCTCCAGAGGTGGTTGACGGCGACATGTGGTGGACATTGGCTGTGGACGGGGGGAGGTGTGGGTGTGGGAGAGTTGATAGGTGACGGTTGCGCGGGAGGTGGTGGAAGAGCCAAGACGGCGCGCCCAGGGAGGACGAGGGACGAGGGACGAGGGCGAGGACGGCAAACCCTGCGCTGGTGCTGGTGCTGGTGCTGGTGCTTGTGCTTCGTCGGGGCAGGACCTGTGTGCCTCTGCGGGCAATCAATTGGACGGGAGCCGTGATTTGCGGGCAGAATTGTGATGTCGTTGTTCTGGCGAGAGTCGAGTCGGAGAGTCGGTGTGTGGGATGTGTGGGAAAAGAAATGGAGGGGGCGGAGGAGGAGGATGTTTCGCCAAACGACCCACCCGATAAGGCCTAAGGCCTGGCCAGCGGAGACGGTACGGAGTACTGTGTAACCCCTGTGGCGGGTGACATTGTGCACTGGCACCGACAGTGTCACTTGCGGACCGGGCTGTGCGGTAACTGGCCCACAGGTCCGACAATCGGGCATCGACGACCAGTCAATTGACCCTCGCGCACATCTCGTCCTTCCTCTCTTGGTTACCTACCTGCCTAAGTACCTACCTAGGTGCTTAAGAGGTACTACGAAGTTCGCTGCTGGGTACCCAGGCATGCTACTCTTTGCAGATAGGTGGGCACCTACATGCCTAGGTATAGTGTACCTTGCTACAGCTGGGTGCTATGGGTGCAGGGATACATGCATCATGGAATTCGGGCTGAGAATGACATTTGGTAGGGGCGAGATGACATTTTTAAATCCTACATAGTATGTATATATACTCGGCAAGCCCATGTTGCGCCACATCATGTCGGTGCCCCGGTCACCAGCCTGCCCACTAATGAGACCAGAGCGTCTGCTCACCTGCTCCAGGGAGAGGCTCTCGTCCTGCCAAGTACACTACCGAGTAAGCAGTACCTTGCATTGTTTCCCCGGCCCCCTTTGTCCGTGGTACGGGGGCCACCAAGGTTCGAGGAGACCAGCCTCGTACGGATGGCCCAATGGCTCAGTGCTCGCTAATCATAGGGTACTGTACAGTCCAGCACGTTGCACGTGGGCCTGGGGTTCCATAACCATGTAACCAACCCCAGCTCTCTGCGAACTTTTCAGCCTTATTGTTGTCCTGATCCCGGGGCAGTCTCTCAGCAGAAACTCCCTCCCGACCCAAGAAAGATCTCGACACCCCGCACAGTGGGCCACAGCCAACGTCTCCGCGTCGGACACTCGCCTTCCTTGCCCGACCCCAGAAAGTCACGCAGACGACATCAGAAACCAAGGCCCCGTCCTCGTCATCCCGCTTGCCGCTCTCTTTCCATCCCTACTAGGAATCCTAATCATCAGCCGGTAAACGGCAGGTACCAAGTGTCCAACCTGTACTACATATTCTGTTTTGGTATTACTATGTAGTTATACAAACTATAATACACTACACCATCCCCTGGTCGTGGACTGGCACCCTGGCCCGCCCGGTGAGCCACGACTCAGCCCTGCCTCTTTACCTTGCCGCAGCAAACTCAATGGGCCGCCAGACAGTTCCAACGGGTCGGCGCCGTCTCTTATCACCGACACACCCTCATCCGCCCGTGTCGACACAACCGCCCACCGCTCGAGGCCTCTTTTGATCTGTCATTTGTGCTTTGTCGCCTGCATCCGCCATTGCGTGCTGTTCCCCCCCCTCCCCCCGCAGCTCCTGACGGGGTACAACTCATTTCCCGTTATACCCAAGGGCTCTGTGCCATCAGAGATGGAGGCTGAATGTTGACTTTTGCCAAGTGCCGACGGCCCAACGACAGGCGTCCATGCTCAGAGGAGCCCGAGACAACTTTCTCGCCAATCATCTGACAACGTGCTCTCCGTACAGTCTCCTATTCCTCCGCCATGTTATCACCAATAACAAAGAGTCAATGCCACTTTCCGAAGCTTCTTGCCTATAGTTTCACCTCTCAGAACTCACTCCCGGGTGCCGCATTCCCATCGGGATGATGGTTGGCAACGTCTGGCCGCGTGCGCTCTATCTGTCTCTGCCCGTTTCAGCCTACCAGCCGCGGACTCACTCCCGGCTCGGAGGGCGAACCCCCCTCCGCCCCCCCCCCGGTTTCCTGTGCCTGTCCGCTATCACTGCACCTTCTTCTTGTTCGTCGTGGAAAGCAGTGACCGGGCGAGGTGTATCCTCTCCGGGGAATGTTTTCTCGTCTGCCGGGCGTTCCATTTCAGTCCAGTCCAAGCGGATGGTAGGAAGGTGTATCGGTCGCCTCAAGGGCCAGGGACTTCGCGGAACATGCCCCGGCCTCCCTAATTACCCTCACGCTGGATCACGGATATAGGACGGGCCAGTCCGTATTGTCCTTCGGTCAGAGCGTGAGTTTGATATTGGTCCTGTATTTCATGCAGCTACGCCTAAGATGCGCGTCGCTTCTGGACCTCCGGCTTGGTGACATACACTTTGGAAATTATATGCTGGTCTGGATTCCCCGTGGAGACCCATTACTCTTGTCCTCGTATCGTCGTCCAGGATCACAGTCCGCACTTGTTCCTCATCACCTCACAGACCCAATTCCACGACCTGCCTATCACAGGAAGGGGGGAAAGGAGCAGAGACAGGCCACGTTGAGCCGGGACTGATCCGTAGTGTGGAGAGAGACCCCCTTCCCACTTGCCCTTGTCTTAATGTCTTTCGAGTAACATGGCTTCCCATACTACCCTCGCCCAGGGCCAGGTCCAGCTCCCTGCCCCTTCGACCGTCCCAAAACCCTTCGGTCGTCCAGGAGTTTGGTCTTGCACTTCCTGTGTTTCTCGCGTAGGACTCATTGGAGTAACGCATCGGACTCTGG
Organism: Stenocarpella maydis; assembly: GCA_002270565.1. Taxonomy (NCBI): domain Eukaryota; kingdom Fungi; phylum Ascomycota; class Sordariomycetes; order Diaporthales; family Diaporthaceae; genus Stenocarpella; species Stenocarpella maydis. The sequence continues at coordinate 27,922 of NQMI01000034.1, forward strand.
AGCGATGTTCTGCTCTACTCTGTTCCCGTATAGCATATCATTTATCAAATCAGCCATCCCGCACAGAGGAACATGTGGGGCCAGGCAGTGCAAACAAACGTCCGCTTCGTCCAACGGGTATCAGCCCAAGGACGCGTTTTGTTGGATGCTCCGCCCCGTCCTGCATAGCCCAACACAATTTGTCAACATATATATATAGATATATATATGTGTGTGTACCTGTAGAAAGACCACTGACTTCTCGCAATGTTCAACAAGGTTGGCGCGCAGTTTCTATTCTCTTGCTTCCAGTTTCACTGCATCCCTGCGAAAGCTCTGGAATCGTCCCATGTCATCCATTACGTATATCTAGAGGCGTCCGTGGCCTTGCCGCCAAGGGCCAAGGCGTCCAATGCGATGAAACATGTTGTTGTTCTGCCCATTTCTGAACCAAAAAAAAAGGGGGGGGGGGAAGGGGATGGAAAAGGAGAGTAAGTAAAGGAATCGGAGAATCATCGATGGGAAAAGGAGGGTACACAGGTACACCACCCAACGCCCATCCCACCAAATCCATTCAACCGTGTGGATGTGAGAACTAGGCTGGGTGATGCTCTCCCTCATTCGCTTGGTGTGATGCACCGGTGTACCCTCCGTGTCTTTTCCCCAGGTGCGTATCTCTCTCTAATGTCCCAAGGAAAAGGCTTGACTGGTGCGACCAGCCCCTGATGACATTGTTGAAGTAGCATATATGACCGCAGTCATGGGTCCGCCGTCTTCTGCATGCCCGGCGTCAAAAGATAAAGGAGAACATGGGCGTTGATCGGAACCCAACCCAGCGCCGACAGCCAGTAGATCTGATATGTTGCGCGTTCACTTCTCCTCGTAAGAGACGGTGAGGATGGATCAAGCTGACGTGGGCTTGATACACAAGGCTTCGTACTTGGCCGTCTACTCCAGGGGCCGTGTCAAATGTGGCACTCGTCCGGTGTAGGTTGGGCGAGCCGAGGCCAAGACTTGAGATGTGTAGAGTGGGTTTGTACCTTCTTGCCCGTAGAGTTTTGATATCAGGCAGTTGTGGTGGGCTGGGCCATAAGCTTGTGGGTGGCCAAAGACTGACGCGCCCTTTCAACAAACTGTAAATTCTGTATTTCTGCAGTGACAGGCAACAACGGCGTGCTCTATAAGCGCGATGGGATATCTCTGACAAAGCAACTCTGTGCGCTACCCATGCGATCGGCCACTCCAAAGAACTCCAAAATCTCAAGATGCTCTGTGCATTGCTTCATTCCTCCACAAGCGATAGCAAGGAAGAGGAGGCGCTGACAACCATACATGATGCCATAGTGCCACGATGCTCGCTCTCGAGCTGTCAATCTGCACGGCAATCTGTTGACCTAACTCGTCTTGCAGGCATTCCATCCATAACAATCCAGCCCCAAACGAGGGGACAGACTCTTTAGTCGGCCCAAACATTGGCCTCCAAAGAAAAGAGCGGGTCTTCAACCTTCCGCAGTCCATCCGGACCCGTAGCATTCTTCTTGTTCTGCTTGCTCTGCTTATCTTCCAAGGCTTGATCGTTGTTGTCCAGTTCGATACCCCAGGTGTCGTCGAAGAATTTCTCCAGGTTATCGAGGACTGCGCTGACGTCGTCCACCGGCTCCACATTCTCCTGATCATCACAAATCTCCATAGCCACAGGAATAGGGGCCGTTTCCTCGTACTCGCGCCCGCATTCTACCTCAACACTCTTCTCAGCAGCGAGCTCCAAGTCCTTCTTCCTAGTCTGTGAGGCCTGAATGAACGCCTCCGCCATAGCCCCGACTTCCTGGCTGGCAGATGGCGTCTGTTGAGACCCTGAGGGAAGTAGCCTCAGAGGCTTCCGTTTTGCTTTCCCCCGTTTCGATATCGCCGCAAAATGCTTGGCGAACTTCTGGTCGTGGTTGGGGAGTGCGCCAACTTCCACAGAGATCATCTCCAAGGGGGGAGGGGACACTGCCCTCACTGCTTGCTTGGGTATTCGTATTGTTCCCGTCTTTTGGCCTGATAGATCGAAGTAAGAGACATCCTCCTCATCGTAGATGGCGTCCATTTCATCCGGAGCAGACTCGGTGATGAATGACTCTTGTTCGCCGGGAAGAGGTGCGAAGTGCACTCGGCGAGGAGGCTTTTGCTGCCTATTTGTCTTGTAGAGAATGCCGGGTCTTGCGCTTGAGCACCTGAGGGTGCTTCTGTTCGATGACGCTCGCTTCTTGACAGGTGAAGGTGACATGAAGTCTGAAAACGGTCTCATGGGTATCTCAAAGCCCGTGGCTGGGGGGGTTGGGGCTGCCAGCGTCTGTGGCGCCCAGGGGCTCTGGGGCGGTTGGGACATCGTCAGTGCTTTGCCGGCAAGGCTACCCAAATCAGCCGTGCTTCCAACGAAGCTGGTACAGGTCGCCGCCGGGACAAACAAATGTGAGGCAAAGTTAGCCCCTTGATTCCATGGGCTTTCAACTGAAGCTGCTGCCTCATCCAGGCCACTCAAACGGAAACCTGGACTTGTGTCGTTGCTAACAGCCTGAGGCGGTATCTGTAGAGACACGGCTACTTCCCCTTTCCATGGGTTTTGAAGCTGTGCTACAACGGGGCTGGCGGTTGGCTCGTCAAGGACCCCGGAGCCACCAGTAAAGCTTGCAACCTCAGCTTCTGTGGCAGTCTGCGAAGTGGGGTGTAGTGAGCCCGCCATGTCTCGTGTTTTTGCACAGGTTACGACCTCGTCAGGCACGTTGGACCCGCAAGCATGACCCGACTGGGATTCATTGGCGACTGGGTCCTGTTTTGATGCTTGGAGCTGTTGCGGTTTCCCAATGGCAATACTGTCATTGTGCACATCAGACTCATTCACCGGGCCAGCCACAACCTGATTTGGCAAGGCAAAGGGTGGGGTGGACACAGCTGCCTCGTCTCTCGTCTCCCTCAGCTTAGCTTCGGGCATCCCCGCTGTGGCCGGGTCAAACCCCGCGGACAGGACGCTGATCTCGGCATATGCGTCAATGATGGATCCCACACTCGCTTGGGAAGGCTTAGGATCTTGGGAGAATTTTGCTGGGATGGTGTCTTCAGGAGCTTGTCTTATCTGGTCACCGGGTTCTGGCGAGGAGACGGTGACGGATGCGGATCGGGCAATTTCATTGCCCTTAACACCCTCTTCGGGAGAAGCACGCGGAAGGTCCTCTGGGTTGACATGTGCTGTCTGCTCACAGCCAATTTGAACACCTGGACCTGGGGAGGTAACATTCATGACGGTTACTTCGGGGTCCGCGGCTGATTTCAAACCGGGAATGAGGGGCTTGGTGTCTTGTGTATCGATAATAGTTGACCACTCCGGGTCGGACAATCCATCGACGCCATACTCCACGACTGGTGTGTCCGGCTTCTTCGTCGTGGCGCATTCCTCCGAGGGAGAGCCAGGTGTGCGGTCTAATTGGGTGTCAATGTAAGTTGACCATTCTGAATTCAATTGAGAACAGCCGTCCACCTGCAACAGAGTCCGAGGTTCTTCGGGTGTCTCATGCTTGTTCGAACTTCGAAGTCGTACAGTTTCTGGCATACCATCCACAGCCCCAGGCTCAACTTCGGCAGGGAGCTCATTATCCGCCTTGATCTCGCCTACTGTGTTGTCGTCCGTCAATTGGGCCTGGAGATTTGTTAGGTTGCGGCCGGATGGGGAGGTTTCGTCTAAAGCAGTCGAGTAGATTGGATCTCTGGACTCTTCCACGGGAACGCATGCAACATCTTGCGCCATGGCTGTGGGACCGGGGACGACTGGGCCTTCTTTCGGGGCAAAGTTGTCTCCTTGCTCGTTTGTCGTAGTCACACAGAGCTGTAGCGGAGATGGGCGCAGCGCAGCCGCATTTGTGGGAATATCGTCTAATGGCCCGCTCTCCGTTTTACTAGGAGAGCTTCCGGGTCTCTTGTGGAAGAGAAAGCTGTTGTCTTGTTGAGTCGAACGCAGCCCGGCCAAGGCATGAGGCAATGCCATTGGTTTCAATGAGGCTGTGTCCTCTGGACCAAACTGGTCCTGGGGTGGCCCGGGCTGCTTGAACATTTCGCCAGGGCTTGGATCGATGCGCTCAAGCGCTGCTTCCGCCATCTGTGCCATCGTCCGATGAATTGACTTAGCCTCACCAAGACCCGAACGCTGGCTCGCTGATGACTGGGAGAAATGTGACTTTTTGGGTTTCCCTATCAGTGAACTCTCGCGGCCACTAGGAGCTCGAGACTTGCTTCTGGTGGATTTCTTCCGTCGGCTGGGCGACCGATCCCCTGTTGGAGATGCCAGAACCATGGTGGAGCTGCGAACACCATTGGAAGCAGGCGTCGTACCCGGCATAGACAACTCGTCTTCAGAAGTATCGCCAGCCTGAGGGAGTCGTGCACCTTGGCGGGGAGTTGTCAATCCTGGCCGCAGCAGGCTGGTTATCCCGTTACCCTTTTCCGCCACAATAACATTCGAACATGGCGACGTTGTAAGCCCATTTGTTGCAAGCTCGTCTTCCGGTGGAGATGAGTCTCGGAGAAGTTGAGCGACCTTTTGAGAGGCGTGCTGCTGACGGGTCTGGCCGCGTTTGGTTTGTGCTGCCACACGGCTCGGAGAGTCATCCGGAGTGGAAATCTTGGGACTGATAGACCTTCGCTTCTTCCGGTCACGTTTGCGCATCCACGTTGGATCTGCAGATCTCTTCCTCGCGGGCGGGTTATGGGTGCTTTCGTCGTGCTGTGACTGCCAGAATGGATCCGTTGAAGTAGATGTGCTCTTAACTGCTGCTCTCCATTTCTTGATGCGGCTGTAGTCTTGTTCTTCCATGTACGGGTTCTTCCGTGCTGATGGCGGGTTCGTGATCTCTGGGCTGGGCAAGGGATACAGACTCGTGCCTTGGGTGTTAGGCAGGTCGTCCTCAGAGGCGGCAGCGGTCCGTCTCGGTCGGGCAGGCGGAGCCTTGGACGGCTCCTCTTGTGATTCGGCTCGCGTTGACCGCCATGGGTTGTTCCACTGTTTTCTGTCGAAAGGCCCACGCAGAGCTGCGGACAGTAGGAAGGGCACACTGCCGGACAAGAATTCCATGGCCTTCTTCTCGATGTGCAGGCGTCTGTGCAAAGGGGCTTCGTAGTGATCATCCTCGGAGCCTGAGTAGAAGCCGTCATCGTCCTTGGTGTGCACCGCCTCGCAGTAGAGGGGCTCGTCGCCGAGCTGATGGAAGGGGATCGGCGGCATGGTGGCGGCGGTGATATATCCCAGTTGTCCGGCTACAGTGGAGTGGAATCCGCGATGGCATCGGTGCGATCGCCCTCCGTGGTGGTGAGGAATATGCGGACAAGAAGGGGGACGAGGTCGCGTCTGTGAATGGTGCGGAGCAGGCAGAGGAGAAAAGCTTGGGCCGGCCCGGGGTCTAAATGGAGACAGGCGCGGTTGCAGTGAGCAACACGCGCCTTTTCCCACCCACTTTACGCGAAAAACCCACGCTCTGGGCGCACTGACCATAGCGAACTGCTTATTGCCGTCATGCAAGTACTCTATACCCCTGCCACCACATAGAAGTACCTACTTAAGCAAGTACCTCGGCGGACCCTTCCTTTGTCCGAAGGGGGACAAGGCCAGGTTTATGATTGTGCTCCGCTTGAGTTGCGCCTGAGCAGAGCAGCCGAATATGCCCCAGCCTGCCTAGCCTCAATGTAAGGAAGGACCTCGAGATAAGAGGAGCGAGCAAAAGAGTACACGGAGTATACATACGGAGTATATAGTACTCTAATTGAAACAACCGGCTGGCCATGACAGAGCCTGTTTCGAAACCCAGAGAGATGCCCGGCAGGCTGGGTTGCCGTGGCAACAGCCGTCTAGCGGCCCAATCACGTCCTCACCGAGTCCGTGTTTGCGAGGTGCGGGTCGCAACCCAAAATGCCCTGCGCTGAGGGAAGACATCGAGGCCTCGGCGCTTAGAGCTCCACACTCATCTCTGCCAACAACTTGAGCGCGCCATCGGCCTGGCGACACAGCAGAACCATCCCTCCAACGTCGAGGACGGGGACCGCACAACCCGAGCCTTTGGACCCATCAGCTTCGATTACAGTATCAATTGCCCGGGCCATTCCCATCTTACCGCCTCTGTGGCTCATGGTTGTCTGTCTGCCTATTGCCGGCGGCTCCACCAGCACTGCCCTGTACACCGTGCCAATCCACCTGCAGGCGAGTGCATGACCCGCTTGATCGCATCCCGGACACCCAGCAGAGTATCCGCAATCCTGGGCTGGCCATCTCCATCGCGTCATTACCCTGTGCACATCTTCAATTGCGCCCATCGCAAGACAGCGGCCGATACTGACTGCATCCCCCCCTGCCGCCCTCAGAACCTGCTCGTTTCTGGATCGCGACCACCACGCGGACTTCATGGACCCCAGCTAGTCTCGACGTGATAACCAGTCCAGCCGCGGTGCCCGTTCGAAACGATGTCGTCGCATGCCTGGCTTGACTCTCTGTCCGAGGACTGGCCCTCGGAACCAAACTCTCCCACCAACTCCAAGCCCCCAACCAGGAGCGGCACGACACGATCCAGTATCAAGGGCAGCGGGACTAAGATCCCGCGCCCATCTAATGGTCACAATGTCAGTAGACGGTTGTCGGCCACGCCCAACCGGAACAATAGCGCCGCTCTGAACGAACGAACCCCCAGCGACATTAACATCCCTGCACAGCTGTCCAAACGAACTCCCTCCAAGCTCTCCCAGGAGGTCAGGTCACATCTCCCTCGAGGCCGCACAGCGAGCAGGTCCATTTCTGGCATTTCTGGCTCTCCGGCAGGGTCTGTTGTTCATAACACCGTGCATCGCCAGTCACTCAGCTCATCTCCGGACAAGAAGAAATTCGACACCCCAGAATGGAAGCGCAGACTGATCTATGGCGAACTGGCGTACGGGGAGCAGCGCGACCTGTTTACTTCGGCTGGTACAGGGCTCGAGGGAATGTTCAAGCCACCGGTTCAGGCCAAGGCTGCTTCTGCGCATCCAGACGAGGATCGCAGTGATCTGCAGAGAAACAACACTACGTTCCCTTCCAGTCCGCCAGAAATCGCACTGAATTCAACCCACTACGATGCGTACTCTGATCGGTACACGGAACAGGAGCTGCCGGGACATATTGGGGCAAACAAGTCAAAAGGTCGCTCGGTCAGGTACAGATTAGCCGATGAAGGAGGTTCTGACACGAGCGAGCTCAGCGCCATGTCCGTTCGACAAAAGGCGCCACGAGGAGAACGAGCAGACAGAAGCCAACCCGGAGTACAGTTTCTGGCTCCAGCGACTGCTGGCGACGAGTCGCGAAAGACCAGCAGTCAGAGTGCGGCTCGCCACGAGGACTTCAGCCCCATCTTCATTGGCAGGCGTGGTGGTGAAAACGGCAAGAATGATTTCTCTGCTCTGGATTTATCACCATCAGTTCTGTATGAGCGCCTCGAGAAGATCCAAAAGGACAGGTCACGCGCAAGTGTCTCCGAGCACGCCCGCTCAGTTGCGGAAGGAGGAAGGGCCCAGGGAACTTCGGCCACAGAGGGCTTGCAGCCCCTGGGCAGTTTTGTCAATCTCCGTAGGGGAGGTCAATCGGTTGATGGCTCCTTTCAGAATCGCGTCTTGACACCGGCTTTGGGAAATACATCAGACATGCTTCCGGAGGAATCTCTCCAAGCAAGCACTCCGAAGCAGTTCCCGAGCCTACGGGGTCACAAGGAAGAGCCTCAGGACGTGTTTTCTGGAACGCCATCTGCGCCTGCTGCGCCATTCCCGAGCCCGGACAAGAAGCATCTTCGTGTCCAGGGCAGTGGCGGAAGCCCACTGAAACTTTTTGGACCGTATGATACTTTCACAAACCAGACATTGCTGAGACGAATCAGCCAATTTGAGGACGCCAACCCATCACCCACATCAGAACGGCCTCCGATCCTCGGTAAGCGAAATTCGATGGGAAGTGCGTCAAAGGACATCACCAACGCGGGTCTCAAACCGCATTCAGACGACGAAAGTCCGGAGCAGACTTCGGGCCCGCGCAAGACACAAACCAGGTCATTCAGTCAGTTCGGAGCAGGGGAACTAGACGGGTTTGAGTTTGATGAGGACTTCTCCCGTCTTTCTAACGAATCTGGCGACGATTCCGTTCCGCACCGGTCGGCTGTATTCAATGCTACAGCGGACTCTTCGCCCTCGGGAGGCGCTAATATCTCAATTGCAAAACGACATCAGAAACCGGGTAGGGTCTCCTCGCTACACTACAAGACTCTCTCGGGGGCCGCCTCAAGAGCTGCGTCAGCAGCGCTGGCAGCCACTCCCAAGCACCAGATCCAAGATCATGAGTACAAGAGACCGCGGACATCACCCACCAAGGACCCGACGCCGAAGCGCAGGAGAACTCTACATGAGTCGGATATCTCATTCGGCGCTGCAGATGAGCATGCGCTAGAGCCAATACAGACCTCCCACCAACACATGCAAGTGGTTATCGGGAGGAAGCGTAAGGACGCTCGCGCCGGCGAAATGCAACAGAAAGCTAATGCCGAAGTTCTAGCTTCTCGCAAGGTACACCGCGTGCGAACTCCAACCCCAAGTCCAAGTCAGAAGTCGCCAGTTCAAAGGGAAGAGCATCCTGATGATCAGTTGCGAGTCTCTGTTGATGATGGCGCAAAGCGTCCACGCAAGAGCATCCAGAAAGCTCAATCTAACTTCCCGGCTGGTGGAGAGAGGAAACCGTCCATTAGAACACAAGATTTCATCAATGAGGCACACCGCATCATGGCGGCTATCAGAGGCAACAACGGTATACGGAGTGGCCTCACAAGCGTCGAAGAGTCCGACTCGGAGAACACCAGGCAAGATATTCAGGAGCCAGCTTTGCCAGATTCTTCATTCCAGGAGTCGACTCGGGAACCATTTTCACGGCCGCCAAGCCGTGACGGGAAGCCTATTCCCAGGGCCATCAACCGACAACAAAATCCTGAGCTGGTGAACCACCTGAAGAAATACGAGGAGCATAGCGACATGGGCGATATTATCGCCTCTTCTCTGCGTTCACTCGGTGTCTCTAAAGAAGATATCGAGGCAGTGCAAGCGCTGGAGTACCGTTCGCATAGCTCGATGTCGGAGGCGTCTGAGGGTAGCGTCCTGCGCCATCATGAAATCGTCAGCGACCCACCCAACATTCGGATAATTGAGAACCCTCATCGCTACGAGCACACGACTTCGGCTGAACAGGCCCAGCAATTCCGAGACCGCCTTATCTCCCACAGTTCCGGCTCCGAATCGGGCATCTCCACAGGAAGGTCGATACGAACAGGCTCCTCGCGCGGCTCAGACACGAGAAGGACCATCGCGCCGCAGAGCGTGTCCCATCTCATTCCTGACCAAGTCGGCAACATGGTACTAGACAGACAACGCAATGTGTGGGTCAAGAGCAACAAAGTGCATGCGACACGCGCGAAGAGAAGCAACACCCTTGCCTCTGAAAATAGTGAGGACGACCCTTTTGCTGATATTCCCGACTTAACTGTGGATGCGACAAGGGAATTACAAAACCTCAAAGATAAACAAAGCCGGCAGGATGAAGCAGACAAGCGATTCTTTGATCAAGGCAGGCTTATGGGAAGCCCAGAACAGGCAATCCGAGGCCCGTCTCTCAAGTCAATCCTCGTCAGGGATTTCGCCGAGAAGCCAAGCAAGAACGGCATGATGAGGTCTGCCAGCAGATTAATGAGGAAATTTGCCGAAGCGGACAACGAGGACGTGGAGCACGAAATCACAATCCATGAAGATCGCCTGGAAGACTCGTCGCCGCGACGACGAATGACCATCAGCTTCTCATCTCCAATCGCTTCTATCATACAAGATGTTGTTTCCGGAAACGGCCCGGAAGACGCCAACACAAGCATGTTCGAGCAATCTGTTGCAGATATTCTCCAGTCAACAGGCGGGCATCGCCGTCGTTCAACTCCATATCACTCTTTGAACGGCCACAGCAGGCCACGGCCACGGCCGCGAAATCCATCCAGTGCACCATCACGCCAGATGTCGGTCAAAGGCGCATCATTTGTGCCTCAACCGGTCTCGATCATCGAGGAGGAGAGCGACGAGAAGAGCTTTGCAGATAGGACCGCAGTCAACAAGATGGGGGACCAGAGCCTAATGGAAGACAAGCCAACTCAACGTCGCCAGACAAGTGTGAGCATCATGTTCAAGACACCAGGCCGGCCCAAATCGAGCCTCCGACCAGATAATGCGGAAACACTCAGCCACCAAATCGGCAACTTGTCACTAAGTCCGATTTCCGATTTCACTGCACACCAGGATCACTCATATGCCTTTGAGGTGAGCTACCTCGTCGGGGACCAGAACCTCGTTACAGGCGACCCTTCAAAGAAGCGCATGTCGCAGACAGTCCGCCACCTCGTGAGCAAAATCGCGGAGGTGGAGCCATTCGAGCCATATTGGGAGGACATGAAAGAAATCGCACTTTGTGAGAAAGACTTGGGTAGTCTGCACATGCTAGACCGGTTCTGTGGGAAGCTTGTCAAACTCGATGTCTCGCGTAATACGATTCGGGCTCTAGATGGTATTCCATCATCTATTCGCGAGATGACCATTACCCACAACATGCTTAGCGAGCTGACTGCTTGGGATCGCTTGGGAAACTTGCAGTACGTGGACGTCTCAAACAACGACATCAAGAGCCTCTCAGCTTTCCACAGCCTGGTTCACCTGCGCGGCTTGGTTGCGGACAACTGCGGCCTGACCAACCTGGACGGCGTCAGGTTTCATGACTCACTCTTGACCTTGCGAGCCAGGGGGAATTACATTGAGAAGCTCAGCTTTGACGATACCACGCTTCAGAGATTGACTAGCCTTGACCTGGAGGGCAACAAGATACGGGAAATCGAGAGCCTGCATGAGCTTTCCTCCCTGACCTACCTCAATCTGAAAGGGAACCAACTGGTCAAGTTCAGTTCTGACGAGCGACTCGCGCTGAAGCACCTGATACTCAGCAACAATAAGCTGAGAAAAGTCGATGTAGCCTCGATGCCTCGACTTCATCTCCTCTACGCCGATCGCAACAAACTCACAACAGTCGACGGCCTATCTCGAGCTCCCCACCTGGATAGTCTATCGCTTAGGGAGCAGGGCGGCTCGAAGCCCTTCGACATGTCCTTCCTGGAAACCGCATACGAAGTCCGGAAGTTATTTCTATCTGGGAATCACCTCGGCTTCTTTGACCCGCCACGCGACTTCCTCAACCTGCAGCTGTTGGACCTGGCGAACTGCGGCCTGCAGCGTCTGCCGGACAACCTCGGCCAACTGATGCCCAACTTGCGTGTGGCCAACCTCAGCTTCAACGGTCTATCCGACGTCAGTGGGCTCATGAGCATCCCCCGTCTCAAACGGCTGCTACTCGCAGGCAACCGGCTGGCTGATTTACGATGCCTGCTCAGTATCCTTGGCCAGTTCCCGTGGCTGACCGAGGTTGACCTGCGTGATAATTTGGTCACGCAAGGCTTTTACCCTCCCATACGCGTGATCATCCGAGACGGAGAGGAGCAAAACACCGATGTTTTCCAGCTGCCTGATGCGGACCCTGAACGCGACGCGAGGTACTGTGGCCGGCTGGACATGGAGACCCGAATCCAGCGGCGGATATACGAACGCAAATGCATACGGTCATGTAAACATTTGCAGAAGCTGGACGGCCTCCCGGCGAACAAAAAGATACGACACACAAGGGATGTGGTATGGAAGAATATGGTGCTGAGAGGAATGCTGCTTCGGCCTGACGGGATGCCATTTGACTTGTCCCAGTACGAACTAGAAAAAGAAGAGGACCCTACCTCGTACACCAGTGATGGTGAGGTCGACGGCGCCAAGGACAAGGCAAAGTGCTCTGTCGATGAAAGTGAACGTTGGGGCATCGAGGACAGCTTTGCTGGCTGATACATATTACACATTTGCTACTCACCATCACCAGCGACAGCAACTGTGAGCTTCATCATCATACAACATGGGCGTCTGGTGTTGGAAAATTGCATGCCATTTTGATTTATCGGTCATGGTCAGAGGCTATCCTGTAAGTCTTGGGGCGAAAGCACGCTGTATCGGTTATGAGCAGACATATGTGTACATCTATTGTCAATCCCGGCGCGTGTATGCTTTCGGTAGCCACGATCGGAGGTCGCGCTGGGAGGTCGTCATGATGGTAGCAAGTATAATGGGGCCTCTAGCCCGAGTTTCCTCCATGCTTTCTTGAAGACACCTATTCTCTGTGGTGCTAGCTTGGAATGTGCTGGCCATTGCTGCTCTACACTTGAACTCATTTGGCCCTGGCTACCGGCTGATAGTCTGCGCTGTGGATGCCCGCTACGGCCTGGAAAGATCTTCAGCTCTCTTAGAGACTTGGGCAAGCGGTACTGTATACTCTTGGGCCTCACACTGAGGTTGGTTTCTGCAGTGCTTCGGGCGGGTGGTCGACCCCGAATACCCTAGGTACCGCCAGATGCAATGATTCCATAGGGAGGACATAGACTAGTTGGACGCTCAGAGCGTTCCCGCGACTATGCCTTCCTATCCCTCCTCACCAGGCCGGCCCTCTCGGAAGCCCACTCAGTGACTAGGTCGCATTGGGAGACACGACGACGAACCGACGCCATTCCCCTTCCTGTTACAATGGCTGAAATAATCTCAGAGGCACAGAGGCACGTGGAAGGCACCTTGTCGTCATCCAAGTCGCCCCCTGCGAGGGTCAAGCAACCTATACACACACACACACACACACACACACACACACACACACACACACACACACACCTCTCTACGACAAACCGGCACCCATGAACTCCACTCGGCCGATTTCTGCGCCACGAGGGGGGCGATATCTTGAGGGTACGTGGAGGAGGTCAGGAGGAAGTGTTTTGTCTAGAAGCTGTCCAGGAAGGGGAGTCCGTGGGCACTAGGGGGTATGAGCGGAAACGAGCAGAAAGATCTCTGGAGTCTGAGGTACCACTTGGGCGAGTTCTGGGGTTGTATGAGAGATAGGGGCAAAGCCAAGCCCATGTCACGATGGCGGTCGTATCTTGGGATTAGAGGAGGGGTCAGGGTCCTGGTCGGCGGCGACCCAGCCACACTTGGTTGGTGGGGGGAAGGGGAACTACACCACGAAACTACTACTGCTGCTGCTTACTGCTGGTACTCTCCTCGCTTTCTCTCGCTGTTGGGGTGTGCGTGAGGAAGAAGAGATGGAGGGCCGGATATCTTGACTTATTCCGGTCGAGGATGACAAGCCCAGATCAGACAGACAGACAAACAGACAGACAGACAGAAAGAAAGAAAGAAAGAAAGAAAGAAAGAAAGAAACAGATGGGTTGGTAGATGGCAGAAGGGGGAGGCGAAGTTGGCAGACAGACAACCATCTGGGATGCTGCGAGTGGGTAGATTTCCCCAGAGTCGCGATGAGGGTGGCCCGGTTTCTGCGAACACCTTTCGCATGTATGCACGTCGGGCCTTCTCGTTGATCTCTCGGGCCCTGCATGACTATAGATCAGGGAGCGGTGCTGTTGGTCGGAGGAGGGGGAGGCAAGAAACCGAAGATTCAGAAGGGGTGGTGGTGTGGGTGAGTGGGTGGTGTGTGGCTGGTCCGTTGCCCTCCTCCTCCACACCCAGCCGTATTAGGTCGTAATGGAGTGCCCAGGTATGTTGGAGTGTATGTTAGATGTGTGTGGAGCAACAAGCAGCACGAAGGCACGCCTGGTACCTCGTGGAACCAGAGCCTTCGGAAAATTTACAACACACTGTCTGATACTGACCACGACCGCTGGTGGCATGTGGTCGCCGCAACTTGCAGCCTCCTTCGCCAGCTGGTCACCTCCTTTGTGCTTGAGCCCTTGCGAGGCTCGTGAACAATAATCATAAACCCCCATTACAGAGCGAACCAAACTCTAAACCCAGGGCAGGTAAAGTGCGATCGGCAGTGTGCTGGCTCCTGATATAAATAGTGTGGCGGGCAGGCTGGCAGGCTGGGACTGTTGGATCGTCGCTACACAAGTAACCGTCAAGCGATGGCTACGAGGGGGATCCTAGCGAGACGGGATGATCACCTACGTTCGGCCTCAGTCATGTTCCCGATCTCATTTTTGCAGGTTTGGCTGCATTGTTTCCCCAGCAAGATACACGACGTCTGCTTCCCAACGCTGGGAACCAACGAGTTGCGCAGTGCTTTACCATTTGTCTGGCGGCTGGCGCGGCCTGAGGTCGTCGAGGACCGCGCGATCGTTGACGACACTAGACGTGAACCACCTGCTATAGCGTCGTAGCTATCTCTGGGATTGGAGACAGGTGGATGATGGGCATGTACGCGGACGTAAAGCTCCTGAGTGCTTAGGCCTGACCCTGACCATGAATGAACCTTGTACTGTAGTAGTGCGGAGAAAGATCCACCGCGGGTATTGCCTCTGGCGGACGGTGGTGACACACGCAAAGATGCTGACGAGCAGCAGCACACACGGTTTCAGAAACAAGAGGCCAGGTGGATCGGCGTGGCATGCCGCCGCTCAGAGCATGACGCTCATCGAATGAAGCACGCCTCAGCTCCTCACCATCACCAGGCGTCGACGAGGGTCCAAACTCACGTGTGTATGTATATGTGCGCATGTGCGTGCGTGTGTGTGTGTGGCTGATGCAGCGTCTCGACGACGCCGCCCAACACATGTTGTGAGAAATGACAATACTTGAGCATCACCATGACGACTGGTCGGCCCCGGAGGCCGCTAGTGTAGACCTCGAGGGCCGATCTCGATTTGTCGCCTTTGCCGAGCAGATGGACAGGACAGAAACAATACGGAGTAGGCTATAACATACACGTTCGAGCCGGCCGGCCGGCCTTGCTCGTCTCATCGCCGCCGACCTCACGGTCCTGCATGCATGTGCACATGGGTCCAGGGCCTGTGAAGGAGGGGGGGCGGATGGGCTGATTTGACGCCCGTATCGGCGCCCCAGTGGACCGTATGCAGGTCGTTCTGCTTTGGGAATGGGCCGGGTTGGCCCTTTTACACAGTAACTTGCCCACAGGTCGTTAGTCTGGTGTGGATATGGTTGCAGTCGTAGCCATCATGCCCAAGTGCCTGGGTCCTGGGGTAAGAAGTAGGATGCGAGCGTCAAATCGGTGGGATTCCCGATCTGGTCCTTTTAGAACCATGATCATGTGGATTCGACAGGAGCCTGGGGCCCCGGATTCCATGTGAACTACTATGTGCAGGATATGTGTGCCAGGTGCAGAGGCAATGAATATTGGCATTTCCAACCCGAATGGCGTAGGCAGACACAGATTGCACGCACATGTCATGGTGATATCCGTAACGCCCCCGTGCTATCGCATAGGCCAGTCTGGTTTACCAGCACTCAGCCATGCCTCGGCGGCTTGTGGCGGCACAAGGGAACATGAAGGCCTGAGGTGGTGGTGACACAAGGACACAAGATACACACGAGCTCAGCTTCTCTATACTGCGTGGAAGCCAGCACCACCAAGCGATGGGCAGCTGCTCATCATACACCCAGACACTTTACGGAGGGCTTTCTTGCAACTCCGTGTGATATGTGAGCTGTCAGATCCGCCCCAGACCCCCAGCAAGGGGCCGCTGGCCGAGCCCAGTGCTACATAGCAGCACATGCCAGGCTGAGGCACGCATCCAGGATGGCTAGGGTAGGCATGGAATGGATGGGTGGGTGGCTGCATTATCTTGGCGCATCTCGCTTTGTGACGAGGGCTGAGAGACAACGGGTGCATGCTCATGCGTGCCCGAACACCTGTCGTCAGCCCCGGACACCATGTCAAACAGCCACTGCACAAGACAAAGCCGCCGCAGCACCAGCGGGGCGGGCGGCCGTTGGAGGAAGAGGTGAGCTATCGCCCTGCTAATGATCCCGCCGGCGGCGGAGTCCGGCCATTTCGATAATGAGGGCCATCCCATGCAAATCATGGCGAAGTGACAGCTGTCCGGGAAGGCAGGTCAACGCGAGCTGGGCATGCGCAGTCGATTGATTACGCTGACGGTGCGCGGGCTCTTGGTTAACTAGATGAGGGCATTCTGAGCTGTCTTTTATTGCCGTAGAAGCCGCGGTATGAGGTAGCCTGGGTGCTGCAAAAGAAAAGAGGGTTTCATGGTAATACGGGCCACACGCAACGCGGGTTGGAGCGGCATGCAAGAAATAGGCCGATCCGGCAAGGGAGTTGGTTGAGTGAAAACCATGGTCAGTGGTCGATATCGCGCAAGTACATGGTCAAAGGAGCCGAACTGGCCTGTGCTGGATGGACCTGCTTGTTCAGGAAGGGAGGGTCGCACGGGGAATGTCACGATAGCCTCATCTGCAGGCAAGTATAAGGTAGCAAGGTAGCAAGGTAGCAAGGTAGCAAGGTAGCAAGCGTGAACATGCCTTTCGGTGACGGGCAGGACAGGGTCTTCTCGGGTAGGACCGTCCATGTGCCGGACTGCTGTGAGCCCATGACTACACTAATCTTTTCCTGTGGGCCCGTCGATTGGCTACATGACATGGTCGCTTCATGTCGATGACAGTGAGGACCCCGAAACCACAACAGGAGTCAGGGAGCCATTTGAGCGTGGCAAGGGGAGGCGGGACGTTGGAGCGGCACAAGCATAGTAACAACGGGATTCGCGGCGCGGCTTGCCCGGTCACGCTGGTCAGGGTATGATGCAAGTGAGGCCAGAAGTGTGCATCGTGAGTCTTCGTGAACCCGAAAAGAGAAAGGGCCGGCCTGGCCACCCCGCCAAGGTGTCAGTCACCTTCTCACCCCCTCCCTTCTAGCCGGTTGCCGTGGGCCCAGACCCGGGGGCGGGGCGAATCTCACGATGCCCTGTTGAAGTGGCAATATGCTAGCTCGTCGCGCCAGCCTCGATGGCGGCGGTTGGACAAGTCCACGGAGGGCTGGTCTCGCATCGTGGCCCTGGGCCAGGGACAGCCAGGCCGAACCCCAATGTCTGGATGCCATGTGTTGAAGCATTTGGTTCCGGGACGCAGCCCCGTGCGACGGAGACGAGGACCCAAGCACGGTGCTAACGTGGCTCTTTGGCGTGGTTGACACGAGGCTGGGTGGGATTTAGATAGTATTAGGATGGCAGACCCACAACTGCTCGTCGACAGTCACGGAGAGGGAGCTAGTAGTGTTGTTGTTGTTGTTGTCTGGCTGTGCAGCGCCACGCTACCGGAGCATGTCGTCCTCAAACCCAAGATTTCCAGCAATGACCCAAGGATGGCAAGCCTGCTCCCGATGAATACCACCTCTGCTAAGACTCAGGCATCTGGGGTCGGTTGCGCAGCCCCCAGACGGGAGCAGGAGGAGATAGCGTCACTAGCGTCCGCCCATGATAATGTAGTTGGGAGTCTGGAGTCGGCGCCTCCTTTGTCTGCAAAGTCAATTGGGACGCCCAACAAGGCCTTCTAGTCTTGCGTGGAAGACGGCAACGGGTGCCTGTCGTTTCAGCGTTGGCCCTGGCTTTGCACCAAGAAGCCGCAGATCCGTTAGCGATGATGAGTGCTGTTGGAAAGGAATTACATGTAGTGCTTTGAGTCGTGGTGGTCAACAAAGAAAAGGCAGGACAAGGACTACTCCATACACACATTACGGAGTAGTGTATCTACATAGTAGTCGAGCAGCTGCAGTTCAGAGGAACAATTCGCCCCACCACGCCCCCACAATGCTCCACATCTGATGGATACGTCCTGAGAGCGGCCCCATCCAGAATGAAGTCGTTGAAATGAAGGACACAAGGGCCACCCGGTGGTCTCAGGCCGGCCATGCAAACGACTTTTTGGCTGCAACATGTCAATCTCGAGCGTGTTCGGGCAAATATGGGGCACCGACATGGTGTACGCAGTGTCTCTGGGGGGCAGGACCAGGTATCTAGTTAAGTTTACTAACCGCAGTTGGCCGACGCGGGGTTTAACAAAGATTAGATCGTGTCTTGACCGTGGTTATGATCGCTGCTAGATGATCCCATCCCCCATTATCGTCTTGAAATCCCAAAACAGGCGCTTGGACATAATCCCCGCCTTGGGGCTGATGACTCTGCCATACACTACACTACTGTAGTGTGTAGTGATCAGATCTTGCTCAGCGATGACACAGGCGGCAAGGATCGTGGGACTCTGGCCTGGTTCGCATATGCCCACCGGGCACTCGCCCAACGAAGAGCCCTCGCCCGCACGGCAATGCTGTTGCTGTTGGATACTGTAGTGTACTGCACACTACGAGCGGATAGGGCAGTCGGAGGAAGGTGCCCCAGTCGACAATGATCGGAGCCGGATCGCGGCCTCAGCAGCGACGTGGAGACGAGCCTGACTCGCCATCACATCATAGCCTGCCTGCAGGTGCAGTGGACGGACGCCGTAGCACTCCGTACGGCTGGGCACCAGAACCCCGTCGACAGGCCGTCAGGTTTTCTGAGGCACCCGGTGCTGCACTATGCGAGGCATCGGTGCCTGGCTCACATACGTTGCTGTCTCGTCGGTTGACGGCATCGCCTCGAGTGTATGGGTTTGACATGGGCACGGCCATGTCGTCCCTCCCACGGGCATTGCTGGGCATGGCAGCAGCCAATACCTCGTCGCAATTGCAAGCAAGCGAGTATTGCAAGATGGTCGACCATGTCTGTTTCTGCGCACCTGCATCTGGTCAAAACGATGGCGGAAACCTAGTGTGGTGTAGATACACTAAGGTGCTTCATAGTGTGGTGAGAGTGGCAATCAGGCAGTGATGAATGAGCACGCGTCAGGTACAGAGGAGCAGTGTGCCGCAACACACGTCGCCGCACAGGCAGAGGCGAGCACTGATGCGCATGCAGGCTGGTACATGGCGTACGTTGTAGTGTCGTGAGTGACTGGAGATGGTGCAGCAGAAGCCCACTTCACATGCGTCGACCGAAGAGTTACGGTCAACCCATGTTCGGACCCAAGACCAATCAGGGCGGCCAGGATGGGACCACCCTTATCGCATGCCAAGGCCAAATGGGCCCTGGATCCTGGACCCTGCCTCAGTCTGCGAGGGCAATTTAACTCCCGTCTTCCTTTTACCCTTTGGGAAGAACAGTGTGGGAGCTCAGAGCAGCTCGACCTCAATTGTTGGGCAACTCTATCGCTATCTTGATGAGGCTTCGGTCCTATCAGCCTTCCCACCGACCCCCCCCCCGACGCGGCCTTGGGTTTGGATGCATCCCAAAGCAGGCTCTTTTGTTATTTTTTTTCCTTTTATTCCCCCCCCTTTCTATTCTTTCCCGGCGCGAGCCCAGTCGGAAACATACCGAGCTCGGCCCAGCATCTGTGATGGTGTCGTTGGGGGGCAGGCACATTTGCTGTAGTACTTGGTGTATAGAAACTCTGGAGGCTCGACGGGCCGATAAGGTGCGGTTGAGGAAGTGGCCACTGGCGCTGCTGAGGCCTGGGCCATCAAACGAGCTGGATCGACTATTGTGAAGGGATGGGGACCGAGGGACTTTGGTCGCATGCGACGAGTCGGAACGGCGGCTAACCAACTCTTCTCTCTCTAGTTAGCACAAATAAGGCCCGGGCGATACTTTGCCTACGTGGGTGTGGTGTGTGTTTTGTAGCGTCAGAGATTTGTACTCTGTAAAGGCACTAACAGGATGCCACAAGGCAAAACATGGTGTCCTGTCAGGCCGTGGAGACACGAGACTCTCAGCCTACCGTGCAAGCCGTCCTCAACGTGCGTGCTCGAGGCTCACTCTCGCCCGCTTGACCAGGGAAGGGCAGGGTGCAGTGAAGCCCGCCCCAGGAAAACAACAATGCGGTGCTAAGAGACAGGAGACGAGAATTCCAGAGTGCTGTTAGCCACGGCTGGGTTGGTTTTTGGGCGGTTTGGTGCACGCACACACACAATTAACCAAGACTCCCCCCTCTCTTTGGCCCACCCACCTGCAGTATTGCGTACGAGAGGCTTCACGCTCTTTTACGCAACGTGAACGGTAGTACCTGGGACATTATTACGAGGAAGCATCTGGAATATACATAGTACATGGCTTATTAGCCTGGCCCGCTGCACATGCATCGCAGCTGCGACCATTAGTGTATTATCATCATTACTATTATTTAGCTCTGCGTCTTGATTTTGTCTTTTTCTCTTTTCCCTTTTTTCCTTCTGTTTTTTCCCCTGCCCGGCTTAGTCCCCCCTCCCCCCCATATCTTGTACCTCCGTATCCCCCTTGCAGCCCACCCGGTCCGCAGCCCAGTGTTACCAAAAACTGGCGACCTCCCGACCCACCCCTCCACTCAACCCTGTCTAGCCCCAGGCCAAGTCCTGCCCTCAAGTCCTGCCCTGCTCTGCAGCCCCCCCTCCTCTTCCCCAAAAGCCCAAGGCCAGCCAGCACAGTTTACGCTGGCGCTCATGCTCACGCTCACGCTCACGCTCATCTTCATTCGAAACGGCCGGCCTTCTCCCCCCCCCAGCACCGACTTCCACCACCGACCACCGACCACAATCCTCTCCTTCCCCCACACCCACCAAAAATATTCACCACACACAGCATTGCACCCCCTCGAGCTGATCAGTCGCCATGGCGGCTTAGACACGACAATTTCTCTCTTCGACCACTGTTTCGCTCCGACTGAGGCTTGACCGGCTCAAGAGCCAACATCGACTGCTCATTATGTCGGGTTGCCGTGCCCTTCTCACTCCTCACCAGCACCTGAGCCCGCAACGACTTCCACTCCGACCCCGACCCCGATCCTCACTCCGTCGTCGACCACGGCCGCAAAATGGAGCACCGGGCCACTAATCCGCCTGCTCAATCTCACCCTCAGCCGCAGGCACAAACTCACGACACGCTTCTACCTACACACCCGCAGAACCCCTCGCTCACTGCCGGCAGCACGCCCGTCTCGTCCCCTGGGCTCTTCAGTCCGTCCAACCCCCGCACCACCATGTCTCTGCCGCCCTCCCAGTCCGTCTCTGAGGGTTCAACGCCTGCCGCACTCAACAGTCCCTTCCTACATCCCCTACAGAACCACAGAGTTAGAGAGTACGTGTCTACCGTCCAGCGGCCCAGCTAGACCCCGCAGCCTCGCCGTTCTCTTGTCACACCTCGTGTTCAAACGTCGAGCAATCTGAAACCGTACTGGCCGCCGCGGGCAGCTAGGCCGCGCCAAGGGCCACCCATGCGCGCGCCCGCGTTGACCTGGCCCGGTATAGCGAGTGTCGGTGTGGGTGTACGGGCCTGAACAAAGTTACTGACAACGACCTTTATAGGACACACGTCGCCAACATCGATAGAGACTTCACCACAGGACGCAAGATCATCAACCATTACGAGGTCATCGAGGAGATCGGCCGTGGTGTTCACGGCAAGGTGAAGCTTGCACGCGACCTCGACGTCGGCCACAATGTCGCCATAAAGATTGTCCCCCGATTCTCCAGAAAACGCCGGCTCGGCAGGATCACCCAACATGTTTCTCCCTTTGAGAAGTCCAAAAGAGAAATCGCCATCCTCAAGAAAATCAGGCATCCGAACGTGGTGGCCCTGCTGGAAGTCATCGACGACCCAGACTATAGGAAGATTTACCTCTGCCTCGAACATGTCGAATGCGGAGAGGTCATATGGAGGAAGAAGGGCCTCCCGAATATATGTGCATTCGAGCGCCGGCGTATCGAAAGGGAGATGAGGGGCGAGACCCTGACCGAGGAGGAAGAGCAGCATCTCCTCGACTTGGAACGGCGGTTCAACGTCAAGGAGATGAAACGCGCCCACATTGCAGAGAAGACCGGTAGCCACGGCGACCCTTGGAGCCTCGAACTGGGCCAAGACGAGTCGGAACCTAGATCTGGGCCCTCCGAGACGGATTTGATGCGGCACGCATCTGCTTCCCGGAGGTCGCACTCACCGGCTTCACGGAGATCCGCAGCCTCCTCACGGGCACCGTCGAGAACGCAGTCAGTGCAATCAATGTCTCCCTTGGCGTCTGAAGGCCCGCCGACCTCGAACGAAGATGATATGGAAACGCCAGGACCGCTCCACTCGAATCCCGGCTCGTCGAGCGCGCTCGCCGGGACCATGTATGGGGCTTATGATGATTTCGGATTCAGAGAGCGGTCGCCCAGCATGGCAGATTCCATAATATCGCACATGTCCTCGATCGACTTCAACCCGCAACCTCATGATCCTTTCGCCGACGACTTCTCATATGTTCCTTGCTTTACCATCGACGAGGCGCGCAATGCGTTCCGGGATGTCGTCCTCGGCCTTGAATACCTGCATTATCAGGGGATTGTCCACCGTGACATCAAGCCTGCAAATCTTCTCTGGACTCGGGACCATCGCGTCAAGATCTCGGATTTCGGTGTGTCTTATTTTGGCAGGCCGATGCGGGATGGCGAACCTGACGATACCGTCTCTGAATCAGAAGCGCAGGACTTTGACGATGAGTACGAGCTGTCCAAGACCGTGGGAACTCCTGCCTTCTTCGCTCCCGAACTCTGCTACACGGACCTCGACAACACCCCTCCGCCCAGGGTTACCGAACAAATCGATGTCTGGTCCCTTGGTGTAACACTTTATTGTATGATATTTGCCCGAATTCCGTTCTTGGCCGAGGATGAGTTCCAGATGTTTCGGAAGATCGCAACCGAGCCGGTGTACATCCCCACCAGGCGGTTGAGACCTGTCGATCCGTCCACGTCCCCGGACACGTCTTCGCTCTATAAGCGGGTCAATAAGCCCCCATACCGTGACGACCACCAGCTCCTCTATGAAGATGTCGATCAGCACCTCCGACATCTCCTGGGACAGATGCTCATAAAAGACCCAACGCAGCGGATCACACTTAGGGGGGTGAAGTACCACCCTTGGGTCCTTTCCAATCTACCCAATATCATGGGCTGGATCGACGACACGGACCCCCAGAGGCAGACTCAGGGTACAAGAATCAAGGTCAACGAGAAGGAAGTGGACGACGCCGTCGTGCCTCTTACACTTCTGGAGCGAGCGAGATCGACGCTCAAAAAGACACTCACCAAACTGACAAGCCGGTCTGTGGAGCGCACCGAGGGCGTTTCCCGGCGGAGGGCCACCAGCAGTGCTGCTAGTTCGGCCGGTGATAGCCCTGCCCATACGCCGATCACAAATCATCTTCGCGACGCACGCAGGAAGAGCTTACGCGCGGACGGTGACTACTTTGCGGCCGTCAGAGAACAATCCCACACACACAGCGGGCACCCCCTGACCTACAGCGTGACGGCTAGCCCGGAAGAAGAGTCATCGTCGGAGATGGAACCGACCTCGCAACATCCGGGAGCGGTAGGCGGCCACCCATCACATCAACTTCCTGAGATTGCCACGAGTTTTAATGGCAAACAAGATATCACAGACCACCAGACACCGACCTCGGCTCAAATGGCGTTCCCGCGCCACAGGCACTCGCGGTCCATCACGAATGCTGTGATAAGCCTGCACAACGACCTGGCTGGTGCTCGCACGGCACCAGCTACCCCAGCTCTTGACGACCATCCCGATTCCTTGAGCGGCCTACTCAGGAAGGGCAGAGACACGAAGCCCTCCGACGACTCGACAAGGTCTCAGTCGGTCGACAGGGCCCTGGTGTTTTCAAGCTCCGACAAGAGAGCTGAGGCGCGAGTGGGTCTGAGCTCCCTCGTTGCACCAGGAAGTTTTGAGCAACCCAAGAAGCTTTCGCAGATGCGGTCGTTAGACCTCGGCCGGGCCTTTGGAGAAAGCCCACCGACATCGCCCCAATTCTTTTCCCCCAACGCCATTTCCTCGTATCAGCATGGCCAACACAGGTCAGATCCAATGCTTGACAAGTTTCGAACAGTTGTCAAGATTGAGGAAAGGCCGATGACGGCCCATCGCGTGCAGGACATACCCGAGGGCAAGACACCACCCCAAAGGCAGTATGGGTCGTCTACTCCCGAGTCATTTGCTCGAGCCCAGGAGACCTTACGCCGCCGTGAAAGGCTTGCGTACGAGGACGGGTTACGGCGCCAGGAGGCACTGCAACCAGCTGCGGAGCTCGAGGCGGCACATGTTCCTTGTCCTCCCTCACCGGATGACGACGACTTCGCTAGCAACGGGGCACCTTCCCGGGGCGAGACTTTCAGCACGACGTTCTCGTCCAAATCAAACTCTCGCGAAGCCATAGCTACTCCATGGACCAGCCCTAGCGTGGTGACGAGCCCAGTGAGCTACACCACATCTGCATCGCAGAAGGACCTCAGGGATACAAACACGGATCAAATCCTTGCATTTCAGTCTGACCCTTCTCTACCGGCACTGCTCAGTGGGGCCTCATCGGTGTCTGCGGATGCGGAAGGGGACTTTCTGGGCAACCCAGGCAATCCCAAGACTGTCAGCCGGCGCGCTGTGCTCGAGACAACCGACTCGGTAACACCACCGGCGTTAGCAAAGGAGCCTGTCACGGGGTTCCCTCTGGAGGCGACAGAGCTTGATGAGCGCACCGGGGCTGTTTTCATTGATGACCACGAGCCCGAATCTCTGGGCTACTCCACGCCAACCCCGCCGGCCCGTCTTGATGACGATGAGAGTGATAGTGATGATGGGATTCTCATGATGGGTCACCGGTCTAAGAAGTCAAACGCCACCAAAGGCTCGCCCAACTCCATGGGCAAGATTGTCTTCGGGTCGAAAAGGCGCAACACAAATGCGTCGGTGGGCAGCACCGACACAGCCAAGAAGGTGTTCACCCCTGGCGAGTAAAGACTTCCCTTGTACGACTACACAACTAGCTGTGCTATTCCCCCACAGCACTTGATGAGGCAGTGGCACTGGTCTCGTTGAGCAGCAACAAATCAAATTATCGACATGAACCCCCAACAACATACGAACTCCCTTTTCAGTACTCAATTTCGCATTTTTTAAGTACCACAGATCACCACCTATCACAAAGCTTTTGCATCGGTCGGCTCTCTGCTTTACTACAACTTGTCACTACTAACACATACATTCTTGTCTGTTTATACGGCGGCTACAACATCGCATCTCTTATTACTTGCATAGCGCCACCTCCACCGAAGTTTGGGAACGAGAGGCCTGGCCCGAGGCGTCCACAATTTTCACAACGTTTGGGCCACTGTTAATTTTTCTACTTTTTTTTTTGGGGGGGGGGGGCGTAGTCCAGGCTGTTGCCTAGCGTCTGAACTTGACCCCGACGGAGGGGTGCGTTGAGCCAGCCAAATGACAGAGCCGACACGAAGAGTGGAGCTGATTTATGCGGACACGGCATTCCGCGCAGCATCCACCCCAAGTCGCCTCGGTCTTTGGCGGATGCCCGCAACTGTGTTTTCTTTATATGTGTATAATTCTTTCGTCCTTTGAGACGTTTTCAAACGGGAGAACCCCGGAGGGCGTGCATGAATGACGGCGCGGATAGACGGCGAGACCAGGGTCCCGGGCATCCCGAGTTTTTTGGAGTGACGGGGTTCTGCATTCGGGAAGGAACTGGGAGGTTTTCCTTGACGGTCATATAGCAAGGCGCCGAGGGTGGTCTATTTCGGCTTGACGTAACACCGGCAACTTCCGTACATTTCAGCGCCCGCCGGACAACCACGGGTTAGAAGGGCCCTGGAGCGGTGGGGGTTGATGGGTTGACGGGCTTACTATATACATGTATGCCTGGTATTTCATTATGACCATGAGTGATGAGGGATTCCAGGGGGGAAGGAATGAGAAGGGCCGGAAGAAGCCAGAGACTGGACGAGGCTGACAACGTCGCCTCAGTGGGAACGGGATCACCACATTATCATAGGAGGTGCAGCGTGTCGATGGGGGTTGCTTGCATGGTGGAGGAGAGTATGATAACAATTTAATACGTTGGCCCAGGCCATCCATTCCAACGAAGAAGCAACACTGGACCACAGGACCATCTTCAGTGCTCGGCAATTTGACGTGAGAATCGCGTGTGCAATGTATCACAACCCACCGTACCAACGGAGCCATGTCTCGACGTCTTGTTCTTGTGGCTCATGATTATTGCATGCAAATGCTTTGCGATCTGAGCAGAGCGCTTGTCAGTAACCATGAAATAATATCCTGACCACGCAAGGAAGACGGGCGGCGGGAGGAAACAAAGTATCAAAGACACAAGCGTGAGAGTGAATCGACGTGCAAAAAAAAAACCAAAACAAAAAAACCCTCTTGTATTCTTTATTCGGGTATCTATCTCCCCACGGTACAGCCCATACCTTCCAAGTGGTCCCTAGAGATGGCTGATTTCTTCTCGGTTGGGAGCACAGCATCCCCCCCCCCCACCCCCACCTCTTTTGCGTGCCCATTAATTACAGACTACCTAACGTCTCTTTGCTCCTCGTCGGCTCAAAGACCCTCCATATTGTATCAGTGAGCATGGGGGTTTCATGTGACCGATGGCTGTCGCCGCTGTCGCATGTGTACTCCCGTAGAGGCGTACGTACGGCCCCAGAGGCCAAGGGTCGTTCGTCCTCTAGACTGCCGGTCTTCGCACAGCGCCTGCGGGACTCATCCCATGGCCCAGCGGCAATATCGTCCTCAACCTTCCGGCTGAGTAACAGCGCCAACACAGGGCACGACGAATAGACCGATTGCCTGCGTATCCGCAACTGAATCCGCCTTCATGACTGACCCATCAAACCAGCGCGGGCTACCAGCAGATGCGCTCACTGCTTGGTCAGCGCGACGGCAGCCAGCACGACCAGCGCGGCCAGCACGAAGAAGACGAGCACGCCTGAGCCCAAGAAGCCCAGCAGGGCGGAGAGGTTGCCCTCGCGCCTGGGGTTCTCGACGCCCGCTAGGATCCCCTCGAGCCTTTCGGCCATCTGGGTGTCGGCAAACTGGCCACGGACCCTTGCCTCGCCCTTGCGGCCCATCTCGGCCAGCTGCTCCGTGGTCATGCCGTTGAGGACCCTGTCCATGACGTCGGTCCAGGCGGCGGCGTCGGCCGGGTCCCTCAGCCAGCCCGTCTCGCCCTCGATCACCGTCTCGGTCGGCCCGCCCGTGTTGGCCGCCAGCACGGGGGTGCTCGCTAGCATGGCTTCGAGAGGCACGATGCCAAAATGCTCGTTTGAGGGCGTGTAGACGAGCAGCTCCGCCGACCTTAGGAGCTGCTGCTTGAGCGCGTTCGTCACCGATAGCAGGAATATGACGTCGATCTCGGGCGGCACCGCCAGGGCAGTCTGTGCCGAGTGTACTGTCGCCTCGGAGAGTCCGAGGGACTTGGCGAGCTCGACAAGCTCCCTGTGGTAGGAGACGTTTTCGGAGACACGGGAGTCATATCCACCTAGGGCATAGGTGCGTCAGCCAGCCGAACGTGTTGAATAGGATAGGAATACAATAGTGCACCGTACCAGCAATGACAAGCTTGACACCGTTCCTCTTGTCCCGCGGCAGTCCGGCGTATGCCCGGATAGCCAACGCGATGTCCTTCTTGCGTTCATAGCGGTTGATGCTCAGTATGATGCCGCCATGCTCCCATACCAGACCTCCTCCCTCCGCCGCTCCGCCGGCGCCCTTTGGTGGCTTGATGTCGATACAGGGGTACACGACCTTGAGGTCCTTGGCCCTGGCCAGGCTGGGCCAGGTGTGTGAGACCACCCCCTTCGTGAACTTGCTGTTGACAGCGATGGCGTCGGCGAAGCTCATGCTACAACTCTCGAGGGCGTCGAAGGGGAGGCGGTACAGCTTCTTCAGCCACCTGTCGCGGCCCTGGACGAGGTGGAGGTCGGGGAAGTGGCAATAGAACAGGATGGGGGCGCCCGGCTGGAGGGACTGCAAGAGGGGTAGCCCCGCGCTGAGCTGATCGACGAAGAAGGCATCGGGCCGCAGGGAGGCGAGCTCGCCGTTGAGGCGGATCTGGACGAGGAGGTGCAGCTGTCGTGCTATGGCGCAGAAGATGCTGAGCCTGGAGAGGATCGAGGGTGGGAAGATGGTGTTGCCGCGCACGCGAACCTCGAGGGTCCCTTTCGAAGCCGGAGTCAGCAGGTGGTTACGGAGGGAAGGTGGCGATGGCTGGGCTGGGCTTGTGTTTGAGGAGCTATGTACCGTCTCTTGCCTCGTCAAAGCAGTGTTTGGGATCGCAATGGCTTGTGAAGATGACAACCTTGTGGCCCCTGTTCTGCAGTCCTACAGCGGCATCGACTACCAACCTCTCCGCACCGCCAATGCCAAGGTCTGGATGGAAAAAGACAATTGTCTTGTTCTTTCCCGTCGCTTTCATCGCTGCCATGCTCACGCTGCCTTGGAGCTCCGTCGGTTTGGCATTCCCGTGTGGCTGCCGAGAGCCGCGTTGGGGAGAGGACATGTAAGTGCATCAATCACAGCACCTCTGCGGGCGGCATGTGGGCCTGCGGCATCAAACACGGACCCAAGTCGCCGTGGTGGCATGACTAAGCCCTTGCTCCACAGCGCAACCTCACATTGGCGCTGAGTGCGAATTTGAACCTGTGGGTAGCCGGTCGGTCATATAAGACCAACATAGCATCGGCATCATCATCACGATCACAGACAACACGTGGCTCTTCTCTATCAATGCTGCAATTAAGAAGAGAGCGAGGAAGAGCTCGAAGCTGCAAAAACCACCCTGGCCCAGAGGCCACAGGGAGGGGTATCTCAAGTACGGAGTACCATCACAAGGAGTGAAGGCCTCATTGTGAGGCTCCATTACCGCCCTCGCGAGCCCGCAGGCTTTGTTGCCCTCCGCATTATTCCCTGGCAAAGTGCCACTACCTGACCATTCCATCAATCGTACATCCGTCATGCCGTCTGGCAGAGGAAATCAGCATATTTCGTCATCATGTTCTTTTTTCCCGCCGGCAAACTCCAAAATGTCCTTCAATGCATTTCAGTTCACGCCCATTCCATTATCCACTGCTCTAGTTCCTTTGCCTTTGTACGCCATCTACCGAACCCTTTGTGGTCGCTGAAGACGATTACCGGATGAACCGTGAGGTGAAATGTGAAGAGAGCGAGTGTCGAGAAAGTTGTTAATTAATTCATGACGTGGAAACGTCAGAAAAGTTTGAAGAAAAAGAACGGAAACCAGAATTAGGTATCAAGGGCTCCTCAATCCGCTTAGAGAAGCATGGCCGCGACACCAGCAGCAGCGAGGAGGCCGGCAACCGGGGCAGCAGTCATCTGTGGCGCCTACATGAAATGGTGATGTTAGATCGAGAGCAACGGTCCGGTCCGGCCAGGATGTGGAACGGCAAACTTACAAAGGCTGAAGATGTCGCCTCGCCCGCAGCGCTGGAAGCGGCAGAGCCGGCGGCGGAAGTTGCAGAGCCGGCAGCGGAAGTGGCAGAGCCGGCAGCGTCAGACGCAGAGCTGGCGATAGACGAGGCGGCGCTAGAGGCAGACTCGCCGACGCTCGAGGCAGATGCAGAAGCCTCCGAAGAGACACTGGCGGCAGATGAAGCTGCACCACCACCGAAGATGGTGGTGGCGCCAGAGGTGGTGATGGTCGAGCCGTCGGAGGTAATGGTGGTGGCGAAGCTCGAAGTGGTGATGGCGCTCGACTCACCGGTGGCAGAGCCGCTCCCAGAGGCAGAACCGCTCTCAGAGGCTGAGCCGGTGGCAGAAGGAGAAGCAACGGTCTGTTGACATGTTAGACTGCAGACTTTGACATTGGACGAACGGAGGGACTTACGGTGCCAGTAGTAGGAATGGCGACGCCAGCGGCTGTTGTTCAAGATCAGTCTTCAGCTCACTTGTGGGGGGCGGTGGGCCCAGGTAGGGTGGCGGCACATGACTTACACTGGCAGTAGGCCACGCCGTACGCAACGACAGCCTGGGCAACCTCCTCGCCACAGGCCTCGACGGAGCAGTCACGCAGACCAAAGCTGAAGTCGCCGTTGCGGCAGAGGCAGCCGGGGTCAGGCTGGCCGTTGGCAGGGGGGCAGCCGAGGTTGGCCTGCTGTCCGAGCATGTTGTTGATGCAGTTTCGCTGGCCGATGTTTTCAGCAATAGTCTAGGCGACAAAGAAGGGAGACAAAAGGCGGGGAGACTTACGCCGCACTCGGGGACGGAGTTCATGTCCTGAGCGTAAACGGCACCAAGGAGGGCACCGGCGAGGATGGCGACAGACTTCATCTTGACTGATGGGTTGGTGAGGTAGGTGGTGGTGTGGTGGCGTGGATAGTGACTGCGAGATGAGGTTGACGAATGGCGATGTGCTGCAGTGATACTTGAAAGTGGTGAAAGCTGCTTGGATGAAGACGTTGGTGTCAACGCGGGTGCGAGTGAGGATGCGCGGTTGGGATGGGGTGTAAGTGGATAGAGACGGAGGACGACGGGCGTCCTGGGAGAGAGACTGGAAGAGGCGGGCGTTGGTCGAACTTAAGAAGTGAGGTGGCTGGCTCGGGGAAGGTGCGAATTGGACCCAGGTGCGGTGGTTCACAAACACAAAGAGCCACGGCCAGGATGTGGTGGCAGATGGAGATGGAGATGGGGAGGAGGGAGGTGGGCAGGTGGAAAAGACAGGGTTATGCAAGGTACTTTACCCAGGCAAGGTACCAAGGCAAGGTACCAAGGCAAGGTGGACAAGACAAGGCCAGGTAGGCCAGGTGCTACAGGAGATGCAATCTGGGAGAGAGGGGCGCGTACTAACGCCTTACTGGATCGACCGACGAGAGGCTTGCAAGGGTGGGATAACTTGATTTGGGCCGTAGGAGAGAGAAGGCACGTAGCAGGTAGTGTAGGAAGGAGGAGAGGTGGAGAGGTGGAGAGGTGGAGAGGTGGAGAGGTGGAAAGGTGGAAGATGGATAGTCAGCTGGCTGCTTTTCGTTGTTTCGTCCTACGAGCA
Organism: Stenocarpella maydis; assembly: GCA_002270565.1. Lineage (NCBI taxonomy): Eukaryota > Fungi > Ascomycota > Sordariomycetes > Diaporthales > Diaporthaceae > Stenocarpella > Stenocarpella maydis. The sequence goes on from NQMI01000034.1 coordinate 58,777, forward strand.
AAGGCCACAGCCATAGGTAGCAGTAGCAGAAGCTGCTGGCAGCTTGTGTCGTTCCTTGACAGCAAGACGCCTCATTCCTGAGGTCAGTTTCCCGCCCGGGTACACCACCACAAGCTCGGGTACCTGTTGACGGAAGGGCTTTGCCGCCCAATTGGCGTCATGGAGCCTGGCCCGCGCGGTACCTGCACAACCCTTGTGGGGTGCCTGCCTCCTCAGCCGGCGCCGACATCCCTGCCCTGGCCCAGAGGTGTCATTGTTTCTTGCAAAACAGTGTGGGAAGCTGCAGCCCAGGCCCTGATCCCGTCAACTCCATTCTCAAGCTCCGCCCATGATGCATGTCCGTCCCCCACACCTGGCCGGGCAGATGCGGGCCTCACCACCCATATTGTCCCATATGGCCATTCCAGAATCTTTCGACGTCGCCTGGAAACCTCCGACCATCAACGTGGTCCATGCCGTCTACACTACGTGTGCACGCGCTGCCCTTGTATCCCTCCTCGTCGTCCCGTGCCTGCGCCCGCTGTCTCTCGACGCACGGGTTCAAGTTACGCCTTGAGCTTCTCGGGCCCGGCCAGGAGCTGCCTCTGCAGAGTCTACTCCGTACTTTGTATGGCACCACCGGTGATGTCGTTGGATATGTCAGTCATCGTCGTCCATTCTCGGTGTGGTGCACTGGGGAGACTGCCGTCACATGCACGGAGCATTCCCTGGCCTGGCGACAAAAGAATGGGGCCGGGAAGCAAATCACAGGCCGTGTTTGCGATGACCGTGTCACTGGCCTGGCGAGACCGTCACCTGCGGCCCTCCCACACGCCAGCGTACAAGCAATACGGCCACGGCATTGAAACCTGGAAGGCTACATCTAGTATAGGCGACACGAGAGCGGTCAGGACTGAAGGGATGGAAACAGGCCTTGGATCCCGCGAGGCAAGCTGGGCTCCAGCAGAGCGCAGCCTCAACCAGGCTTTCGGAGTGGGCATCCTCGTGCATCAATGTGCCATTACCGCCAGTTCTACACTACCGCGTCAGTCCGCCCATCTCCCCTGCTGCTACTGCTGCTACTGGCCCGCCCCACCTGCCATCCGGGGTGCTACGTGGACACGCTGTGGACTGACCTGACTCTGGCAAGCACCTCCCTCACCGATTCAGTATGGATGCAACAGCCAAACCGGTAGGCCGACTGAGGTCTGGAGCCCATCTCAGGCGCTGGTGAGCAAGGTGCAGCCTGCACCCATCGCCATAGATGCGAGCAGACGGCGAACCGGCAGCCCTAGCGCGTCCTCAAAGCAGGGAACAGAAGCTCTCCAAGACAAGATGAGGTCAATTTTGAGTGTTTGTTGGTCGACCTGGGTGGCTGGTCCAGAGCGTCAGCCGTCCGCCATTGGACAATGGCAGAGCTGGGCCGGGCCTTGGGCTGGCAGGGGGTTCCCCGCCCTGACGCTGCATTGCAGTGCGTGGGCATCATTAAGGGGAGAGGCCACCCGCCACAAGAGAATACCAACGCGCCACGTAGTGTACGAGGGAAGAACCGAGCCCGGCTGACGTATACTATCTCGCCATCATGGCTGTCGGTGGAGAGCCGATTTCCTGCTGCACAACGGCACAAGATTGGGAGCCTCCAGGTTCGACAACGGAGAAGCACCGAGGAACATGGTCTGCGAACCAATATGCGGCTTTCCGGGGTGATGTCACAGGATCGACAGAATCCAGCGACACTAGTGTACTCTAAGCGTGTACTACAAACCACAGGTGGCTTGCTATGCTGCTATGTACCTCGTCTGTGTGTACGTACGCAGTACTGTAATGTAGTGTATGCACGCAACAACGCACGCAACAACGCACGCGAACCCGTGCGAGAAACCAACCACCTGCTCCACCTGCTCGATTGGGCTCTCACAGTCGGGGCGATTGGCCGCCTGGGCCAGCTTCTCTCTCTAGCCATGTCGCTCATTTACCACCCGCCTAAAATCACCCGGCTACCCACTTGATACATGTGCAACATCCTTAATTTGCGGACACCATATGTTTCAACCAATATCACGACCGGGTCCTTTCCGTCGCGCAGGTGTCATCTTGTTACTCCCGCCTGGGGGTACCTGGACCACTCAGCACATGTAGAGCACTTTATTCTCGTCTGTGCTCTGTCTCGGAGCCATTATAACTATCAACCATCTGCCCAGCTCTTTCATCTCGTGGGCGTCACCACCGTGCGTATCCGTGTGCGCGGGCTAGCTCCTCCAAATCTGGCATTTTGGATGCGGTACTTCGACTGTGCCAGTCTATGACCGAGCGCGTCCCCTTCATTTGCCCTTTGTTGTCACAGTTGCCTCTGATGCAATCCATTCTTTTACATCGACTGAGGGACAAACCAGTGTCGGGCTCTCGTAATTCTTTTGCCAATGTTTGGAAGAGAGCGACAGGGCGATGTGTTCAGCTCCCAGCCACCAGCCCGCTGGCCACTTCTTTGACCACTGCTCGCGACGTACTCGGCACAGATCGGTGGTCAGAACTCTCTGCATCGTGCTAGGTGTCTTGCAGGACCGCTAGCCCCAAAAGGAGCCTGCCGCCGACACCCATCCGCAGTCGGCAACAAGTTGTGAAATTTCCTGGCTTGCACCCCGACCGAGCAACAACCTTGGAATGATTGCCCTGCTGCTAGCCCCTGGCGTGCAGCAGCTTATTAGGCTCAAGTGCAACCACACCTTGGATCTATAGAAGCCTGGGAGTGGTGTGGCGCCAGCGTGGTCAGCCACTCGTCCGATTGGGCAAGGTCAAAATGAGGCCTCAGACAGGACGGGCACGGCGAGCTGAGCCCTTCCCTTGCATCTGGCTTGCATTGCCCATTGTCGGCAGTCAGTCTTTTCCCTGCGTCAATACTACGTACTAATGATGAGATCTGTATGGTTCCCTGTAAGAAGCTCATGTCCAATCCGTCCCATGCGATGGTCCCACGAGGGTACAGCAGATTTTCCTCAAGCTCGGTGTTCCAGCCACTCGGAATCCCATGCACGTTTTTCTGTATCATTCATGTCTGTATCTCACGCGGGTTCACCTCCCTTCAGGAGAACAGGCGAGTTTCAAGGCGCAAGGAGGCATCACCTCTGGGGGCCGTGGAAACCCTCAAAGAACTCATCGGCCAACCCCGCCGTAGGTATTAATCAAGCTTTTGCAAAGATAGGGACCTGGAAGCCGATGAGCTTCGGGGTTCATTTCTTGAGACCTCATCCAAAACTTGCGCTTCCACTGTGGGCCCTCGGGTCTAGCGCCGAGACTCTTTTACTGCCAGTCCGGTTTATTTGCGCTACGCTGACCCTACGTCATGATGGGCTTTGAGGAAATGAAGGGAGCAGCACATCGTGGTAGAATGACTTGAACGATGTTACGGCCGGCTGTTATTATACCCAGGAGCAGGCCGAGGGGAAGACAGAATGGGATGCTCAGGCACCAAGTCACTGTTCATCAATCCGTGTAGCACCGACCGGGACATCTGAACATGGGCATTTTTAGAACAGTACTTTATTCACACATGGAAAAGACTATGGACATGTCCCTGGACCCGACTTCGAAATAGAGAGTGGTATAACAAGACAAGAAAGAATTGGTGGGGGGGGGCGCATGTGGTACACCCCCGTGAAGAGACGGGCCGTCCACAAGCCTCACCATGATGCAACCTCCCGTTGCTCGACTCGTACCTACTGTTTGTGCCGCCATTGCTGCCGTGCAACGATACGCAGCCTCGCGATATTACCCAATTGCCTTGCACGCGATTTATGTATGCCGCCTCCGCCCCTTATACCGCTGAATTGAGGGAAAACCCAATGCCAAAATGAAATCAAAAAGGAGGCAAACTCGACGCCCATTCTCATCATGACTTGCCCGTCATCAACATCAAGTCGTACTCCTTTCTCTCACGACGTTGACAGGTTGCTCTACCCACTGCACATGACGCAGGACTCGGGGTTGTCAATGCTGCCTGCAGCAGGTTGTTGGTTAACACAGACTAAAGGAACAAACAAGGTTGGGGATAGCTTACATTGCAGGACAGCTTGTGAGTAGATGTCATGCTCCCGGTCAGCGCTGTCGCCGTCCTTATCCTCCGACTGGCGATCAGTCTTCTCGCCGTCGAGGAGCTCCTCCTCCACGGGCTTCTCGGCCGGCTCGATCGGCAGAGCCTTGGGGCTCTCACCCTCCTCCTGGTCCGCCTTGAAGGGGACAGTCCTGGGCTTAGAAGGAGATGCCAGGATGCGTGCTGCTGCCTCTTGGTCGACGGACGGAGTCGAAGGAGGCGGTGTGACGCTCGGCGTTGGCATTCCGTTAGAACTCACCGTCTTGCCTCCGCTGACCGACTCCTTCTTCGCATACATAGGGCGCACGAAGCTACTAGCTGAGGGCTGCCACATGCCCGCGGGAGGCGCACGCTTGCCCAGACCGCTGTGCTTCGCACCAGTCTGTTCCTGGATCTTGAGTGCCTCCTGGTCGACGGTGAACTGGATGGGTGCGGCAGCTGCCTGGGTGCGGAGGTAGTACATGCCAGTCTTGAGGCCGAGCTTCCAGCCGGCGAAGTGCATGCTGGTGATCTTGCCCATGGATGGCTCGCGCATGTGGATGTTCAGTGACTGAGACTGGTCGATGAAGGCGCCACGGTCAGCAGCCATCTGCACAATTGTCCTCTGAGAGATCTCCCAGACGGTCTTGTACAGAGCCTTGATATCAGCAGGGATGCTGGGGATGTTCTGAACGGAACCATCCTCGGCGATGATACGGTTCTTCATGGCCTCAGACCACAAGCCGAGCTCTGTCAGGTCCCTGAGAAGCCAAGGGTTGACGACCTGGAACTCACCAGCGAGCACACGTCGCTGGTAGATGTTGGAGGTGTATGGCTCGAAGCACTCGTTGTTGCCCAGGATCTGCGAAGTGGACGCAGTAGGCATGGGCGCCAGCAGCAAGCTGTTTCGAATACCCGTCTCCTTGATCTTGGCCTTGAGGGCGTCCCAGTCCCAGAGATCGGACGGCTTGACGTTCCACATGTCGAATTGGAGAATGCCCTGCGACACGGGGCTGCCCTCGTATGTCTTGTATGGGCCTTCCACCTTGGCAATATCGCTGGATGCGGTGAGAGCAGCGTGATAGATGGTCTCGAAGATTTGCTTGTTCAGCTCGCGCGCCTCGGGAGAATCGAAGGGCATACGAAGAGCCAAGAATGCATCGGCAAGACCTTGAACACCGACGCCAATAGGTCGGTGTCGCATGTTGCTGTTGTATGCCTCCTTCACCGGGTAGTAGTTGACATCGATGATCTTGTTCAGGTTGCGGACGACGACCTGGGTGACCTCATGCAGCTGCTGGAAGTTGTAGCAGTTGTTGTCATAATCGACGTATGCCGGCAGAGCAATGGAAGCCAGGTTGCAGACAGCGACCTCATCTGGGGCAGAATACTCGATGATCTCAGTGCAGAGGTTGGAGCTGCGGATGGTACCCAGGTTCTTCTGGTTGCTCTTTCTGTTTGCGTGATCCTTGTACAGCATGAAGGGGTTACCAGTCTCGGTCTGGGCCTCCAGGATGGCGTACCACAGCTTCTGGGCCTTTAGGGTCTTGCGGCCGCGGCCTTCCTGCTCGTACTTCTGGTAGAGGGCCTCAAACTCCTCACCGTAGCAGTCAGCGAGGCCAGGACACTCGTTGGGGCACATGAGGGTCCAGTCACCGTTCTTCTCAACCCGCTTCATGAAAAGATCGGGGATCCAGAGAGCAAGGAAAAGATCACGAGCTCGGATCTCCTCCTTACCATGATTCTTCCGCAGGTCGAGGAACTCGAAGACATCAGCGTGCCATGGCTCAAGGTAAATAGCGAAGGCACCGGGGCGCTTGTTGCCACCCTGATCAACATAACGGGCGGTGTTGTTGAAGACTCGCAGCATGGGAGTGATGCCGTTGGAGGTACCATTGGTGCCAGCGATGTAAGAGCCGGTGGCACGGATACGGTGGACGTTCAGGCCGATGCCTCCGGCCATCTTGGAGATCATGGCACAGGTCTTGAGTGTGTCGTAGATGCCCTCAATGCTGTCCTCCTTCATGTCGACGAGGAAGCATGATGACAACTGGGGCTGGGGAGTGCCGGCATTAAATAATGTGGGCGAGGCATGGGTGAAGAACTTGTTTGACATCAGGTTGTAGGTCTCGATGACTCTGTCCACGTCGTCGCCCCAGATGCCGACTGCAACACGCATGATCATGTGCTGTGGCCGCTCGACAACCTTGCCGTCGAGCTTGAGGAGGTAGGAGCGCTCGAGGGTCTTGAAGCCGAAGTACTGGTAGCCGAAGTCGCGGTCATAGACAATGGCCGAGTCGAACTCCTCCTTGTGACGCATGACACAGTCGTACGTCTCTTGGGAGATCATGGGCGACGGTGTGCGGTTTCTTGGGTTGACGTAGTAGTAGAGATCGCTGACGACGGCAGACCATTGCTTCTTGGTCTGCTTGTGCAAGTTGGAGACTGCGATACGCGCAGCGAGAATGGCATAGTCGGGGTGGGTGACGGTCATGTACGCGGCAGTCTCCGCAGCCTGGGTTCAAAGGGAAGTCAGCGTGAAGACGCGTGAGGGGAGCGGATATGGAGTGCAATGAGACTGACAAGATCGTCCAGCTGGACGGTTGTGACACCTCCGTAGACACCACTGATGACCTTCTGCGTGATCTGGACAGGGTCGACATGGTTCATGTCAAGACCATAGCACAGTCGCGAGACACGCGCCGTGATCTTGTCGAACTGGACGCGTTCCTGGCGTCCATCTGGAGACGTATCAGTGTCTGGCAGCAGTGGAAATGGAAGATACGGGAATTCTTACCTCGCTTCCTTACAAACATCGTGTCGAGATGTTTGTGTGAAGACTGCTTGAGAGGGGTATGGAAACGAAGAGGGGCAGGAATTACGCGGTGGCGGCCTGCAGGTCCGGCAAGATGGATGATACCGAAGTGGCAGGACTCTTTATTGCTGTGCAGCAAAGGCAATAAATCGTATAGAGAGACCTATGCCCCGGTAAAGCTGATGAGCAGTGGGCAAGTCGGAGGTCAGTAGGTGGATGTTGCGGGAGTGAAGATGGGAGAGTGAGCAAAGCACCCGCGGCTGGGGAAAGTTTTAAGTAGTCGTGCTCTGGAGAGCGCGCGTTGTTAACAAGCGCAGCAAAAACGCGTCTTGTTGTGGGCGGGCTGGAAGAGGACGCGCAGAGGCTCGTGCTGCCCCTGTCACCCCAATGCAGCACTTCCCAGGTGCACACTATAACTATGTTACCTTGGTCGGTATTGCTGTACCTAGCGTGGTGTAAGTAGGTATGCAACGCAGCAAGATCTGATAAGTGCAGGGGCCAGCCATCAGCCCCGTCAGCCGGGCCACTTTGCGCGCTTAGCAGATGCCCCGCGGTCCTAGGGCGTTTAGGTGATAGTCCCCCAGGTGAGCGGCAGCAGTACACCACTCACATATTACGATCCTCCAGCGCCCCGGCGCCGCGGTTTCTTGTGGCTTGCCCCAGGTGTGAGTCAACACAACGTCTGCTGCCTATTGTTGGAGTGTCTATTTGAACTTGGTTACGGCCGGGCTGCCTGTGCTCTGGGAATGACCGTGAATACAGTCACATCCTTTTCTACCAGAGCCAGACTCTGCTCAGTCCGAACCAACCTCATCACCAAAGTCGCAGTTGAAAAAAAACCAGCGGCACGATTCCCCGTGCACTCATCCTCCACCATGGCGTCTCAATCTCAATCTCCGCCTGAACCCCCGTCAATAGCCGCCGAGAACGGAGCTTCAAGCGCCACTTCAGCCTCAGCCTACCGGCCCAGATACATAGATGTACGTTCCCCTTTCCCCCCCCCCGGCCGTCCGCCGTGCATGCGCCTGCAAGACCCTGACAGGCCCCAGATCGGAATCAACCTCGCCGACCCCATATTTCGGGGCGTCTACAATGGCAAGCAAAGACATGATGACGACCTCAGCGGTCTGATAGACCGGGCCAGGCAGGTCGGCTGCACCAAGCTCATCGTCACGGGTTCCAGCTTCAAGACCTCGAGGGGCGCCCTCGCCCTCGCCAAGGACTACCCGGGCACCGTCTACACCACCGCAGGGATCCACCCGTGCTCGTCCTCGATATTCGACGCGGCACACCCGCATTCCCACCAGGAGGACGGCGACGGCGAGCACACGCCTGCCTGCGGCCCGGACCCGGACAAGCCCATCCCGGACGAGGACCTGACGGTCGACCACGACAAGACCGAGACGATCATCTCGGACCTGCGGCGCCTGGTCGAGGACGCCCGCGCCGCGGCGCCGCCGCAGCAGCTCGTTGCCTTTGGCGAGTTCGGCCTGGACTACGACCGTCTGCATTATTGCGCGAGGTCGCTGCAGCTGCACTCGTTCCGGGCGCAGCTGTCGCTCGCCGCCTCGCTGAGCCCGCAGCTCCCGCTGTTCCTGCACAGCCGCGCGGCGCACTGCGACTTCGTGACGTGTCTCAAAGCCGCGTTCGGCGAGGGGCTCGAGAGGCTGGAGAAGGGCGGCGTGGTCCACAGCTTCACCGGCACGGTGGAGGAGATGAGGGAGCTGATGGACCTGGGCCTCTATATCGGCCTGAACGGTTGCAGTTTCAAGACGGCCGAGAACTGTGAGGTTGTCCGCGCTGTTCGGCTGGATAGGCTGATGGTCGAGACGGACGGGCCCTGGTGCGAGGTACGGCCGAGCCACGAGGGCTGGAAGTACCTCGTCGAGCTGGACAAGAAGGAGATGGCAGCGGCTGAGGCATCAGAGCCTGCCGCTCCTCCACCGGAGAATGGAGAGACGGTGCCGCCGGCGGTAAAACGGCCGCCCAAGAAGCAGCAGTCCATGAAGAAACCACAGAAGAAGGAGTCAGAGGTCATTGAGAGATTCAAGACGGTCAAGAAGGAAAAGTGGGTAGAAGGCGTGATGGTTAAGGGCCGCAACGAACCTTGCATGATAGAGAGGGTGGCCAAGATCGTGGCCGGGATCAAGGGCGTCTCGATTGAGGAGGTATGCGAGGCTGCATGGCGCAATACGGTCAAGGTTTTCGGTATAGACGAATCGTAGAACAGGAGGTGTGATAGAACGTGGCAGTACACGCTGCCACCGTCATGTAGCATTGCCAATTACAACTAGACTAGAGTCACAAAGTCTTCTAGGTTGTCGTGGACTATAGTCTTGACACATACCGTACATTGCGGCATTGCCGCAGTAGCCATCACATACCAGAGCCTCTGTTGCCCCTGATTCGGCCATGCTGTACAGCACCGATAGTCACACCCTCCTCGCCCGTCAGCCAACCCGGCATCTTTTCTCCATCGATAATGCCAGCCTCGACGAGCTGTCGCACGCCAGCAAATACGTGCGGCCCATGGAAAGTCAGCTTGATACTCGGGCGCCACGTCTCGTCGTCGCCGTCCAGCTCATCACTGCCGCCGCATTCGTCGTCATGCTCACGAGCCTGGTCAAACGCCGCGCCGATCGTACTCCGGCGGACAGACATATCTTTGGGACGGCTTTGTGGAGACTGTGGTTCTCTTCCAGGCGCCCCTCCGTCATCGTACATAGTATCCATTTTCACATGGAACGGGTCGTCGATTACAATATCCACCCTTTCTACGCCCCTGCCGTCGTCCATCCTTGCCGAATCGCCAAATCTCGCCTGCGCGACCAGTCTCGCGCGCTTTGCCCTCCTCTCATCCTGTGCCGTGTCGGGCGAGACAGCCCGATTCCTGTGTGCTTGCACTTGACCAGACCTTTTTGTAGAGCCACCGTCGTCCGTCTCACTCAGAGGCGGTGAGGGAAGCAACGTCCCCAGGGGTGACTCCTTCTTCTTCTCGTCCGCGTAAATACTCCAACCGCCACCGGCCGAGTTCGTCCTGCCTTGACCTCGTCTGTGCAGAAGCTCTTGGATGTGTCTAGTGCTCAAGGCAGTGGGCCTCAGTGTGTACCTCTGTCTGGGTCGCGACAGCGCCTTGGGTATTCCCTCGACGACAAGGGCCAGGAGACTCTTGGTCTCACGGCTGGCGGCTTGGCCGATGCTCTGCGGCTTGCTGATGTATATGTACGGACTGCCGTCAGGAAAAGCCACGTATATTGTCCGGCTGGCATCACCACCGGCTGATGTCACCAGCTTAGTATTATAGGGCGAATCGAGAATGAAAATGCGCAGTAGCAGCAGGGCCAGGTCCTTGGGGCGGTCAAAGGTGTAATGCGCTTTCATGTCGGGCAGGACCAACGCCTGGAGATTCTGTAGGAAGGTAGACGGATGGAAACGCGGCACAGCCAAAGATGTGGTGTCGATCTTGGGTGGACCATCATCCTCTGCAACTTGCTGCGGCGTGGGTGTCTTTAGCGGAACGATGTGATACGCACTCCATTTTTGGGAAGTTGAGTTCTGGTAGAGATATTGCAGGTCCGCCATGGAGATTTGATAGAGAGTGAGGCCATGGCGCCAGTCTCCTTCCATTATACGATCAACGACGTCGCGCTTCGAGCCCCTGCGCATCTGCATGTCCGAGTAGAGGTCTCGGAGCTCCTCGACCGAGGACAGCGGCGGATAGAGGTCGGCGGGGTCGTCATCGTCCTGGTCGTCTTGCTCACCACGAAGGTAGGGCGCACAGATAGGGGCATTGTTGTCATCGAGCCAGTCGAGCACGAGTGCGAGGAGGGACTGGCGGTTCAGACGGTTGAGATGCTTCAAGATGGTAGGGCTGGAGGAGTCGATGCGCAAGGTCGAAGGGAGGCGGGCGGTTGTGGGGACGGAAACACGCGCCATTTCTTCTCAATAGTTCAGGCCCCGGGGAGCATCATCACAAGACAAGGCTGGTGCTGAGGGACACTTGATGCGACGGACCCACCTCAGTATACAACGATGCGGTGGTTGATGGAGGGATGGTCGTCTGAAGAGCCAGGACGCGTCGTGGGGTGCCGGGAGACGCGAACCCCGGTTGCCAAGCCCAAGTTTTCCGTCAGCATGCAGCAACAAGATGCATACTACGTCAGGTACGTATACACTACTACCCCAAAGTCTTGATAAGAAACGGGCTTGGCATTTGCATTGGTAACATGTCACGGCGTACATGTCAGATAAGAAAGAATACTAGTACGCACTACGGAGAGTCAGAAGCGGACTTGATTTATCAGCAATGGCGGGGCTGCAAGCACTCCGGGGTAATCGTTGTCTCTCTACGTGCTACTCGTACTGTATTCAAGCTGGCGGTACCGTTTCCGGTTGCGCAAAGGCGGGATCTACGTGCAGTCGAAATACCTGATAATGACGGAGACTTGGCTGGACACAGAGCATTGAGCGCCAGGTCTGTGTCTGGACACTGCAAGGGAACGCGTATGGCGTAGGGTGAGATGCTGATTATAAGACTTGCTTATTAGTAAGTTAGTACAATGCGTAGCATCGAGGACATCATGAGCCCATCACTTTCTGCAAGTTGGTGTGACACTGTGAGACTCGACAGACGGTGCATCTCCGGAGGTTCGGCAAAGGTCGGGCCCATTTTTGTTAGTTGAAATCCTCGGGGTCCGTGGGTCTTCTCTGAAGATCGACGGCTTCCATTGTCGAGGACCTGTCTTCTCTGGGGCTGAGCAGATTGGTATACTACGTATGGTATACTAGTAATTAAAGTCGTGGGTTGTTGGTTGTGTTCTGTCACGCCAGTCACTCAGTCAGCAGTGCTGGACAACAGCAACACTGGCAGGAAGCACAGTTCGCATGCAGCTGCCTATCCAGGTGTACATTACATCGTGGCTGTGGCTCGCAGGGCAGGGCCTTTGTGGGTTGACTAGGGTCCCACCACCCATTAGATAATACATACCCTCGCCATGTGGGATGGCTGCCGTCGAGGTGACGCTGGTCGGCTCATTGTCCACTCTTAATTTAACCGGCAGGCGACCAGAGCTTGAGAGGCTGGAAAGGAGAGGACGGGACCTGACCAGAGAGGCGCACCGTGTAGGGAAACGTCCCCTCGTGGGACATTCTCGCTGTGATGATGAAGGAAGGATGAGGTATCTGGTGAGAAGTGTGCAAATGCCTAGTTTGGCTCGGGATTAGAGATTTCCCCCCTCCTCCATCCCACATAGTACACTACACTAACAGCAGGGAGGGGCCACGCGCCCTTCGAGCCGACTAGGCCCCGCCGCCGTCTTGTTAGACCCTGGACTCGTGATTTCGTTGCCCGTCTTTTTTTTTCTTTCATCCCCCCACTCCCCAGATCAAAGAACTTCTTCGTAAAACACTCCGCTTGGTCCAATCCCTTCCTCGACATCTTGTCTGACCCGATTCCAAGAGACTGACTTTTCTTGTTCTGGACTCTTCCCAATCCATTATCTATCCATCACCGGTTCTTGTCTACTTGTAATCCCCTAGGCAAGCATCGCCTGTTACTGTCGTCACTGTGTGCACGGGTCCCGGATGACGCTCGGCTTTACTACATTTTGATTACTGCCATACCGTCCTTCCCCTCTAAAGGACTACAGTACAGTGCAGACAACCTGGATCGCCACTAGCAAACCGAACCCCCCTCCCCCCGATCGTCGGCGTCTTGGGTTGGCACCAAAACGCACATTCACCTCGTGGGACCCGCCCGCCTCTTCGGACTGACTAAACCACTCAAAACCCCCCGTGGCATTTACTTCCAAGCACACAAACCCTCACCCAAATCCACACCCGCTGCAAACAGAGGCGCCGACCACGACAGACCTTGATCAAATCAGTTCATCACCGCCTCTCGAGCACATATTCGAAACCCTAATTGACGACAAGACCGCCGCTCCGACAATTGCGACTGCCGCCTTCGGCTTGTACCGCGGCCAGCGAATCCGCACTCCTTGACAAGCGACGCTACCAGTATACACTGCGAGTTCCTAACACCACAAGACGTCAGCATGGCCGACTACACGCGGCAAGGGTCCAGCCAACTGGCCCAGTTCATGAGGGAACAACTGAACGTGGCCCCGGCCCCCGAGCCAGAGGAGGATTACAGCAACATTGACGACCTGGACATCTTCGCGAACACGCAGTTTTTCGACTTTGAGACCCAGACGCAGACCGACTTCAAGCCCGCCGACAGCCCGCCGTCGTCGAAACCCGAGCCTACACCAACCACATCGACCATTCCGGGAGAATTTGATAGCATTGATTTCAACATGAGCAACGGTAGGTCTATGTGGTTTTCTATTCATGTCCAGTGCTTGTTCTCGCGGGGTTTGGAGTCCAACTGTACTTTGCCTAATCCGCTCTGCACGTCCTCCCCTGTCCGGTCTGCACCGCGCGCGGGTCTCGTACAGAGAGAGTGTTGGCCATCTCGGACGCTGCGGACCAGCTCGTCAAAAGTCCCATCTCTCTTCAAGAGACAGAAAAAGAGGGCCCGGCTGGGCGGGCCCGGATTCTCGGCAGGGACGCCAAGTGCCGAGAGATGAGTCGAAGAGGCAAGTGCCTTCCTGAGCCTCAGGCCGGTTCCGAAGAGTTCAGATCTGCCCCGAGACTTCTTTGGCCAAAAGCCAATAGAACTCTGGTATTGCGCACGAAAACAGCCTTTTTTCCCCACCCTGCACCTGCGGCCTGAGGTCTGCTCCCCAGCTTACGCCATCAACCGCTCGTCTGATTGGCCTAGGTCATCTTCAGATGCGAGGACATGTCAATCCCGGCTGCTTCCTGCGAGGGCAGCCTCTAGGGTAGTGTCAGAGATGCATCCGCCATAATGGCCAACAATGGCGCAATCCCCCGTGACTCCGCAGCGTCACTATTCCTCACCCAGAATCGAAAGAACCCATGCTTCACTGCAACCATCCGGATGCCTACCCCCAGTGGTTTCGCATCGCCCATTTCTTGACATGCCTGACAATGGTGGACACGCTCTCGGGGCTGTGAGGCTTGTTCACCAGTCTTGTTTCTCTTCTCAGTCTTTGGCTCCCTCCTCAAGGCGCTTCGACACCGTCCTCGCAACGTTTTGTTGATGGAACAAATTTCTGTCAATCACACGTGCTAATCATGGTACTATGCCTCGTACAGGAGAGTTCAACTTTGGCGACTTCAATACAACATACGCGTCACCGACATTAAACAGTTTCCCCGACAACATCGGAAGCCTGCAGCCTATCCAGCCAAACCCACAGGCTGTCTACCCTGCCCAGCACGCCTATGGGAACCATGCCGGCAGTCAACCCAAGACTGGCGATAAGCGTCGGGCCACCGAACCCCCGGCTTCCAACCGTGCGATGAACATGGAGGAGGTTTCGAGGATTGCGGCCGAGGAGGACAAGCGCCGGCGGAACACTGCTGCCAGCGCTCGGTTCCGCGTCAAGAAGAAGCAGAGGGAGCAGGCTCTCGAGAAGAGTGCCAAGGAGATGTCCGAGAAGGTGGCTGCACTGGAGCAGAAGATTACTCAGCTGGAGACGGAGAACCAATGGCTGAAGAAGCTGATTATCGAGAAGAACGAGGGTTCTGCACCCAGCAAGGCGGTATCCCAAGCCGCCGGCGAGTCGAAGGAGGACAAGACCGAGGCTGAAATCGTTGCCAAGACGGACGGGGAGCCGGCTGCGAAGAGGGCCAAGGCCGAAACATCTTCATGACCCTGGGATACCGGGTGGTTTGTTTCTCGGAGTATATACCCGCTAGCTACTAGGTGCACGAAACGTGTCCCTAGGTGCACACCATGGCAGGCGTTTTCGGGTTTGAGTCGGCCAACACCAAGGTTCTGCTCTGTGCGCCACGGGCAGGGAAATCAGAGCAAGGAGCATGGTTCCCCTAGATGGGGTCACACGCGGGGCCTTGTCTTATCTTGAACTTTATGTTTGTGTTGACATGTGGTTTTGGCTCACGACACATTCCTGTACTGATGATAAAGCGATGAATGCTGAGCAACATATGCATTTACTTGGACTCACCCCCCTCTGCCTGCAAGCCTTGCCTAAGAGCGCCGAGCCTGACCTGATTTCTCTTGACCAGTATCCGCAGCGTGTTCTGCCGCTCAATCTCGGTCATCTCGCCCCAGTTGCTGATCCTGGACAGCGTGCCGTCCTTGTGGACCACCATGGGTCCCATGTGGTCCAGGCTGACGGGCTTGCCGTCGACCTCGAGGGTCTGCACGTCTACGCCGTCAGTACCAGGAGGCGGGAGGGCCTTGGGGTCGCCGCCACCGCCACCATCACTCCCGCCTGCTGCTCCTGCGTTTCCCCCGACGCCTCGTGCTCCCTCGTGGTGACCTCCACCTCCCGCGGCCGCTTCTCCTCCTGCTGCTGGCCCATGCTGCTCGCCCGCACCCTCGCGACGATCTGCGGCGCGCCCTGCTGCGGCCCCAGACGCATTCGGCGCGCATGGGGCCCTGGGCGTCGCGTGATTGGCCCCCTGGGCTGGGCCCACGTCTTGTGCGCTCCCGGGAGCGGCTTGCGTGCTCGACGAGGGGCTGCACGTCACTTCTCCTGCCATGATGGTGCTGCGGTGGCTGCGGTCTGCTGGTGCTGCTGGGGTGGTTCCTGCCTGCACCTCTGGCGTGGGGGCGGCAGCAGCACTCTCCTCCTCCTCCTCCTGCTGCTGGGCCCGCTGCTGGCTGGCGTGGTAGTAATAGTGTGGTAGTAGCTGTGGGTAGGCACGGTTGACGGCGGGAGGGAGGCAACGTCGCCGCCGAGGCGCGTGGGTCCAGGTGTGGTGGGTTCTTGTCCTTGCTACCTCGGCCGTCGAGATGTTGGTCGTGGTGGTGTGGTGCGCCGATGAGCTGCGGTGAAGTTGCCCGAGGATCCTCGCGGTCTTTTTTCTCATTGCCGACTCGGGTCAGTCTACGACCGCTCGCTCACTCGCTGCTCACGGCGGGCTGTTGAGAAGCACTGGGTATTTGTAGCACCTGGCTGAGGAGGTCCTGTCCCTGTCCTTGCCTGTTTTCTGAGGCTCATCGGCCGATAAATTGCTTTCCGGCGGGTTCTAGAATGGACCCTACACGCCTTGGGACCCCAGTCTTGGCACTCAGCTTTTGCCCCGGGGTGGCCCAAGCTCAACGAACACAAAGGTCCCCAGCCGCTCATCACAGCTTCTGCCATGTCTCTCTCTCCCCCCCTCTCTCTCTCGCGTGCGAGTCTCACTGTTTCTAAATAGTATGGACACTCAGTCCTCGTGTTACCATGAATATTTTCGTGTGCTACCAAGGCCGGTGCTCTTCCGAAGAAGAACCTTGAATGCTTCAGGGGGGAGGGGGGTTGATAAAACCACCAAGTACACAGATTGAGCCCTGAATTTTCCCAGGTGACTAACGGTTGACAAGTTCCCAAGGAATTGTGACCTCCCCAGGCGATGCGTCACGGCAACAACCAGATGACCTACAGGTCGGCGAGTGTGGCCATAATTTGACCTTGTCCCCCACGCAACTGTTGCCGCGCGGTAATATACAGGAGTCAATCAAGCTCTAGTCGAGTCCAACCAGGCTGAGGATCCTTATCCTACCCCCCTGATGTGGTTCGGAATCTGCCGCGGAACGGCACAGACCGACCTGGGACTTCGGGAGTGTCAAGGACCCGTACATGACTTTTTCTTCAGTAGTTTTTGCACCCGCTTTCAAGCCGAGATATGTCGGCCCTGAGCTGAGAAAATTGTGTATAATTCCACAAGTAGCGGCGCCTCGAAGGTGGCATTTAAGCCCAAGAGCCTCGGATATATATACGTCTGAATGGGACGTGAGGCTACCTACCTATAAACCGAGTCAAGTTGAACAAGTATGCCCAGGCCACCCCCCGCTTGTTAGAGTCAAACACGTGGGTTTTTCCTCCAGGGGCAAGCATACAAGAAGGCACTTGAACGCGGAATCAAAGAGTCTTTTATTTCGGCAAAGGTGGGTCTAGAGGAAAAAGCAAGAGGCGCTAGGGCGTCCATGGGCGGGAAATGGTTGGGCAGAGAGCATCCAGCATACCACGGGGCCACCTACCTGATTGGCAAATGTGGATACAACTATACCAAGCATGCCTGGGGAAACTATACCTCGAGCTATGTTCACTTCCACGTGTGCAGACGCGGATATACATCATGACTTTCCCGACACGTGTTTGCATCCAAGGGCACCAGAATTTGAAGACAATGTCATGGAAATATCATTCATATAGCGTCTCAGGCGCGCGCCCCCCCCCACTTTTAAGCCAAGGGCCTGCAGCTTACATTTATATCAACATGCCGCTATCCTTCGGTGAGTGAGCAAGCTCAGTTGTCGCCAAACTTCTTGAACCTTTACGGAAAGTCAGCAAAATGGATGACAGGAAAAGTCGCACTGTGGTATATCACTTACTTGTTGACGACCCTTTCGATGCCGTCACAGCCCAGCGCCAGCGTCTCCATCTTGGGACCGTATGAGAAACGCACGAAGTGATGGCAGGGCGAGTCGAACAGGTCACGACGCCTGGCGGGGTTGAGGTCGAAAAAGATGCCCGGGACGACGATTACCTTCTCCTCCAGGCAGGCCTGGAAGAAGTTGAGGCCGTCGCTGATGGGGCCAGGCAGGCCCTCCAGGTTGAGCCACAGGTAGAAGGTCGAGTCGGGCACGTACTTGATCACGAAACCCATGGTGCGCAGGCGCTTGACGACGTAGTCGCGCTTCTCGCGGAAGTGGGTCTGCAGCGCCTTCATCTCGTTCCTCACTGCGGGATATTAGCGAACAGTTGCGGAATGTCAGAGACTTGTTTCTGTGAGTAGGCCATCATCCTACGAGGACCTTGAATAACGTACCGAGCGTGGGCTCAAGCATGGGCACGGCGGCCTCTTGGAAGGGGGCGTTGGTGCCACCGTCGAGGTAGGACCCGCAGGAGCCAATGGCCTTGATGAACTCCTTGGGGCCGATAATCCATGCGACACGCCAGCCGGGCAGGCGGAAGCGCTTGGTCAGGCCGTCGATGATGAGGACATCGTCCTCGTCGACATCGACGACGTTCTCGGCCGCTGAGATGGTGGAACCGTCGCAGTTGGACGTGTAGTTGTAGCCCGAGTAGAACTCATCGCTGATGAAGGTGGCCCGCCCGCGGCAGATGTCCTGGATCTCTGCCAGCTCGGGGTTCTGCACAACTCGTCCGGTCGGGTTGCGAGGGTTCGAGGTCAAGATCACACCGGTGCCACGTCGAATCTCCTCGGCGATCTTGTCAGGGTGAATGTGGTACCCATCCTCCTCGTCCAAGGGCACGGGAATAGCAGCGAACTGGAAGGGCGATGTGTCAGATTTCTCGCTCACCACGCAGACCGCGGCAAGGCTGGGCCAGTCCGACTCACATTCCTGAACAGGGACAGCATTTCATTGTAGGCGGTGTAATCCGGGATGAAGAAACCCAGGTAGGCCTGGTTGAGAACCGCCGCGATCCTGATCAGGCCGGCACGGCCACCAGGGACAATGGCCACGTTCTCCCAGGTGTACTGGCTAGCCTTGCCCTGGCGGTGATGCTCGTTGTACATCCTGGCGACGGCCTCGCGGAGGGGCTTGATGCCAGCGGTCGGGGCATACTCTCTGCTGGCAACGGTAACGTCGATATGGGTGGGCCTCTGGAAGCAGCCCTCGATGTCGTCCTCGACCTATGTATAATGTCAGAAGTGTTCAGAACCCTGGCCTGCCCCTCTACGCTGTTCTCTCTTGGCCTCGCCCGATGCCAACTGCCGGGGGAACACACCTCGGGAGCACCCTGACCCAGGTTGGCCCAGCTCTCTGGCTCTTCGAGGTAGCCGAACTCGCTTGCTCTCTCGGTGCACCAGACGACACCAGTAGAGGACCTCGAGGGGTCTAGACCGGCGTGCGGCAAGTGACCCCTGCAGACATGGACATGTATATGTAAGCGAATGGTCTAGCGGACTTGTCGTCGGTGCAGGCCACGTCTCGGCTGGCTTACTCGTGAGCAGCTCTGAACTGCCGGTGGATCTTTGAGCTGTGCTCTGTACATCGCAAGAGCCCATCGTCAGCAACATGCCCTGCAGACTAGTCTCGATATGGCCCAACCTGGCTTGCAGGCGTTGTGCGCCGAAATGGCCGAGACAGCCAAGACGAGACAGCAAGTGACGTCCGAACTCACCTGTGGCACTAGGTTCGCCGATAGAGAATCGACGCTCCCGAGGTACACCGGTATTGCGGTTGATTGAGAACTTTCGTTTGGCAAAAGCGCCGGCCACGGAAGCCATGGCGTTGGACATGTTGGATGGGCGGCTGCTTCTTCTGCTGCGTTACGCTGCCGGTTGTGTTTGGCAGAGATCTTGAAGGGTCAGGCCGCCGTCAAGGGGGCAAGAACGGTAGAGGCGTCAGCGCCCAACACAGCAGCTCCGGGTGTGACGAGTCCCTGTGGCGGCCTGCCTGCTCTTGAGACAAGGAGGCAAACAAGACGAGGACCGGCTGGCTGTGGACCCCCCGCGCTGTTTGGGAGGCACAGCTGAGACGAGGACTAATAAATAAATACCGTGCGTGGCTTCCGGCGTTCAAGGGAAACTGCTCACCGTTGCCATGCTGGCTGGTTGTGCGCCAGGGGGGGGCATTTGATAGGTTACCCTTCGGGCACAGAGCCACGAGGCATTTCCACACCGGGCGGCTTGATTGGTTTCTGTTGGGTAGCTCCAGGGTGGGATGGGGCCGTCCACGCTGGTTTGCGCCGACTTCATCCCCTGGTTTCCACATTTCGTGTTGCGTGAATGCACACATGGCTTGGGCTGTTACGAGGCCTAACCAAACATGCAGAGGAAACACGGCCAAACATGTCCTGGGCTACCACCACCAGGTTGTGAGCTGCTGTGCCCGTCGACGATCCAGTGCAGCACCGGGGGATTCGTCCTGACGGAGATCAGTCTCGACTGAATCAGTTGTGTTGAGGAGAGGCAGTGAGATAGTCCGGCCCAGTGCTCGTGCTCGTGCCCATGGCGCGCGCCCCACCTGAATCTCTCGGATCGAGAATCAACCCCGCCAGACGAGAATACAACAGCGGGGTAGCTGTGGTAGGGCATGACAGGGGCAAATGCAGCGAGGCGGTGACGACTTTGATTTTTCTTTCCTTTCTTTTTTTTTTGTTTTTTTTTGTTTTTTTTTTTGGTTTTTTTTGGGTTTTTTTTTGTTTGTTTTTTTTTGTTTTTTTTGTTTTGTTTTTGTTTTTTTTTGTTTTTTTTGGAAATACTCGTTTACCCATAACACGTTCTGTGAATATAGTGCTGGGTAATATCACCCTTGATTAGTGCCTGGTATTATCCAACCGACCACGAGTGTGCCATCCTTGCTAAATAAGTCGCTGATGTGTTTGTTGTGTTTCAAATAAGGCTCATGACAGTCTCGTGCTGCTGCTGTACGGTGTGTCAAGACCCTCCCTCCCATATGGTGGTGGCCAGAGGTAAAATAAAAAGACACAGTCCCTGAAATGCTAGTAGCTAACAAGCGGTGGCCTCAGCTGAACGAAACCAGCCCAACCTCTCGCCCGTCTGCGTCCAAGTCAACAATAACGGGCTTGCAGTCATCACCATCATCATCGCCATCGCCATCGCCATCCCGGCCGACATTGGCCCCTTCCGCGCCAGACGCCGTCTTCTCCCCGACACCATCACCACCACCACCACCACCCGCCCTCAGGTCCCACCCATACTTCCAAAACCACGCCTCCAGCTCCCCAAACGCCTTTCCCACCGCGCCCTGGTCAGGCGTGGCCTGGCCCTTGGGCAGGTCTATCAACAACTCATCCAGCCTGCGGCGGTACAGCGCCAGCGCGCGGCGCAGCCTCCGCTTGTTCCCGGGGACGATGTCGAGGATGCTCGTGCCCGGGTCCCCGGCGGCGGCGGAGGCGGCGGGGTCGTCGGCGCCAATGTGCCTCTCGTCGTAGACCATCTGCGCGTGGAGGGTGCGCAGGAGCGCGGCGGCGAGGCGGGGGCGCAGCAGGGCGAGGCGGTGGGCGCGCAGCACGACCTTGAGCACGAGGTGCCACCACTGGTCGACGCACGAGAGGTTCGACAGGTGCAGGCCCGCCAGGAAGGTCAGCTGCAGCTCGCCGGCGACGTCGGCCTCCGATATGCCGGTGCCGGGGGTGTCGACCAGGCGGAGGATCTCGGCCGACGTGTCTGGAGGGCCGGGTGGGCCGGCCGTCTGGTGGTCCCGGCGCTGGCGGCGCGCCGCCGCCAGCGCCTCCGCCTCGGTGAGGTCGACGTCGCCCTCCGGAAAGAGAAAGTGAAGCTCCCTCGGGCCGACGACCGCCCTGTACAGCTGCGTCGTCGTCGTCGTCGTCGTTGTCGTCGTCATCTGCGGGAAGGCGGCCTCGCCCTGTGCCGTGTCTGACGTGGCCATCAGCCACTCGGCGGCGTCCCTCGTCCCCGTGACCCTGGCGAGGAGGCCCTCGCTGATGCCCGAGGTCAGCTGCTGCCACAGCTCGCGGGCCTCGCCGTCGGCCCCCGCGGCGTGCCGGAAGGAGAGGAGCTGCGGGTACAGGCCGGCGACGTTGTCCCGGTGGTCGCGGAGCTCGAACCTGCTCGCGGGCTCGGCGAGCACCTCGGTGTACTTGTCCCACTGCTTGACGCGCACGCGGGCCTGGCCCCTGGGCGCTGCCACGAACCAGTAGCCGCAGCGGGACAGGGCGGTCGGCTCCGACACCCAGACGAAGTGCGGGCCCGGGGGGATGTCGCGGATGCCCTTGAACGCGGAGGCGCCGGTGTTGATGGCGCCCTGGTCGCAGCCCACGGTGGAGTTCTGGGGCAGGTCCAGGACGACAAACACGTCCCCTTGGAGGGCCGCTGCTGCATCCCCTCGGGTGGGCTCGTCCTCCAGGGGGGGCATCCCGTCCAGGTCGGCCTGCGGCCGGGGGGCTTCTTGGTGGCGCGGCCGTGGTGAGTCCATGACCTGGTGGACTCCGAGAGAACCGAGGGGAAAGGTGCCGGTGACGGGCACTGACTGGTGTGAGAGCAGGGAGGTCTTGCTCGAGGATTGACCCGAGTCGGTCCTTTCGATTGCCGCCTCGGGGATGGGGATCGGGCAAGGTCCGTCGCCGTCGGTCGAGGCGGACTGCACATCTTCCTGATTCGGAGGGCCCATGCTTTTTGACTCGACGGCCAGGCCAGTCGCGGCTGTGCTGGTTAACTCGGAGCGGGACAACAGCCTGAAGCACGTTGAATCAACATGGGCTCGTGAGTCCCCTCAAGGCCTTCTTGTTTTCGTGGATAAAGAAATAAAAAAAATAAAATAAAAAATATTGTTATTATTTTGCAAAACGAGAGATGCTACGGCAGGTAAGCGAGAGAGGGTGGGAAGGCGATTGTGGTTCCAAGGAGGCAGGCACGCTGCCGTTTTGTTTTGTTGTAGTCAAGCGAGATACACATGATCATCTGAAGAGGTGACAGTCCTGTGGCGGGATGCACCAGTGGATTCGAATCTCTCGAGGTGCGAGTTAAAGCGCAAGAGGCGGGCGGGCGAAGGAGGTCGAAGTTGTCGGAAAAAAACCGGTTGGAAGGTGACCGACGTCACCGTCTCAGGACGCCCCAGGAGCCACGGCCGGGAGCCACGGCCGTGTCACCCTCCCAGGTTCTGCATCTGAAACGAGAGGGCCTGTCAGGTAGACGAGCCGCTCAACCATGCCCGCCACCCGAGCTGTTGCTGCTGGCTGGGACCTCTGGCAACAAAGGCCTAGGCCCAGGGCTCGAGGAGCACTGTAGCCCGAGAACCGTCAGTCCTGGGTTCTAGAACAAGGGCCAGGTGGGATTAATTAAGCTTCTCTCCGTGGTGAAGGAAACGTGCAGTGGTTGCATCGCACCAGCGACCGACGGTGAGCCTCTTGTCTTTGGTGCTGCACGAAACTGATGCCCTGTGAGGTGTACGGATAGTCTGACGGGAATATATGTCCTGCTGCGTCGGCCGACCGGTCCGGGCTGCGAACCCGACCCGACTCGGCACCGAGCCATCAAACTGCCATGCTTCTTTCGGCCGACAGCCCTGTCGTGGTCCCTGGTCGTCGATCATGGGCCGGCGGCCACGGGGGGTGACCTGTCGTTTTTTTTCTTTTTCTCTTTTCCTTTTCCTTTTCCTTTTNTTTTTTTTTGTTTTTTTTTTTTTTTTTTTTTTTTTTTTTTTTTTTTTTTTTTTTTTTTTTTTTTTTTTTTTTTTTTTTTGTTTTTTTTTGTTTTTTTTTGGTTTTTTTTTTTCCCCCTTCTCTTTTCTTAACCTGAACTACATGTCATGTCTCAACCGTCAAGCTCAATACGGACCGCCCTCAAGGAGACGCGATAGATATCCCGACAGCCTGGCACATGACGGGCTGGTGTATATGATACCAAGTAGGGCTTATATGAGACCAGATAGCACACCACACACCTACAACACAGCTCATATGCATTTAGCTAGCCAGGAGATACGCATCGAAAGCAGGCATGGAATTATGTGTGCAAATTGGCCACTCGTACCGACAGTGCTGTTTCCCCCCGCCCAAGACTCCTTCGCAGCAGGCTAATAAGGCCGTCCCGGAGGAGGCAATGCAGCGTGAGAAGGTCCCATTGCACTGTTGGAGCCATTGGCACTGGAGCATTATTCTACATGTCCATACTGGCGGCCAGGCTGAGGCCAGTCGGGCGGACAAGGATTCAGATTCAGGAATGTCCCAGGCCGGGGGCCACAGAGGCCGGAGCCGACAGTCTTGGCGACACTGTCGAGGCCGAGAATGGAGGTCTTTGGGCCGACCAACATCCCGGCTCCTCCGCCCTGTGCCGTGCCTGGTGCTCACGCCCTCGTACGATGGCTAATAATGCGGTGCCAGGCATCTTCCCCACCAGCAACGGCGCAAGAGGCTCTACTAAGCCCAAGTCTCGGATGAGTCTTGTCTGCTTTCCCACCAGCCGGGTAGTGAATGAGATGCGGTAACTGATGGGGGATCGTGTGTGCGTCGGCAGTTCGCCTGTGGTCCGAGGTCTAGGTACAACCAGAAGGGCAACAAGGCGACCACTGCTAACAAGTCTAAACGATCCATGGAAGCCGATGGCCCCTGGCATACAAGCCCTCGCTTATGCAGGTACCTGGTGGTGGGGGAGGGGGGGTACTCAAAGGCCCGTCTCAGAGTTGTGAGCCATGGGTAATAATGAGAATACTATGTAATGGACGACAACGGGTCGACAGGCGGAAACCATCAGCCTCAGCCGCTAGCCTTAGCCCCGGCCCCAGCCCCAGATGTTGATTAGCAGACCACGCTCAAAATCTGTCAGCCATGCACGTGCACGGCGCAGCCCTGTGGGCGTAGGCCGGAACCGGGTTGGTATGCAGGAGTGGCAGAAATCCTGACCAGTTGTACGACTGCTGCGCATGCTGTGTGACCACTGATCAGCCATTGGACTGCGCAAGTGTCCAGTGTCTGGTGGCAGTGCTGATGAGCCCAGCCGGATGGGATGGTGGCATGCTCCTGGATGGATGCGGGTCACGGCCCCATCCCATGCTAAACAAAACGTCCGGCATGTTGGGCCCAGCACCTCTCAAGTCTGCCCATTACCTAGGTATGGTCTCTGCCTGGCCGGTGGCTGCACTTAATCAACAGGCAAGGGGATTAGTAGGCCTGGTGAGCACTTGAAATGCTCCGCCTGGGGGGGGGGGGAACCGCAAGGCACACACCCGCACGCAATGGTGCTGGCTGGCCGTTCCTTGTCGCGGTCAGTGAGGACGTGATAAAGAAGGCGCCGTCGTTGTTGAGATGGCACCGGGAGGCAGTCACCATGGACCGGCCTCTTAGTCGTCGAGGCTATTCCCCAACCGACGGGCCCATCCCAAGTCCAAAATCAAACAGGTCCAAGTCCAAGACCCAAGTGCAAGTCACAAGGAACCTCGTTCTAATCTGGGAGTCACCTCGCCACCGTCTGCGCCGTCTGCATCCCTTATTTCCAGCAAACCTCTCTCGGAAGAACCTTCAGGCCCTTTCTCCCTCTCTCTTCCCCCGTCTTGTTTGTTTGCAAATGTCCGACCTGCTCATCCACCCACCTACCGACAGTTCTCGCCACAGCCGCCTAGGCCGCCCTTTGTCAGTCTCCCGCAGCAGATTCAGCCCTGTCGCAGCAAGCATGGACGGCAGGAACAGCCTCCTCGGCTCCATCAAGGGCACCATCAAGGGCAAGCTCTCCAGGTCCCCCAGCAGCCCATCTCAGGCGTCTGCTAGACAGCCTCGCCACCAGCCTCGCCACCAGCCCCAGCCCCAGCCCCAGCCAGCGCCCGTGCGGCTCTCAGCAGGTGCTACTTCTGGCCAGGGTATCAGCGCCAACCCCTTCTCAAGCCCCTTCTCCAGTCCTGCCTCTTCCACACAGCCTCTGGTCAATGAGCCTCCTCCGGCATATACTAGTGGGCCCACCGGCGGGGCCACCGCCTACCCGTCCGCCCCATCTCCGGCCTATGCCGCGCGGGACCCGAGCCCCACCCCATCCAGGCTCTCCGCAATCACCGTCACCACCCCGGAGGACCAATATGCCTTCCTGAGCTCATTCGACACCATCTTTCTCATCGACGACAGCGGCAGCATGGTGGGCCGCTCGTGGCGCGAGGTCCAGTCAGCCCTCTCGTCCATCACCCCCATCTGCACCGCCCATGACGCCGACGGCATCGACATCTACTTCCTGAACCATCGCTCGCCCTACCCCGCGAGCCAGTCCCAGGGCAAGGCCTCGGGCGGATACCCCAACGTCAGGGACGTCTCCGCCGTGGACCGCATCTTCACCTCGGTCCGTCCCGGCGGCATGACCCCGACCGGCACCCGCCTCAACCACATCCTCAAGGCCTATCTCCGTCACTACGAGGCCGCCGTGGAGCGGGCCGGCGGCGACCCTGATGACACAGACGTCAAGCCCATCAACGTCATCATGATCACCGACGGAGTGCCCTCCGACGACCCCGAGTCCGTCCTGCTGTCTGTCGCCCAGAAGCTAGACCGCCTGGAGGCCCCGCCGCACCAGGTCGGCGTGCAGTTCTTCCAGGTTGGCAACGAGCCCGGCGCGGCTGACGCCCTCCGGGCCTTGGACGATGATCTCGCCGAGTTGGGTGGTGGTGTGCGGGACATGGTAGACACCGTGACCTTCAACTCGCGAGGCGGGGCCGGCACATCCGCTTCAGTGCCCACCCTGAGCGGAGACGGAATCCTGAAGGTTGTCCTCGGCGCTGTTGTGAAGAGGCTCGATCGTGCAAGGATCACGGACGCCGAGCGGAGGAGCCAGAGGAGCGGGAGGAGCGGCCATCTGCATCCTTAGCACGGGAGTGGGCAGCATCTGCGGCCTCCTTCGCAGCAGTTCGGAGACCACAAAGGAGCCTCCCGTGGCGGCGAGCCACTGAATCAGCGGTCTCTTGGGTCTGGTGCATCTCAAGCCCATGGGCGGCAGCAGCAGCAGCAACCCCAACCGCCCTCTGTTCCGCTCCAATATGGGAGCAATGCCCCGGCTCCTCCTCCACCTCACACACGCCCGAGCGTGGGCTCCTCGCAGTGGTGGGAGCCGCCGCCGCAGCAATATACACAGCCTGGTGGCTTTAATAGGAGCCCGTCTTCCTCGCAGCTATAGCAGCAACAGCAGGAAAAGGCTCTCCATCAAAATCTACAAGATCGGGAGCGGGAGCAGCGGACGCAGGGCTTTTCCTCCCCCGCGCGATGCTAATCTGCATTGGTACCCATAGGGTTTCTACGCCCTCTTACTGAACTATGGAGCGGTGGTATGCAAAGGAAGGTGGAAGCGGACCATCACATCTGAGGACCAGGTGGGTTCTCCTGGCGTTGGTGGCTTTGCGGCGTAGAAATATCGCCTTTCCTAGAAATTCGAGCTTAATCTTGATACCCTCTGAATACAAAGTTCTCCTCTCAACTCTGAATCCTGTATCTCATTTCCCCAACGCGGCTCTTTTTCGTGCAATGTGACAAGCGCAGCCTTGGTGAAGGGTATCCTGACAGCAGCCGGCAAAGAGGCAAAAAGGCTACCTGCGTATTGCCTACTACGACTTTGATGCCATGAAATGACATGTGCTTCTAAGCGGTCCTGATTAGCAGTGCGAGGGCCTCGATTTTGAAGGTGGATCGGCCCACTACCAAGCAATACTACATACCCATGTCAAGGCACATCGCCTGAGGGAAGTGCTTGGCAAGCACCGACGGAGCATCTCACGCGGTTCGAGGAATTACTCTGCAGGGGATAGTCCCATCAGAGGCATTCCACGGCAGGATTCCTCATTGGATTGGCAAGATTGAACATGCCAGCAATGGAAGCCTGGCAACTGCGTGCCTACATCATTTCACGGGGGATGACATGACACGGTGCAAGGGGAGCCATCAGTTTGGTGTCCAGAAGGGCAATTTTCCTTGTCTACCTACAAAACCCGAGACTTTCATGATCGTCAGATCCCGCCGATGGGCCCTGGTGCAATAGAGCTCTCCAGATCTGAGCACCCTCCAAGGATCCCACAGTCGGTGTCGATGCCACAACCCTCTTCTAAGAGTAGGGAGCATCTGGGCGATCATGTGTCCGAAGTTCCGCCGTTGTTTGTAGAAAGGAAGGGGTGTCCACAAACTCCTCATCATGTCGTTAGGCCTCCACGCAGTTCTCCTGCTGAAGGCCTGTGCCAGTCATCCCTCGTATGCCTCGTGAGAGAAAAGGGAAAGCAGCCGCAATGTGCAATTCAAGAAAAAGGATGGTGTGTCGGCAGCCATGTCTGCCGGAAGACCTGCCTCAGACAGCAACACACAGCACCGCGTTGATGATTAACGAATTATGCCGCCTATCAACAGTCCATGCGGCCGCGATGCCGGAGAAATGCAAGGGAAACAAAAACCGGAAAGACAAGAGTTTCGTTATCATAAGGAGAGATATGGGTCGCAATTGGTGTCGAGCCTGTGTGAGAAGCCACGACCAAACGACTGCTACCAGGTCGCCTGTGTGGCACGTCACGAGAGGATGTTCATGAAAGGTAGCCATCAACATGCTGGCCTGCGCCAAGCCATCATTGGGCGGCGTTGTAAGGGGTCCAGAGTGTGGAATGCAAGCCGAAAGCAGAAATGAAGATTCGAGTAACCAGAAACACCGTCCGTTAACAAGGAAAGGAAACCGGGAGGAGGGAAAGGTAATATCGGAGACGAGCGAGAAAGAAGTCAAGGGCGAAATCGTGCCGAGACTGCTATGGGCAGGTGCGTTACAACTTCTGCCAGGAACTCAAGACGCCCATTGTGCCACACCTCTGCGGCCGGAGAACGGGCACCGTTCACTGCATGACCATGACGTTCGCCTTGAACAGGCTGCGTGTGAGGATGCTGGGGCCGTTCTCGTCCTTGTACGTCACTCCAGGCGTGACCACGAGGGCGACCCGCATGTGCTTGTTGTGCTGGAGCGCATGATCATGGGCATGCTCGTTGATCGCAATGTGGGACTCGCGGGTGAACTTGACGCCGCAGTCGTTCCAGATGAAGGAGAAAGATAGGCGGCTCTGCATCATCCTGGCGCTGACGTCCATCGCGATGTTGGCGATGCTGTGCAACCCCACGATGGCGGCTTGCTGCTGAGCGTTGACCAGGTAGAAAGACCCTGCAATCTCCCTGAGGGCCTTGGCGTGGACCTTCATTCTGGCATCACGGCGTTGCTCGTATCCGGAGCTGTTGACGATTTGGTCGACGATGCTCCGGAGATGTCCAAGAGCGGTGCGGCGCTGGTCAATGGTGCCGCTCTTCTCCAGTGCAGAGAAGAATGACGTTTGCAGAAATGCGTCCAGCTTGTCATCCCACCCCAGCCAGAACTTGGGTCGAAGCACCTCCTGCTCAAGATACTGGAGGATCAGGCGAGTGATCATTTTCGTGCGGTGGCCCGGGTCCGTCAGGAGGAATTGAGCATGTCCAGGAGCACTCTGGTGGTTCTTATAGCAGTCTGACACAGTGATGATGTACTGCCATAGATCTCGGTTTCTCTGGCTGACGCGACGGACGGCACCAACTTCGACAGGCTCGTCGAACCCCTCTGCCCAGCCCTTGGCTGCATTGAACAGCTTCTCAAATGTCTCTCTCCACGTCGTCACCTTGGGGTCGTCGTCTTGTCGCGTAACATGAGCGGTGACATGCTGGCTGCGGATGGAGTAGCCAGGAGGACCAGGTCTAGGATGGGTGAGAGACGCAGAAGGTGGCACGCTCGGTATGCCATAGGTGTGCTGGGACACAGGTGGTCCTTGAGGGGGACCACCAATCTGTTGGCCGTATGGCGGAGCAGGAGGGTAGGGACCGTAGTAGCCTGGCGCGCCAACCATTGGCTTGCTGGGCCCAACAAGGCCGGGACCGGGAAGTTGGTGGCCGAACTGGCCGAGCGAGGAAGCCGTAGCAGGCCCACCTGGAAAGTAATTGTCCCTTTCCATCTGGGCGGCTCCTGTGTACGGAGGGAAGCCACGAGAACTGTCGATGTTGCTTCGGAGGTTGCTGAGGAGAAGCTCCTGATCCTGCTGGGTGATGGCTATCCCCATCTTCGGCTGAGGAACGGGCGGGCTTCTGCGACCCCGGTATGTGAGCTCAGAAGTTGCCGAGTGCGGGAACTCTGCCGGGGGAGAGCCGGCATCCTCCCTCGTGTCGATGGCGAGCCTGTTGAGCTTGCTTCCTGCGCTCAGCTTCCGCTTCAGGGTCTGAGGTGATGGGTTAGCTGGATCCTGGTAATTGTTTGTCTGGGCATCGCGGGGGAGGGTGGGACAGGGTACCTCAATCTGCGCTTGCTGCTCGTTGATGCGGCGCTTCTGATTGTTGACCTTGTCACCCAGCTTCTGGGCTTTGGCCTCCAGCTCACCCTTGGAGTTCTTGTCAATGCTCTGAAGACGAAACTTCAAGTCGTCGATCGTCACGTTGGCCTTGGCAAGCTGCTTATGAAGACCACCCTGATAGGCTTCATGTGAGGCTTTCTCGGCCATCATCGATCGGTGATGGTTCCGATCGTCTTCGTTGATATACCTCTCCAGCGCATTGCAGACCGAACTGATCGTAACGAACTGGTGTCCCACCCTTGCCAGGTCGTTGCCAATAAGATCCGCAGTCTTTCCCGGTACGCCAGGCTGTTTGTGAATCGCCTGGTTCAACGCTTGCAGATTCTCCTGCGCCGCGATGCACTCGTTGCGCAGCTCCTGTGTGCCAAAGTCAGGATGCCATCTGCGTAGTGATCTCGCCTACTACGAGCCATGGAGGTACTTACGTTGACGAGGCTAAAAGCACGAGGCCCCTGGCTGGGCGCCCCACGACCGGCAGGGACCAACGCAAGCCCCATAGGATGACGGGGATGGTATGAGTGGTCGGTGGGAGGAGTTTGCCGCGGATGGTTAGCTGATCCCACGGAGTTGAGCGTCGACTCCTTGGGCGAGCAGCGCGAGGCTCTATCGTCGATGGATGACTTGGAGCTCATTGTTAATACTAGGCATTTGTTTGAAAGCAGGGAAAACAGGGGCTCGAGGGATGTAAAGATTGGAAGGATTCCCAGGGTACTCCAGAACAAGGCAGACTGTGGACGTTTCCAGAAGAGTGTGTTGAACGACTGCGAACAACTGTGCTTCAAGAGGACAGCTGACACGCGATGGCAGAACACGCTGGTCTGTGGTACTAAGTACTCCAAGAAAAAGAGGCGTGGAATCAAAAAGTGTAGAGTCAAACAAAACGCAGAATCCAAGTGATGTGGAGCGAGGATATCGTGTGAGTGAAGATGGACTGGGAGCAGGTACGACGAGGAAGAAGAGAAAGCAGAACGGTGGGTAGTCTCGTTACTGGTGCTAAGGATTGTCAAGGCTGGGTTGGGGAAATCCAGAGAAGAGTTGTCAGTGAGGATGTGTTGGTAGGTGGATGGACGGGCTGGTGGTGGGAGAGAAAGACAGGCCTGGCAAAGCTAAAGTCCGAGAGATCTGAATTCTGTCAAAGGCGGCAACGAACATGGGACGGCCGAAAGCAGAGCCAGTTCCACTCCAAACGAGATCTCTGTAGTGAAGGGGGCAGGCAAAAGTGATCTAGAGTGGTGAATGACAGCCAGCCCACAGCCAACACCTTGGGCCTTGGGCAGCATAATGCTGAGGTAGTCATCAGTTGCAACTTGCACTGCATCCGACTCTGTGTACAGGAGGCCAGGCATGTAAGTGGAAAAGGGGGGGGGGACTCACAATCCACTCCAGCCAGAGAAGACACCACGCCACAGTATCCAGCCCTGGTGACCACCTACCCTTTGGATTGGGGTCACTAAGGCTATCCCAGGACCTCTGGGCCAGATTGTGGACCGATATTGCAGACGCTCTGGTCTGGGGGATGAACATGGACGGATCCTCTGATATGTGGGGTTGAAGCGGTGTCCTAGATCATCTGATCCAGGCAATGGGTTGCTGATATCCCAGGCCCTCTGGACTGGGTATCCAGTGCTTGAGTTGGAAGACAGGTTCGCCCCCCGGGCAGGGAGGGTGCAATGAAGAGGAAACCAGAAGAAGAAACCAGAAGAAAAAACCAGTGTTGCAGACACAAAGTACAAAATAGCGGTAAATCAAGAGCTTGTTCGCCTCAGATGAGCAGAAACTCGCAAGACACGCTATAACGTACCGCCACGTCTCTTGTCATCAATTCCAGAGTCCGGAACAGCTTCTCGGTACGAGCTGTGGGATCCATGGTGTCTCCTGAGCTCATGGACCTGTGGGAGACCAGTCAGCTGAGCAGGTCACTTGTGTTGGTTACATCCGAGCAAAAGAAGACTCACAGCAGGCCGGATGCCGCGTTGATGCTCTCTGGGCTGGTAGCTACGTCTTGGCCCCCATTCTCTGCATCTGAGCTGGGTTGGGGGCCCTGCTGGGAGAGGTCACTGCCGGATATGAGAGAGCTCATCGCGTCTGGGTGTAAGCGTTGTTTTATTCGTATACAAACACACTTGCTGTTGACGTGGGGTACTTGGCATGTGGTATACTGGCGAAGTATGCAAGGTTAGCCTCCAACTGGCAGGTGCTGTTTGACGTGATGGCAAGCAGTTGGGTTGGTCAGCTTCAACGATGTGCGGGACTGAGTGGCCTGGATCCTGTTGTGCTTGCTGTTGGACGGGTCTGCTCAGCTGTGCTTTGCCTCCAGTGGCTACCTGGAAGGAAGATGATGTCGAGGCAGGCAGGCAGCCTTGACTGACTGATTCCAGGTAGGGAGAAGGCTGCGTTCGCTCTCGAGGGCGCGGCTTTTACCGCGGAGGTTACTGCTGCGGATGCCGTTGAAAGGGATGGTGTATGGAAGATGGACAGAAGAAAAGTCCTTCTAGACTTTCAGAGACGATGCTCGAGGGAAGAAAGAAGGTGATGGAGGTGATGGAGGTGATGGAGGTGATGGAGGTGATGGAGGTGATGGAGGTGATGGAGGTGATGGAGATGAATGCTGAGTTTCTCTGAGGATGGAGAAGGAAAGGGGAGATATGTAGGTAGTTGAGTATGAGATTACTCAACAGCCGCGCAGGCAACGATTTTGCAGGCAAGAAAACCTGTCTGCTGCTTGGTTTTGTTGACAAGGGGGCCAGTGGGACGTTCCGGCCGCACAAGAATTAACGCAAACCAACTATCGTCTGGTCGCTCTGAGCGAGTTATCAGTCTGCTCCAAGTCACCAAAGGTGAGTACCTGCGTCGGGAAGGCAAGCTGAGACCACAGGGACCCGCACACCACGAGACGAGGATGCGGTGTGGGTGGCGAGGGGCTTGAAGGAAATGGAGTGAAGAAGAAAGACTGAACGGGGGTGTTTATCTCCAGGAGGCCGAAGAGATGTCCCCATCAAAGCCGGGGGAGCAGTTGGTGGAAAGGATGCTCCGGGCATGCCATTCAGGGGCACGTCGAGATCTCCAGCCCGGACCCGGCTGTGCTTGGTTGCCCGTGATGGGGAAAATGGGCTTTTGTCCCCCAAACATCGTGGAGGTACTGACTCCATGTCACCCCTGGGCCATTGTCCACTTCCGCACCACCAGTGCCGAGAATACTGCCCTGAGGTCGATATTAGGGGACCAACGACAAAGAGGACTTGTACGAAAGCCCCTGCCATCTGCGTGACCATGGGCACCCAAAAGCTTTCGAACCCGAACCACGGCACTGTCTTCAAATTCTGAAGAGCCGATATCAATCTCGGAGCCGAGGGTCGCCGGCGTGGACGACTTGCCTCTGGAAGACAGCACTTAGAACGAATTTCTTGCCTCTTCACCTGAGATCTGAATGCGTGTGGCTGTCAGAAAGGGTATGTGCCGATAGTTCTCCTGCCTTGCGTCCGAGATGGCGAACAGTTGACCCAGAGTGTAGGGAATTCTTCCTATACCCCTCATAACATCGCCACAGCGGAACTCGAAACTCCCGCTATAGCGCAGAAGTTGCTTGACATCGAAAGAATGGAGGATAAACCCCTTCGACCAAGCGTTGGGCGCATGCGACTTCCCTGGGTGCCAGATTCTCCGTTACAGCGTATGCTTCCAGCCCGGAGGTGGAGAGAGTGACTTGGGATCTTAAGGACGTCGTGCCTCGGACCATAGCCCGTGGCCTCTCGCCAAGGGTTATGACCGTCCAGACGATCCGACCAACAGCACTTGTACAAAGCGGTGGCGCAGAGTGAAAGGCGAGAGTGCTGCCAGAGGAGGAGCCCACGGAATACAAGTTGGACGCCTTCAAAGAGGAGGTAATGGGACTTGCTGCTTGAGACGCTTCCTCTTGGGGGTAGAGACAGAAACGGGATAATTTTTCGGTGAGTTTCGGCAGGGAAAAGCCGCGGCCTCGCTTTCCAGAGAATAGAATGAGGCTTTGTCCGACCAAGCCAAACGGACGAGTTGTGAACAGCGGAAGTACGAGGATCACAGGCAGAGACATATGAGATGGCACGGGCGGCCACAGCAGGAGGGCCGTGCAGAAAACTGCGCGCGAGATACAAAGAAAGAAGAAAAAGGAAACATGAAGGGAAATCGATTGGGGACGAGGAAAAGCGCTGGATTTAAGCATGCAACACGCATGATAGAAGGTAATCCCGGCCTGTACCTTCCAGATGTGGAAAGAAAGGCCCCAAATAGCCTCAGCAGCCACAGGGTCTGTGATGGCACGATAACATTGAAGGAACACATCAACGAGAAATGGCCGAGTCACGGGCCGACGCTTGAGGCCTTGCCGGCTATGGAGAGAGGCCCAGCTGACTTGGTCAGGGTTGTGGAGGACAGGAGGCTTTATTCCTTTCATTTTGAACAAGTGGTCGGGACCAACGCCAGCAAGTCACTCATGCCCCTGACATTGCTTAGAAGATCTTGCGTGACTTGCTGACATGGTGCAGAGCGGGAAGGGGGCAGCAAGCATGAATGGGTGTTATCGTACACGAGCAGAGCAAGAAACGAGAACCGATAACGGCGAAGCAAAAGCCACTGGGCCCGGAAATATAAGCTTGGTGTCTCACGCCTGGTGGCCCACAGCCGGGTTTGCTAGGCCAACTCGCTGTTGAGGGCGGCGGTCAAGACCGCCATATCGCAGAGCACAGACGAGTGAGAGGGCGAGGCGAGAAAGAAGAGAAGAGCTCAAGGGGCAGAACACCAGACCGACAGGAAATGGGCCGTGTATCCATCAACGAACTATCGCCCTTGAACTTTGAACTGCCCATGAATCCGAGGCCATGAGACCTACAGACGCCGGACCTTGGCTGGACACGCACAGTCAACAAAACACCGCCCCTCAAGAAGAGATTTGTATTGAAAGCAATCTAATTTAATTCCATTAATCGCCCTGTCACGAGCATGGCGGGTCGTCAGATACGGACGCCGGGAAACAACGTTAAGCTGTTGATCCTCCTATGTACAATCATCAGTATCTTGTCAATCAACCCTAACTCCAAGATAATTTTCGAAACAGACGCCTGTGCGAGATCTAGAGCCGAAAACTCCAATGTCGGGCACTATGATGATCAGTGAGAAGCTGGGCCGAGTTGTTGTGCACTGTGTTACCAGTTCAGTGGGAACCTGTAACTCGCAACCCGTCAGTGGTCGTGTTCCAGTTGCGGGATCAAACCAGCCTGTTGTCCGTTTCGCGACCGTGCTTTCCGGGAGGTTCCAAAAAGGGTAGTGACATGGAGTCGACTGCGGTGGTCGAGATGACAGGACATTATTCGAGCTTGACGTCGAGGTTGAGAATTTCTACGAGGGAATGCGGTTGAAAAATAATCTTGCAGCCATCAGTACCGCTGAAGTTCTGCGCGTCGCCCGTGCTTTCTCTTACCGATCGGGAGAAAGCCTAGAGCAGAGCATTTGTGGGTCCGAATTAGCGATTCAGAAAGCCTTCGAGTTTGCTCGGAACAGACTGGCGTAGACGGCATCTACCACCGGCGCAGCAGTGATCATCCTGCCGCCGAAGTAGCGACCGTTAAGGCCCTTGATTGCGTTCTCGCCTCCCTGCACCTTGTCAAACTTGAGGTAAATGTCTCCTTTGGAGTTGGGCTCGACGGAGATGTGGACGACGTGGCCGTATTTGTTCTCCGCCTCCTCGCGAACGTCCTCCTCCAGTTCCTTGACCCAGTTGTCACCATCTTCCCTGCGAGTTGGTTAGCAAATAGCTGTCTTTGACGTGTAAAATGCTTAGTCAGGTACTTACTCGTCGGGGTCGAACATGTTGTGCAGCACAACGCAACGGCTGGCCTGACTCACACTGACAGGCAGCGGCTTTGGCTCCGTCTTTGATTTGAGAATCTGTCGCTCAGTGTTTGCGCTCGGGGGCTCATCAGTTCTCGCTAATTTTCTCATAAGAGCATCCCGGCTGTAGTTGTTAAAGTTGACGCCGGCGACGTCGGTGTCATCCAGAGCGCTCGCGCCAGTGCCCTTGTCGTTATCACGGGCTCCGGCACGGTCGAAGTTGGACGTCGGTGCCCCACGGCCACCGGCGCCTGAGAAGGCAGACCCCTGATACTGTTGGTTTTGGCCCTGGAATCTCTGCAGGAGATTGGCAGTGGATTCAGGGGTGAACTTATCGTTTCCAAGTCCGACGCGGATCGGTCGACCGGCAAGGTCGAATCCGTTCATCTTCTCCAGAGCCTCACGGGCTTGGCCGGCGTCTCGGAATCTGCGGCGGAGTCAGCTTTTGCCTCATTGCGAAAGTACGATTGGTATGCTTACTGTACGAATCCGTAGCCACGGCTGCGTCCTGTGTCGTCCTTCTGAAGCTGGACGAACTCGAGTTCGCCGAATGGCTCGAAGACATTCTGGAGATCCTGCTCAGTGATGCTGAAGTGAATATTGCCAACGTACAGACGGTGGAAAGGGATCGAGTTGGGGTGACCGCCGGAGCCGCCCGTCTCGCGGACTTGTCGATTCTTCTCCGCCTCGGTGAGCTGGACAATAACCGGAATACCTAGGAGCTTCTGCCCGGTAAGCTGCAGGGCAGCTTGTACGGACTCCTCGTCCTTGAATTCAACGTAGCCGACACTGGAAGGGAAGAGTCAGCATATAGTGTCAAGTAATATGCAGTGGGCGAGCGGGTGTTGCGATACATACCCCTTGGATCGATTGCTGACGCGGTCCTTCACGATCTGAGCCTCAGATACCGGGCCAACCTTTTCAAAGAACTCCTTGAGCTCCTTGGTCCTCAGTCTTGCAGCAAGCTGCTGGACGAAGACGGTCCTGCGGTCCCTCTCATCCTCGGTGAGCTGTGGTGGAGTAGGGTCGCTAGCACCCTTGTCGGGGTGAGGCGTCCGGCCGCCACGGCGATCTCTATCATCATCTCGTCGCTCTCTGCGTTCCCTATAATCCCGCCGATCGTCGCGGTCTCGAGGGCGATAGAAACGTCCGCCCGGGGATCGGGAGCGCGACCGACCATGGCGTCCTCCGCGGTAGTAATCCCCGTCTCTGTGGCGGCGTGAAGACCGGTCCTCACGGTCCCTGCTCTTACTCCGGCGCCTACTGCTCCTGTGGCTACCGGCATCGCTGCGAGGTGTCCTCTCGGCATCTGGTGTGCCGCGACGGCTGCTATACCGGTCACGGCTGCGATCGCGGTCACGGTCACGTCGCTTTCTGTCGCGGCTGCGGTCACGGTCTCTGTCTCTGTCCTTCTCGCGCTCGCGATCACGGCTCTTCTCGCGGCTTCGATGGCGGGACTCGCCGTTGAGCTTCTCGTCGCTGGCGCCATCAGCTGCTGCCTGGGCGGATGGCGCATCCTCCATGTTCACATCTTGCTTCGCAGTCTCCTCGAGGAGCGCCTCAACATCGTAGGATGCCATCTTGGACGGTGTGGATGGTATTGTGGGTGCGACAGCGAGTAGAGTCGGAAGAGTCGAATCTGCAGGGGCTGCTGATAGCAATACTGTGTAGTATGGCAGAGTGGCAGTCACTCCCAAGCAGGCTGAGGTGGTTGGTGTTTTATCAGGAGACACAAAAGGGTGGGGCCAGCACTTTGATTAGCACAAATTTCTGGCCTTGGTGGTCCGTGCACTGTCCTGCTGACTGTGCAAGGGTGTGTGCTGCAAGTCTACTCCGTATAGGGCAGTGATCTTCACTACTACTATCTCTCTTCAGAAAGGGTCACATAGAGAGAAAAATCATCACAGAGAAAGAGTATCCACAGAGCAAGCGAAATAAGAAACTTATAGCACCATTTTTCATTACTATTTTACTAATAACTACTTATATTTCGGAGTACTCTTTTCTTTAAGGTAAACTTTCCCCTTTTAACTTTCATAACCTTAACATCTTATCCGGTTTTCGTTTTCCTTCAACTCAATTTAAATACCACAAGAGAGGACTGGGCAGATGCGCAGAAGGGCTGTATGGCCGCCACAGCAAGTGGACATCAACATATTCAGTTTGCAGACATGTGTACCCTCAAGTGCTCTGCCTCTGGGTATGCAAAGGGCCCTCCTTTGGGTATATAGAGGGCCCTTTTTGGGCACTTAGATGGCCTTTGTGGGAACCCTCCCTCTAGGTATGTAAAGGTCCTTCCTCTGGGTATACAGAGGTCTCTTCTTTAGGTATATGGAGGTCCCTCCTTTGGGTGTGTGGAGGGCTCTCCTCCCGGGTATGTGAAGGGCTCTTATGGAAGCCCTCCTTTTGGGCTTGTGAGGGCCCTTCCTCTGGGTATGTGGAGGTCCCTTCTTTGGGTATATAGAGGGCCCTCTTCTGGGTATATGGAGGTCCTTCCTTTGGGCTTGTGGAGGGCCCTTCTTTTGGATATGTAAAGGGTCCTTGTGGAAGCTCTCCCTCTGGGCTCGAAAGAGTCCTTCCTCTGGGCGCTTGAAAGGCCTTATTAGGTGGTACGGAGGGGGTTTGCTGGAGGAGCGAGCGGAGTGAGTGATGAAGGTGAACACCCTCTACGCCTATCTAAGCTATAGGACGTGAGTATTGGACGAATAGCTCCTAGGGCCCCGGGAGGGGCTTTCCACCTGGTATATCACCTCTGTGCTTGAGCTCCCCATCGAGCTTGAACTTCACATCAGCAATTGCAGCTCCCAGTCTAGTCAAGGGGAAGCAAGGTATCCATCCCTGAGCTATGCATCCGCCCCTAGCATTTCAACACGACGGCACATTACTTAAGTATGTACCAACCTAAGGTAAGTCGAGAAACAGTCTGGGAAGGAATAACCCGACGGGTGTCATCAACTAGCGCCTTGGATTGTTGACTTCAGACAAACTAGCCATATTTATTAGCTGACAACCTGGTACGAGTTCATTCATATAATCATACTCGATCCAGTGGAACTTGAACCAAACCCAATCGCTATATCTGCCGCCTTGCCAGATTTGCCAATAAGAACTTTAGAATCTGAATTATTCCCCCCGCATACAACGCTTGGCAGGGGAAGCGCTCCAATCGAATTAAGCATCGATCGTATAACCGCCGTATGCAGATCCATCGCAACAGGCCGGCCAGCACGACGAGACCAGCTGCCCCCGCTCTAGATGAGGGTCGCCAGGAATTTGGAACAGCCAATTGTGAAATCCGGAACG
Source organism: Stenocarpella maydis (assembly GCA_002270565.1). NCBI lineage: Eukaryota > Fungi > Ascomycota > Sordariomycetes > Diaporthales > Diaporthaceae > Stenocarpella > Stenocarpella maydis. Next base: position 97,657 of record NQMI01000034.1, read on the forward strand.
AAAGTCGACTAGGCCGAAGCACGATAACAGCCGGAAGAATCCTGGAATCTCGGGGCGGAGCTGGGCATCCGCATTACTCCATCGAGATGCGGTGATCCCAAACCAGACAGGGCGGCTTCTCCTTACTCAGATCCTTATTATAACTTTCATCCACCCCCTCCCCCTCCCCCCGGCGGATTCTGGCGTCCAGACCAGACAACCCTAATAGCTGGCCATTCACATACGCGATGAAGTGCTCACTGCTACTTGGCACGGTCGCAGTGATTGCGCGTGTGGTGCTTGGTAAAAATGCAGGACCACCGGCAGACTGCACAAAGGCGCCGCTGAAGTCGAATGGCGTATGCGACACCTCAAAGAGCCCCCCTGAACGAGCTGCTGCCCTTGTGGCGGCTATGCTGATCAACGAGAAGTTGGCGAATCTGGTTAGGTAAGGCGGCCTTGCCTCCGGGACTGTCTTTTTATCATCTTTGGTAGCTCCACCGGGAGCACTTCGGTTGTGCCGTGGCTTATTGCGCGTTATAGCAAATCACCAGGTGTTTCACGCCTGGGTTTGCCCAATTACAACTGGTGGAATGAGGCTCTCCACGGCGTGGCAGGGGCTCCTGGCATCGATTTCGATGGAGACTTCAAGACTGCCACCTCCTTTCCTATGCCGATACTCATGGCGGCAGCTTTCGACGATGAGCTCATCGAAAACGTTGCTACCTCGATTGGGGCTGAGGCGAGAGCTTTTGGAAATACGGGCCACTCCGGCTTAGACTACTGGACTCCAAATGTGAATCCCTTCCGCGATCCACGATGGGGTAGGGGGTCCGAGACTCCTGGGGAGGACATTGCTCGTGTCAACGGCTACACCGCAGGCTTCATCCGCGGCCTAGAGGGGAACCATACGCAACGACGGATCATAGCTACTTGCAAACATTACGCTGGCTACGATCTTGAAGCAGCAGACGGGGTAACCAGGCACTCTTTCAACGCCAAAATAACACCTCAGGATTTGGCCGAGTACTACATGCCACCCTTCCGAGTTTGTGCCAGAGACCTCAACACTGGCTCTATCATGTGTAGTTACAACGCTATTAATGGCGTGCCAACTTGTGCGAGCACATACCTGCTTCAAACGATCCTTCGTGACCACTGGAATTGGACAGCCCACAACAACTACGTTACCAGCGACTGCGAGGCAGTGGCCGACGTCTCTTCTGGCCACCACTATGCGACAAGCCTCGCAGAGGGAACAGCGGATTGCTTCAATGCCGGAATGGACAGCAGCTGCGAGTACTCTGGATCGTCAGACATACCCGGGGCCTGGAGCAGCAAAGCTCTCAACGAGAGCACGGTGGATAGGGCACTGCTACGCCTTTACGAAGGATTGGTGCGAGCAGGGTATTTTGACGGGAGCGCCGCTGAGTATGCGTCTGTGGGCCTGTCTTCGGTCAATACCGAGACTGCCAAGAAGCTGGCGTTACAAACAGTAACAGATGGGGTTGTCATGCTGAAGAACGACGGAACCCTCCCTCTCAAGCTGGATCCCGGCTCCAATGTCGCCATGGTTGGGTTCTGGGCTGATGATAAGACAAAACTCCGCGGAGGCTACAGTGGTCCTCCGCCTTACCTGATCACTCCGGTTGCTGCAGCTAAGAATATGAACCTCTCGGTTATCACGGCAAGTGGTACGTCCGCAGATGCCATCGCATCTGCTGCATCAAAGGCTGATTTTGTCCTCTACTTCGGCGGCTTGGATACTTCATCTGCCGGCGAGCAACTCGATCGGACTTCGCTCGCGTGGCCGCCAGCACAGGCAAGCCTGATCAAGACACTTTCTGGCCTTGGGAAACCCCTCGTGGTCATTCAGATGGGTGATCAAGTTGATAACTCGCCTATTCTAGAGAACAAGGGTGTCAACTCCATCCTTTGGGCGAGCTGGCCTGGGCAAGAGGGTGGATCTGGGGTTATGCAGCTCATCAGTGGAGTGAAGGCACCGGCGGGGCGTCTTCCGGTTTCCCAATACCCGGCCAATTATACGTCAGTTCCCATGACAGATATGAATCTTCGTCCCGGTGGTTCAAATCCAGGCCGGACGTACATGTGGTACCCATCAGCAGTCCAACCATTTGGCACCGGCCTACACTATACCACTTTCGAGCCAACTTTTGGGAACTTTTCAAAGACGATTGCCATAGCAGATCTCATGGCCGGTTGCAAGGCTCGGTATCCGGACACCTGCCCTCTGCCGCCGTTTTATGTCAACGTCAAGAACACTGGGAATGCTACATCCGACTATGTTGCCCTCGTCTTTGTCGGTGGCGAGATTGGCCCTGCGCCATACCCAATCAAGAGATTGGCGACCTACACAAGGCTTCGTGGCATTGCAGCGGGCCAGACAGCCTCGGTGCAGTTGTCATGGTCTCTCTCCAACCTGGCGCGTCACGACAGCAAAGGAAATATGGTGCTTTATCCGGGAAAGTACACACTGATGCTGGATCAACCTACCCTGACCACCACCACACTCGAACTCACCGGAAATGCCACAGTTCTAGATGAGTGGCCAGCAGAAACGTGAATAAACATTTTTGGGACCTCATTTGGTACCCGCAGAACGATTCATATTAGCAACCTAACATGCACTATTAGTCATACTGTGGACTTTGACAAATTCATGGCAGGCATGGGCGCCATAAACTTATCAGGCATTTATATTTTCTCCTTGCATTGTAAATATTTTCCCACAAGGTGCGTGAACGTCCCTGGAGCGAGGACACGAGAAATAACGCCTCTATGCATGTGACCTCTAATGTTGCACAAGAGGTGGACGACCGTATCTAAGCGTTTCGTTATAATACTAGGCGGAAAGCCTGTCCCGGGGCCCTGGGAGCTATTTATCTAATATTTAAATATTATAGATTAAATAAGCGCAAAGAAGGTTTACCTTTATCACTTACTTTATTTAGTTACTCCTTTAGCAAACTTTTTTTTATATCACCTAATAGGGCTATTTAAACACTTAGAGGAAGGGCTTCCACGAGGTAGTATTTCATTATTACTTATTATCAAGCGCTTCCTCACTGAAGCAGCTGGCGAGTAGCTATTTATTTTCCTAATGAGCCTCGATCCTGCAGATGCTATGTGCGCGCGCCGTGTGTTTATTTGGATACAGGCATCAATCCAATCTAGTCTCGCCCCTATCGGCGCTTGCTGCGAATTGCCGCCCTATATGTCTTGAATGATATACACATAAAACTGAAATGTAGTGTTGACGGCGCCGGGTGCTGTGGGCTTCTATTTGGTCTTCATGACCGGCGCCGGCTTGATCTCGGTGCCGAAGACGGTGTCCCAGAACTTGCTGGTGACACCAAAGCCGTTCTCGTAGTCGAGGAAGTGGTGCTCAAGGTGGTACTTCTTGAGCTGCTTGTACCAGAGCGGCAGATTTTGGTGGTGCAGGAAGTAGTGCGTCATGTCGTAGCATGTGTAGCCGAACATGCCGCCCGAGAATACAGCCACGGCAACGAACCAGTTCCAGAAGAAGATGGTGTGCGCGAGCTTCCAGAACGGCATAACCAGCACCAAGAAGAGCGCGGGCGGCATGACGAGCCGGTATTTGTCCATGGGCAAGTAGTGGTGGACACCGTGCAGGGTGAAGTGCAGGGTGATACCGACTCGGTTGTCCGGAAGGTAGCTGGTAGGTCCAAGGTAAGCCACGCTGTGGTCACGAGATGACATGACGAGGCAGAGACTTACTAGTCAAGGTGGAACAAGAAACGGTGAAGCAGATATTCAATGAGCGACCAGATGAAGAATCCCAAGACGAAGAAGGGAGGCAGGTTGTAGAAATGCTCGAAACCCTGGGCTGCCTTGTAGACGCCGAAGGTGACGCAGGGCCACCAGGCCACGGGGACCACCCACCAAGGGGTCTTGCTGAGCGGCTCGAGGAAGTTTCCAAAGAAGGGCGCAGACTGGCCGCCTTTGTAGTGCCTGGGGCGGTGAACCTGGTCGAGGTAGAACTCCTTGCTGAAGCCGCCGAACCACACCTGGGGGAAGAGTGGCTTGCTGAGGTCGAGGAATTTGTGCTTCTTGTAGTCTTCTGAAAAGTCTGTCTCCTTGTTCAGGTCTTCCTCGCTCGCCATGCCCGTTCTAGGGTGAACCCATTTGCCATTGGCGTTGCCCTTGGTGTGAGCATCGCCGTTGACCCCATCTGACCCGTTCGCGCCTGATTGTGACTTGTCCCCGGCCACGAACCCAACGAGGGAGTCTTCGAGGACCTCATAGGCAGCCCCAGAGTGGTCATGCGAATCCGGGTTCCTGAGGATCTTGGTGATGTCCTTCCCGGCCCAGTCCAGGACTAGGTCGGAGCCGCCGGGGTGCGAGTCGAGGAAGTCTGTGACATCGTAGACATTGTCGCCAACAGTGACATAGCAAGACTTGGCCGAGCTGTGCGCCTCGACGTCGGCGCGCGTGAAGAAAGGGAGGGTACGCGACGGCATCGTGTCTTGCAGATCAGCGATGTGTCTCTGGAGGGTGCGGTGAGCGTGGGTGTCGGGTCTTTTTTTTTTTTATTTTTATTTTTATTTTTATTTTTTGAGGGAGGGTCGGTGGCAAGATCGAGAAAGGGAGCGAGCGGAGTGGAGCTGCAGACAGGTAAGACTACACTAGTGAACAAACAATGCCGGGTCACGCTTCGGTGGCGGCGGCGGTGGTGGTGGTGGTGGTGGGGAGGGGGGGGAAGCTGGCGAGGCGACGGTGGCACTGGATAATTAATTCAGCGGCCTGCTGGTGAGAAACAGACTGGACTTGACGCGACGGAGACAAGAAAACCACAGAACAAGACCAGGACAATCAATCACCTCAGATGGCGGGGACTGAGGACGTGGGAGATTGAACCAAAGCTGGATGGACAGGACAGGAAATGAAATATAACTCGACTTGGTCTGCTGGTTCAGGGACCAAGCAGCTGAGGGACCAGGGACCAGGGGCGAGAAGGACGGGTTTGGAGGGTTTGCGATTTGGGTTTGGCAGTTTTGGTCCACCTAGGGTGTTAGTTTATCACGAGCTGGGGCGGCCTGACCGGCCCGGTAGGTGAACAACCCCCCCTAAAGTGCCCGTTCCTTGCAGGGCTCGGTGTTGCTTGGAAGGATCATGAAATTCGATGGGCAAGCAGCCAAGATGATCACCCCACTGGGTGCTCAGTGGCGCTACCCGGGGTTTGGATGTGGCCGAACAATGGCATGATTTTGGGACCTCTGAAGTGCGCTGGCAAATATCTGACCCTCAGGTCCTCGGCGACATACTGTGTGCTATTATCGCAGCCTCCATTGGCCTTGGCTTGCCATCTGCATGCAGTAACAATTCATGTTACCGTGAGAAAAGAAGTGAAGAAGAAAAAAAAAGGGCGCGTCGGCTCTTCAATCAGTTCAGGGTCCTCAATCCCACGAGCCCAAGGTTGTAGTAGTAGTCTGAGAGGGAAACCCTTGACCAACCAACAAGGTTGTTCCCCTTCACATGGAAGGAGACGGTCGCTCGCACCTCGACACTGCGAGGTTGGTCCGTGCTGCCCCGCCCAAGATGGCTGAGATGCAATCCCCAAATGGCCTACCTCGCCGTCGCCAAGCCAAGCCCGGGACTACGGCACAGTAGTCGACTGCAACCTGCTGCCAGCTGCAGGTAGAACAAGTACCCGAGTAGTGACGTCGACATCAGCCGTGTGGCTCTGTCGACGCAGTTCAAGCTGGAAGCATCCGTGATAGCCTATCACAGCTGGAATTCCACCACGACGCCGGTGGCGCAGCCACAGGACGAGAATAACAGACAGGAAAACGTAACCAACATCATCGCTTCCTCGAGTGACCCCAAAGGGGAAGGAAGGACACCCACGTTAGCTTGCTGCTTGAACCATACCTCAGTACCTACCACTGCCTATTAATGGGCAGCACGAAGGAAGGCTGACAGTTGAGTAATCTTGCCCCGCCTGGCGAACCCATTCTTAGCAGACGGACCCAAAGCCCAAAACCTTGGAGCCTGGAATGTCAACCTCTGCTTTCCTTCCCATACATATGCCCTGAACCTCACCACGTCCTTTGCTCAGCCAACATTCCGAGGCCCTTTGTTTCTCGAACCGGCTCTTCTCATCCCAAGCTCGCGCCATCTCCTGCTCCTCCCCTGCAGACAGGCCGACCTCATCATGGCATCCTCTAGCCTGAGGTGGGGCCCCGGCACCTCGATACTCCTCGTCGTCTGCGTCATCCTGCTGCTGTTGCCTGGCAGAGCACACGCCTTCGGCGCCGGAAACATCCCATCCATCGGCAAGTAACCGCAGGAGCTCCATCATTGCTGCACCGCATCGGGCACAGTTCTGACAGTGGACCACCCCAGCCCAGGTTGAAGGCACAAACTGGCGCCATGGCGACATTGAGGATATGCTCAAGACCATCGCCTTCTTGAACGGCAAGAAGTGGACGAGCATGCTGGTGAAGCGCACCTACTTTGGCAACTGGCTACGTGATTACTCCCAGGCTGTAGACGTGGGCTCGCTCAAGGGCTGCAACGCGGCTACAATCCGAATCCTCGTCTGGGTCCTCTCTTTCATGAGTTTCGGTTACGCCACTGGAGAGTTTGAGGTCACCGAAGAACGCCTCGGTGTCTAGTACGTACAGGACCATCTCGGCCCGGTCTCTTAACCCTCTGCCTCCGCGAGAGCCCCACGAGTCTCGCAGGCATCTAACCCTTGGCGACACGCAGCTGACTCTTATAAGCCGGCCCGAGGAGCATATTGACAACCCGCTCGGCTACGCAGATGGCATGGATGCTCGCAAGTTTGACCAAAGGCTCAGAGGTCCTGTCGACCCAGTAGAGACGGAGATTGATATGCGGACCGGGATGAAGAACTACATCGCCAACGAGTCTGGTGGCTGGGCCACCAGCGCCGGGTACCTGCGCTTCTCCTTCGCAAGGAGCATCCACTTTGGAAGGCTCTACACCAGCGGAGGGAGCGGCAGCAGTGGCAAGGAGGCTGATCTCTGCGAGGCTCTGAGGTGCCTCGGTCAGGCCCTCCATTGCATGGAAGATTTCAGCGCGCACAGCAACTACTGTGAGCTGGCCTTGCGGGAGATGGGATACCACAATGTCTTCCCTCACTGCGGAACTGCCGCTCAGATCAACCTGCGAGGAAAACATGTCTACCCAATTGTCACGGGCACTTTTGGAGGCGTGGATTTCCTTCATTCGGTTCTTGGCGAGGCTACTGACCACTTCACCCAGTCCGAGGTCGACGAGGTGGATATAGCGCTGAAGAATGCCGAGGAAGGGGGACTTGCAGGTTCCGTCCGCCGTGGTGATTCGTCGGGCGAGCGCGGTTTCTTCGGCATCAACTTCGGCGGCGGCAGCAGCAACGTCGGGTCTGACTTCATCTCCAGTATCTCGAAGCTACCCGGCGTGGGAGGCGGCTTCGCTTCCGAGGCTCGCAAGCTCCAACAAGCGTCCGCCGACCAGGAGCGACTGAACGAGAGCACCCGTGCGAACTTGAATCAGGTCCCGGGCATGTCGCCCGATTTCGATCCTGTGCAAACAGCCAAGCGCATCTACCCGATCCTCGAGTTTCGGGACAAGATCGTCAAGTCCCTGTCAAGCATCATCAGCAAGGTTCCTGGCTTGGAGAAGCTGCTGGACCACATCAGCGAGACTCTCACGGCGTTCGTGCTTGGCCTCTTGGCTCCGTTCGTGCGGCCCATCATCAACCAGGTGTCCAAGACACTCAAGGATGGCAGCTCCGGGGTCATCAGCGCAAGCGCCAACAATCAGCTGGAGCCCTGGAAGAACCCCTCCTGCACCGACCCGACTCACTCTATGCTGTCCAAGGACCACTTCACCAACATCCTGAACCCCTGTGCCGGCAGAGTTGCGTCCACAATCCTGCAGTACACCGTCCCGTGAGTATCACCCGTATCATGGATTCAAAACAAGACCCCTGTGCTGACAAACTCTGGGCAGCCGAGTGCTTTATGCCTGGGAACACACGGGGGTGCCGGTGGATGAGGTCGTCAATGATGTCCTCCGTGCATTCCACCACCCGGCCATCCGTGACGAGCACGCCCGGATTCAGAAGGACATGTTTGAGACCGTGCGGCAGTGGGCCAGCGAGTACTCTCAGCACCACGATCTCAACATCACGCTTGGCTCAGAATCCGTCAAGAACGGCAAGAACCATATCATTCGGCCAGACCAGAAAGGAGACGGACACAACCACGGTGCAAACGATTGGTCCGCTTGGACGAACGCCCTCGGTGAGGTCGGCCACGGAAAAGTGGCAGGTTCCCTCTGGTCCCAGGTACAGACGCGAGACCTCGACGCCATGGGCGGCCGCGACGGCCGACCGCAGGACCAGTACATGAGTCAGGAGCCTGCGCCGCCGCAGGCGGCCCGCCCAGACGGATCTTATGGGTACGGCCAGTCCGGTCATCCCACCGGGGGAGCCGCCGACGATTATCTTCGTCCATCGCAGCTTGAGCAACAGTACTACGGCCACACCCCGCCGCCCCCCAACCAATACGGTGCCGCAGCTCCTGGGCCCTATGGACAACCGCCGCCAGGGCCTCCTAACCAGTACGGATATCCTGCACAATCCCAATATGGCCAAGGCCCTCCGCCACCACAGGGAGGATACTGGAGCGGCGGGCCGCCCCCACCGCAGGGAGGAGGATTCCCCGGAGCTGGACATGGCCCTGGTGGGCAGCAGTACCCGCCCGGGCCATACGGGCAGCCCCCTCCAGGCCAAGGTGGATGGGGTGGCTATCCGCCTGGGTATTGAGTTACACCTCCATGCGTATGCTGGCTAAAATATTGTTGCGCTTGTGTTTTTTTTTGGCGGGGGGGGCGGGGGAAGGCATGAACCGGCGGGTCTAGGCAGACGCTCGCAAGGGCAAAGGCGTTTCTGGCGGGTTGCACATTCTGTCCGAGGAATGGGACGCAGCACCACGACGAGGAAGACGACTCGGGAGGTTGCTCAACGTCATGTAAATGTCTATATGCTTAATGATGTGCGCTTTCCTTCAGCCAGTCAAAGTGCTTACGTAGGTCGTCATCCACTGAGGGTGGAATGTGCGGCATCGCAAGGGCTTCATATACTTTTCTCCTGTTTGTCTTGGTTTCTAGTTGTATTCTGGCTAGATAAGTATGAGTCCACTCAGGAGGATGTGGGTGCGCATCCATTTTCCCTCTGTATTCAAGTTTTCTTAGCTACAATTCGTTTCCAGGCTCTTATCCTCCGGTTTGTAGGTCGCATGACCGTAATATACGTCAAGACGACTCGCGATGGTGCCTATGAGGACCGAAGGAGAAGTACTCCGAGCTTACAATTTATACGCTGTTTTTTCTGGAAAAGTAGGTTCATTCCCTTGGTCATACGCATTTGTAACGGTGCCGGACGGTATGTAGAAAGAGAAGAGTCGTAAGTAGGAAAAGGTGCGACAGAGACCTGATTCTGTGGCTTATCAACATTGTTCCTGCATGTATTTTGGAGAGCGGCTGTGGAAGCCGCGTCAAGACACCGATAAGCGACTTCCAAATGCTTATTGGTGTGCGTACTTATACAGGTATCCTCAGCCCAGGTAGCTCCTCTCCCCATCTGTTGGGTATCTCATAGTTGAAAACGTCACGCACCCCCCACCCGCTTCCACCTCACGCATGTCCCAAAATCATCTCCCGCAGGCCAGCACCGTGCCTCCCTCTCACCTCCTGCCCCGCCGGGGATCCAGGGCCTCGGCCCTCCTGGCGTCACGCATCTCCTTGGTCCCAAGGCTGCCGAGGCCACCCTCGCTCCTCCTCTCCCAGCCGCCGAGGCGCACGACGAGGCAGGTGGCGTTGTCACCGTCGTGGCTGACCTCGCACGCGTACTCAACGACGCTCTTGGCGCCCTGCTCGGGCGTCTTGGCCTCCTTTACGACGTCCACGATCTCCTGGTCGCTGAGCGTGCCGCTGACGCCGTCACTCATGAGGACTAGGAATGAGTACTGCGCGGGCCCTAGGTTGAGGCGCGTCAGCTCGGGCTCGGCGCTGACCCCGATCCGCTTGGACCGCATGTCGCCGAACGACCGGCTGTTGGCCAGCCCGCCGATACGCTCCTCGCCGAAGCTGTCCGTCACCGACTCGGCGAACCGCGCCAGCCGCCGGCTCTCGCCCGGGCTGGACGGGTGGTGGTCGCTCGTCAGCGGCACCGCCAGCCCCGTCGCCGTCTCGCACAACAGGATCCGCGTGTCGCCGACGTGCGCGACCACCACAGTGCTGTGCGTCGCCGGGTGCCAGTACGGCGCCGCCGTCGGCGTCGAGATCAGCGCGATGGACGCCGTGCTGCCGCCCTTAAAGCGCGTGGGCCCGCCGATTTTGTGGCCTGACGGCGTGGCGTGCGGTGAGGACCCTAGAACCTCGTCCTGGTTGAGCGGCTGGTTGTCACTCACGTACGGGTCATCGGGGTCGGGCTTGCGGGCCTGAGCGGTGACGAAGTCGAGGTCAGCACGGAGGAATGCGTAGGTCAAGATCGACTCTATGGACACCTTAGGGCTAGCGGGTTTTGCGTTGGGGTCCGCCGAATTCATGGCTGAAGGGCTGTCGGTATCGAAAAGGGCTGGCCTGAATCGCTTGAAGTAGCCACCAATGGTCCTCTTGTACTCGTCGAGAAGCTCCTTCTCTAGTTTGATGGCCTTTGGAAGGTCGGCTTTGACCGGAATGGGATCATGGCCTGTGGCGGTCGGCATCCTGCCATTTTCCGTAGGCGTTTCCTCCATCTGAGCCCTGACCTCGTCTGCACTCTTGATATCGACGCCCCCCGGGGCTTCTTCTTCCCCAGGGGGCTTCAAGGGCTCCGGGCTGCTGGGAACGCCAGACGGTTCCTTGGCTGCTTTGCTCTTCTTTCTGAGGCTGCTCTTCAGCTCGAACTCCTTGGCAGCCTCCTCGATGTAGCCATGCAGCTCATCCCTGAGAAACTCGGCACACTGAGAGCCGCCGTGGCCGTCGAACACGGCGAAATAGAATATCTGGGGGTCTCCAAACGAGCTGTCCGCAGTCTTGGCCTCGCCGGCATTGTTCCTCATCTCAGTCCTGACCAGGCTCATTGGCGCCCGCTTGGCGAAAGCAGGTATGTCAATTGTGCCGGCCTGGTCTGTGTCTTCGTTGTAGGGACGACTGCCCCGGCCGGTGAAGGCGCCAAAGTGGTGTTTTGCACTGCGCAATGGAATGCGCACTACGGTCAGGTCGCGGGACAGCATGTTGGGAGGCGACGCTGGAGTTGAGGACCCGGGGCCCGGAGTATGCGGGGTCGAGGCGGCACGAGGAAGCTTGTGGTGCGGACCGCTGGCGACTCTCGAGTCGGGGTGGAGAGAGGACGAAGGGAGGTGGGTAACGAAGTAGTTGTGAAACCCGCGAGCACGGCTTATAGTTGCTTGAGGCGTCTGTTGCTGCAGGCTGCCAGGAGGCGGCGACAAAGTGGGCGAGGTCCTGTCCATGGATAGTTGACGCTGGGCGTGGAACCAGCGCCTGCTCGGAGCGCGGCCTCGCGCGACAAGGCGGGCCGCCTGCGACGCTGCCGGGCCCGCATCGTGAAAAAAGGTTGCCACGAAGCCCATGAACTCTTCGAGAAGCGCGGCGGTGTCTTCAGCCTTGGCTGCTGAGGATCGCGCCCGAGGGACCAGCGACGTCACTAGCCGAGCCATGATCGTGGCTGTTGCACGAAGCTGGGCCTGGATTTGTGCCCCTCTCAAGAAGGCAATATACGCCGCGAGTGGAGCAGTTAGACAGGAGAGGAGAGGCGGAGGGGTTGGTTGGGCGGCACCTCGAGGACTATCGGAGGTCCATCAGCAGACATGCAGACTCAGAAGTGCCAAGGTGCAAGCTGACGTATCGTGCGGACCGCTCGTGGGTTGCCGTCTGTGGGCGTGGGTAGTCGAGTAGAAATCGAGGTGCCTATAGCTGTTGTCGTCGATGTTGCTGAGAGACTCCAAGTCGATAGGAACCATGAAAGAAGGAGAAAAGCCGAGGTGCCTGGAGAGCTCCATAGCAGGGTACTGCATTAAACAGGAATAGCCGGGAGTCCAAATGCCATCATCGCAGGTTGTTGAGTCCCACCCAATTGATAGGCAGCTGGCAGGTCTGGATCAAGTGCCCTGGGTGCCCCTGCTCTCGGGTAATACACTACAGCAGTCCGGGATCCCCACGGCTGCCGTCGGGTCGTTGCTCGTGCACCACGACGTCACCCATCAAGCGAGGCTGTTTGAATCCGACACCCATCCGCCCTCTCACATTAACCCCCCCCATATCATATCTACTTCAGTCTCGCAGCGCTTTTCCGTCTATTATGATCTGCGCCGACCACTGTGCTTGCCGAGTTACCCCATGGACGAAGCATCCGAGACTGCCCAAGATGATGGAGTCCCTGCATCGCCCACTGACCTGCCAAAGGTCATCACCATCGCCCCGAAAGGCGACATCCTCCTGGACGTGACCTTCGAGACGTCCAAGTCCACGCTCAAGGCCGCCCGCGCCGCCCTCCCCAGGCACCGGCCCGCCCAGCGGGACCCACCCGCGCCCCAGCCACTGCTGAAGCCCCGGGTTCACCTGGCCTACCGCGTGGACCTCGCCACGCTCAAGAAGCACTCGAGGTACTTCACCAACCTGTTGACCGACACGCGCTTCCGCGAGGCCCGCGCCATCGAGTCGCGCTTCCGCGACCTGTCCCTGCGCGGCGAGAAGCCCGCCGATGCCGACTCGGACCAGCTGCCCCGCGTCGTCATCGTCGACGACGACGAGGCCACGCGGTCCGCCGGCCGCGAGGATGTCTTCCGCGACCTGCTCCGGATCCTGCACGGCGGCGGCATCACCACAAGGCCCGTGACCATGCTGTACGTCGCGACCATGGCCGTCATGGCTGACCGCTTCGCCTGCGCTCCCGCCGTATCGCGCTACCTGGCCACGGGGCTCAAGTTCAAGTGGCCTGCCACGCCCCAGCCCAAGCCGAGCGCCGACGTCGAGGGCATGGCGGGCCTCAGTGTCGCCGGGGAGGAGGTCCTGCGCCAGAAGGCGCTCGTCTCGTGGTTGCTCGACCACCCGCTCAAGTTCCAGGCGGCCACGCGGGAGCTCGTGCTCTACGGGTCCCACGCCTGGGCTGCCGTCGCCGACGACGAGGACGAAGGCGCGGGCTCGGAGCTCGCCAAGCAGCCCGAGTCGTCCCGTCGGGATGCACTTTGGTGGTATCTGCCGAATGAATTGGAGGGTAAGTGCCCTCCACCTCTTTTACGTGCTTCAAGCTTCCACGCTTTCCACACTCTCTCTTTCCACCCCCTTCCTCCGAGTACCTTTCTCGTCATGTTTCCCTGGATGCTGAGACCCGTAGAGAGGAGCTACACTACCGCCGTACCCTGATCCTCAGGACGCTGGCCTCTATAGTAGGGCACTTCCTCCGCCTCTACTCCTCCCGCTCGCGCCAGTGCAAGCTCGGCTACGACTCGAGCGCGGCCTGCGACTCGTTCCAGCTGGGCGAGATGGTCAAGTTCTTCACGGCCAAGAACCTGCTCTTCCTCGTCAACTTCTCGCCCTCGTCGCAGGCGAGTATCAAGGACTTCGCCGCCGTCGACGTGAGCTCCGTCCTCGCGGCCCTGCGCCAGAGCCCCAACTACCAGATCGACAAGAACCACACCAACTGCGGCCTCAGATCCAAGATCACCCCGATCCTCGAGCACGTCCAGGTCATGCTGAGCTCCAACGTCGTGGGCGTGAGCCTGCAGGCGTGGAAGAAGGAGCCCGAGGGCGCGACATGGGTCGCGGCCGAGGCGGCGTCGGGTGGCCGAGGCGGCGCGGACGCTGAGGCCGGCAGGGCGGTGGGCCGTAGGAGGGAGTTCAGCGTCGGCGGCGCCAGTGCTGAGGGAAGGGGTCCCGGGAGGAGCAAGGTGTTCCGCTTCACAAGGGCCCTCGCCCAGGACCAGCGGCTCAGGTACGAGGGCACAATGGCGGCCGACAAGATGGCCCTGGAGCTGTTCATGGCCGACGAGTGGGACTGGACTCCGGAGGACGACATGGGCTCCTCCGGGGGCAGGGAGTTTGCGACGACAAAGTGGCTCAAGTGATTTCTCTTCCTGGTTGTAGCGAGCGCACGGCACGACAGCACGGGAGGGTTAACCAAGCCCTGTAGACATTTCGTTTGGAAAGCCTTGTCCTCGTGATAGATAGACTTCGACCCGTTCATTTGTTGAGGTTCACTCCTCACAGCCAGTTTCGGCAGCAGCAGATGGCATCTCTAAAACCAATGCGTCTCGATACCCAAACTTTAAGAGTACATGTTCCCATGGTTTCGAATTATCGTAAACCAGGCCACCTCACCTTGGCACTACGGCACACAGTGACGTCAGGTATCAGCACCACGTGGAGGCTCGTATCGACTTTGCCAGGAGGCATGATGGCCAACACAGAGGGCTTCCGTATATATACAAATCGCCTTGCAACAGAGGCATCTGTCTAGGTCGTCGTGGCCGGGCTGATCAGGTCCCCCCATTTTCGATTTCCCGTGACACCAATAACTCGACGAGTCTGCAGAGTAAACTTGAAATGATGGCCGCGGTTCTCTGAAATGTTCCGACTGGGTATCCAAATCCGACTTCCTCAACTCCCACCCGCCAAAGCCATAGCCATGGGGCGGATTTTAATCAAGCTCTAGCCCTAATTCCTCAGCCTCGCCTGATAGGCCTTCCATGCCCTCACCCGGTATCTTTCTGCCTCTCCCTGAGGGTCTCCCGCCTTGATGATACCCCTTCCCACGATTACGATATCCGTTCCGCTTATGCCGATCAGCTTCGACGGCGTGTTGTACTGTTGGCCCATCCCGTCGCCCTGCATGCCTTCTCCGTTCTCCTCCTCGCCCTCTGGCGGCAGCTTGCAGCCTGGAGTCATGTGGATGAAGTTGTCCTCGGCCTCCGAGTTTAGGTTCTCCTGCGCCACGTATCCCATCACAAAGTCCTTGTGCTCCCTCGCCGCCTCGATGCATGCGTTTGTGTAGCGTGCGTCCATGAGATTGCCACTGCTGGACATTTGCGCGAGGAGTAGTAGGCCCCTCTCGAGCGGTGCCTCCTCAATGCCAGGGAAGACGATGTCGTCGACGTCGGACAGGCTCTTGGAAAGGCGTGGGGAGTCGGCCGGCTCGAAGGACTGTGTCACCGTGGTGATGCTGACGATGCTGCCCTTTCGCCCATCGGCGTCTCTAGGCGGTGGGGGCGGTGCCATCATGTTGCCGTCCCTGGCCTCGAGGGTGGCGGAGGGCTTCCTCTGACCGTTGCTGCCGAGGGCACCAGCGCTCTCGTCTTCGTCCTCGTCCATCTCGTCGGACTCACTCTCGAAACCGTCGCTCACGGGTGTCCCAACTGTGACGCTCGTGCGCACCTCGTAATTGATCCTTTCCCGCCATTTGGAAGCTGCCTCGGCCATTGCTCCCACCATCGGCTTGCCCGCCGAGATGTTCGCGTTGACGATGTGCGCCCAGTCAATGACCCTTGCGGTTCCACCCACAAACTGCATCTGCACCGTGCTGCCAATGTCGCAGTACTTGCGATCCTCGAAGATGAGAAAGCCATGTTTTCTGGCCAGAGCCGCGAGGTACGCTCCCGTGCCCGTCTGGGGGTTGAAGTCCCAGCCCATGACAAGGTCATAGTGCGTTTTGAGAACGACAATCGAGGGCCCGACCTTGTCAGCCAGAGACAGGAGTTCCCGTGCGTTGTATACATCGGCAGACACGCACAAGTTCGACTGCTTGAGTTCCATTAAGCGGAGGAGGTAGTTTGTCAGCGGATGTGTCGCGCTCGCAGCCCTGTCGCCGTAGCTAGTCGTTAAACTGGGGTGCCTCGGTGCCGACATGGTGAATGCTGGCGGGGGGCGGGAGTCGCGCGGGAGGATGGTCTGCGGAAACTGAAGTCTTGCGGGATGGTATGGCTGGTCTGTGTCTGATCGAGGCTGCCGAGATGGGTGCTTAGGATGGACAATGCGACGATAGAGAGTAGAGATTTGAATATCTCACCAGCGCAGTCAGGTGCAAGGTTGAGCGTAGCTGATGGTCCCGTCAATTTCTGTTTGGCGTTGAGGGGAGCCGGCGCACTGGCAGGGGTAGTTGCTAGTATGGGTAGAATTGACTAGAGTGTCTGAGATTGAAGACTCGGTTCAAGTCTCACCGCACAGACTGGTGTGATTTGCCAGCAAGTGCTGTTCCTTGACGGCCCGTTTCGCTGGTAAGAGCCAAAGGCAAGCTAGCGCGTTGTTTACTTCAATCCGAGCGGTACGAGTCGCAGAGTGCGGGAGACGTTGGGTCGAGGTGAGTAGGTTGAGGAGGGCGATGTTGGAGTTGTTCGGCCTCAACTTTGAGAAGCAGAGAGGCAGGCTCCGGGAAGCAGGCTGGCAGAGGGTGATACTGCTGACGTTTGTTCGTCAAAGAGATTGCTGTGCGGCAAAGACACCAACTGTGAGGGGTGGGGGCCAATTGGTCGATGATGCGTTGGACGTGTGCGGCGGGACTTGTCAGTGGTGTAAGATAGCAACACAGCTGTGCAGGTGGTGCAGGGTAGGATCTTCTGCGGGCTGGGGTGGTGGTAATAGTGCAGAGCAGTATGCAATGCTGCGCAGAGCAGGCAGTTAGTTGGTGGTTGCTGATGGGGAGAGGCAGGCTGGTGTTTTTGGTATATTCCACCAAGTATACGAGACAAGGTAGATAGATATGCAGGTGGTCCCCGAGTGACGTCGACAGCTGTGGGGGATGGCTGTTGTGTCACGGGTTGGCAGGCCAAGCCGAGAGGTGATATAGACCAGAAGAGGCAGAGGAGGGAGGGGTGGTGTACGTGGGAAGGATGCTTAGGAAGGGAGAGTGTTTGTTTGTAGGTTGGCTTGGCCTGGTTAAGGATAGATGGCCAGGACTGGGTCAAGAAGGCAGGTCGAGACGAAGGGAGGCTAGGTAAGGCAAGAGGCGCAGAGAGGGAGCAGACAGGAGCAGAGGGAAGGGGAGAAAAGGCAGGAAAGAATTTATCGGCCGCTGCAGTCTTGCCGCCTGTCTATCCAGCCTGTGTATTTCTTCTGGGTAAATTCTTTTATTTTTATTCTTTATTTTTGTTTATTTTTGTTTGGTTTCGAATTTTTTTTTTCGTTTTCCCCTGCTCCCCTCCCCCCTTCTCCGTCTTCCTTCTTACATAGTATTATTCTGTTGACCCGCAGCTCCAGTCTCGTCCGTGTTATATGTCCCAGGACTAATTACCAGGAAGTCCAGGTCTGACAAGGGCAAGCAGAGGCCTGTCTGCGGGCTGATGAGGCGGGGTGGGCGGTGTCGAAGCTGCACCAGGGTTCCCAGGGCTGGAAGGCCCGCCGCAAAAGGCACAGTTAGGGCCTGTGCTCGCTCACAGGGGCTGAGGGGGTGGGCAGCTCCAAAGGCCCAGACTCCGGATTCTCTCGCTCAGGGCACAGGGCACAAGCTGGCAGGTCCCCTGCCCCCCCCCTTGCGTGCAGGCTAGCAGGCTGGCCGGCAGGCCGGCAGGAGGGTGGGCCATGGCCCTGGATCTACCACGCAGCAAAGCACAGCTGCTGCGACAAACGGCAGGGCGCACGTCCACAGCCTGAGCCTGGGCTCACAGTGCTGCTACCGCGGGCACGAAGGAGCTGTGACGTCTGGCTTGACTAAGGCAAGCAGCCTCAGACCCCAAAATAGAGTTAGTTCACCCTCCGCCCATCAGACCATCCCATCAGATATGACTGACCACCCCCTCGAGCCCTGATGGCACTCGTCATTTCTTCTACCCTTTTCAGGCCAGTTGGCTTTGCAATTGACCGATAGCCACCTGCTGCCGCCCGCTGTCACCAATGCTGCACCGTCACCTTGACCTGTCTCACACTCGCATGGCAGGTAGTGCTATCCACGGCCTGCTGATGGGAACAGAGCCTACGCCCGAGATGAGCTCCAGTCCAACCCATAAAGGTCATCTCTCATCTCTCCTCTCGCCCCACGTCCCGCCTCCAAACCACCAACAGGCCTTGCTCACCAATACCGGCCTCATTCTGAGGCTCCTACGACTGCCACATGACGTAGGCGAGTCCGGCTCTCGCCCGTCATGCTATTTTAATGCCGTGCAATGCCAAAGGGCACGACACGCGCAGGGGCTGATACAGGGTCGCAAGGTGAGCTCACTGGCAAGCTGCAACATGCGGGCGAGTCAAGAGCTCGACTAGCCCTGCCCACGGCTATGCACACTATACTCTGCTGGCGCATACACAGTCTACATATGTAGTAGAGTACTTTGTAGTAGAAGTGCATATGCCATGTGGTAGGTATGGAAACGGTCAAGACCAGCCTCGCACGTCTTCTGTCCCGGAGATTGCGGGACAACTGGACGGGGCTGAAGGGGTCTGATGCCGCCCACTTGCTCTTGTCGGTACTCCCGGCCACACGGGCATCCCTACTGTAGGGTTTGCCGAGAGTTTATCTCTGGTGATCCCATCCACTTCACCGGAGCTGCCGGTGACATGGATAATTCCCATGGTGCAGCATTCTTGACATATACTACTAACACAACTGGGCTGGGGCGACCAACGAACCCCTTATTTGTCATGCAGCCCCATCCAACCCGTTTGATATTATAACAAATACTTCACAGACGGGCACCGCCCAACAGGCAACGTCCAAGACCCAACGTCCAACCGACAGCAACACAAGAAACAAGGCGGGCAGTTGAAATGCCTGCTCTCCCCGTGCGAGATCACGCGTCCCAATTGACACAGAAGGTTTCCCCTTACCATGTACACACCCGACCGAGACCCTCGTATCTGCATCGAGAAGCATATCCTCAAGCATACCCCCCCCCCCAAGGACGCCAGATGTCGTCACGGAACTCCTTGCTGGAGATGATGGGTGCTTTGGAACGTGCTTCACCGGAGCAGTATTGCTTGGTGGGCAGGTCTAGCATGCGGATATGGATATAGTCTCCCTACTGTGGGCAGGGCGGCAGGCAGGTCCGGCTCATGCGGCCGGAATGCGGCCTGCTGGCGGGTTGCCTTGAGCTTCGATCTCCCTGGCGCCTCTGAAATCTTGATGCCGTGTCAAGCTCGACGCAGAGAGAGGCTGCCCTGGGGATCCCACTTACTCTCATGACTACCAAAAGCTGGCAGGTGAGGCGGCCGCGCTAGGAACGGCCGGAAGACGATCCCTGCCCAGGCTGCCAGTTTGCTTGAGAGAAGCCTTATCGCTCGGGCTTATCGAATCCCCCATCAGAAGCTGTGCAGTTCGGGCACTTCTTGAAGCTTCCTATTCCTAATAAGTCACCTCGGCCTGGCGACGCTTACATTTGGATTCGCGTCTGCCCATCTCGCTTGCAAACCCGTATTCTCTTGTCCCCTTCCCTTTCGCCATTAGTACGGCCGTGTGAACACCAACAGAGTAATCTGCAGAGCATACAGAAGCTCACCCTGCCACTGCACGTGAAAAGAGAGCTCCCCACCTGCTGCTTCCCACGCCACTCCCACGCCACGTAGAGCCAACGAGCCAGCTCCACACGTCTCTTCTTCCAACCGGTCTTGATATCCACTGGAGTCTTTCACGGCCGGCCTGCTCGGGACATACGAGAGACACCCATCCAAGCACATCAAAACCTCGGCAACCCACGATCGACACCAAGACACCGTTGTCTTTCGTGTTCAGCCCCGTTCCAACATCCCACCTGCGATTCATTGATCCACATTGCCATGTCTGGAGCTAGGACCCGACGACAGGCAGCGCTGGCCGCCGCGGCTGACGAGACTCGTATCAAAACGAAGCCCGAACCCCCACCACAAGCACAGCCCGTTGTTGCCAATAGCAATGGCTCAGCCCGTGCCTCAGCTGGCGGTGTCGCTCAACCTGCCCGGTCCCAGGAGAACATCTTCTTCTTCATACCCAATCTGATCGGTACGCAATGTCTCCGCTCCTCAAGACCGCCCTGCGGCCCCCACCATGGTCCGCAGCACGACGCCTCAAGCTGGTCACCAGCACGCGCAGCAAGCTGACAGCTCTCCCCGAAAGGCTACGTCCGAATCGTCCTCGCCATTTCGTCCCTCTACTACATGCCGCTCCACCCCCGGACCTGCTCGCTCCTTTACAGCATCTCCTGCCTCCTCGATGCCCTCGATGGATATGCGGCGCGGTACTACGAGCAGAGCACGCGCTTTGGCGCCGTCCTTGACATGGTGACGGACCGATGCACGACCTCGTGCCTGCTGGTGTTTCTCTCGTCCGCCTTCCCCCGGTGGGCCATCATCTTTCAGAGCTTGATCTCGCTCGACTTTGCCAGCCACTACATGCACATGTACACGACCCTCGTCATGGCTGGCTCCAACACGAGCCACAAGTCAGTGGACAAGAGCAGGAGCTGGCTTCTGAACCTCTACTATACAAACAGGGTACGCTCCGCCACCTCCAAAAACAAGTACCTGTTGGAGATGCTCCGAAACCGGACTGACAAGGGATCTCTAGGTGGTCCTGTTTGTTGCGTGTGCCCTGAATGAGCTATTCTTCATTGCCCTGTACTTGTTGTCGTTTTCCTCGCCCACCCTCTCGCCCGCACTCCTGTCTTCCCCCGTCGCGGATAACCTCCAGGCGGGAGCCCAGGTCAACAGTTCGGTGCTGGAGAAGGTCTTCACCAGCCCCTACAGCGCCGCAGCCCTCGAGCTTGCCCGCGCCAACAAGATGGACAGCACGGTGCCCTGGATCCTCGCCGGTATCAGCTTTCCCGTCATGGCCTACAAGCAAATCATGAACGTCATCCAGCTGGTCAAGGCTAGCAAGTGGCTAGCTGAGGGGGACGTTGCCATGAGGCAAGAACAGGGCCTACCCAGGAAGAAGGGAAAGACCGCCTGAGTGCATCACCTGCTAGGTGCAGGTCAGGCCACCAGACAAGATGCCAGCTCGGCTGCGCTAGCCAGAGCAAGCTCACACATGGATATTTTATCTCCATTCCTCTAGAAGAGTGGGATTCAGCGTTAAAAAGGGGGCTCATTGGCGAAAACACATTCCACGGGTGGAGTGACTGATTCGGAGGAGGAGGAGTTGCGTTTGGTGGCCTTTTCGTGGAGTGGAGGTAAGAACATGACTTTGAGGGACCAAGGTTCGTCGGACTGGGTGAATCAGGGTGAAGGCGGGGCGGCCAGAAAGGCCCCCCTGAAGCGTCATGCTGCTAGAAGTCTGGTGGGTCATGCTTCACAGTGTTGTTATTTGCTCTGTACAAAACGGGTCAGGAGTATTCCGGGGAGGACGGTCAGGTTGAACTGTGCCGCAAGGAGATTTGCAGCACAGCAAAGGAGTTTGGGCAGGATCGACGGCTACTTTAGAGAACCGAGGCCAGTCGTTCCGGTTATCTTTTGGGCGAGGGCTTGTGGGCTGGATCAAGTGATGTTTCAATGGCCTCGCAGCCACTTTTTCCTTGGATGGCATTCCGCACTGCGCTCTGTCGGGGTTTGCTGATGACTCGGCTCCTAGTGCTATTTATTCCCGGGGCTGGGCCAGGATTTGCGCTGCATGAGCAAATGTCGGGTTGCAAAGAGCAGCAAGATAATTCAAGCGTGGTTCTGATATACGTTGTTGTGTCATTTCGTGGCGTTGTTTGTTTTGGGGGAAAGTGGCCCACCTTGGGCCTCAGCCAGATTGCTCTCAGGCAAAGCAAAGCGGGAAAACTCGAGTCGAGTACGGCGCAGGCCAGTGTGCCCCCCAATGCTCGATCATCGACCGTCGGCCTCCGCAGCGCAGCCGCGCCTTTGATCCCGGTGATAGCCCTGGGCATCGTCATCTCAGCGTCGCCTGGAGGTTTGTAAGACGCGCTCCCGGCTGCTTGGTATTGTCCGCCTCGCTCTTGATATTGTGCCTCCCGCAACAACGCAGTCACGTCCACTGTGCCCAACACCCAGGCCCGAAAACAACAAACAAGGACGCCGGTCTCCAAACGGCCTCATTGACACCCTGCCGCCGGGATAACAAGGTGTTCTAAAGAGACCCGGAATGCTCAGGCGCCTTGCGACGACCCGCGGGGCCAAGTAGCTGGGGTATGTACAGAACAGCAAAAGGAAGGGATCACATGCGTGTAAAGATAGGAACAGGCGGACAAGGCGCTCGCTCGCCTTGGACGTTCGGATTCCATGAGTGCTCTTTGAGCGAAAGCCGCAGAAAGATGCCTGGTTAGTATATATGGGTGCGAGCGGCACCTCTCGCCCAAGAGGGCTGGTGATCCGTCTTGAGCTGCTCTACACGCCAATTACCGCGCAAGTATATATATTTCGCAGAAGACAGCGCTCAATATACTCAACACCACCTCGTAACCACAAGACGCACACACCAACAGGCACAACGCCGACGCCAACAATGGTCTGCTACGCATCCCTCGCCGCCTGCCTCCTGGGCAGCGCCGCTGCCAGCCTCGTCCCGAGCGAGGTGACCTTGGATCAGCGCTCCGACAAGCAGGTCTCCGACGATGGGCGCATGCACTGCGGCCTCTTTGGATCCGCAAACAAGGCCAGGGTCTCGAATTTTATCACGGAATTGAGGTCTGGAAGGCTCAAGAACAAACAGTATGATATTGAGGCCGCCCAGTGCCGGAGGATACATTGCTGGGACACATCTGCCATCTACGTCTGTAATGTATGTATATGCCGCGCCTTCCTCTCCTCCCGTGTAAGCCAGGCCAGGGAAAAAAAAGAGCGGACAAGGACGCGAGAGAGGCTAACGGCAAACGCAAACCTGGCAGGACAGCCAACACCGCCTGATGCTCAAGGCGGAGTGGATCCTTGACAGCGTCAAGTGCATCTTCGAGAACTGCTGCAAGGACGACTATTCCGGCCTCAAGTTCAATGACGGCATCTCCGGGCAGAGGTTCTACAGCCTGCTGGGCTCCGACTTCAACATCGCCGTCGCGTACGGCAACTGCAACGACCCGCCCGAGATTAAGCCCAGCAACGCCGGCGGGTTCAAGAAGGACGGCGGGAGCATAAACGGGAACTGCATGGGCGGAGTCAGAAATCCGAGTTATGTCGAGTGTAGGTGAGAGAACGGGAGGGGGGGTGTTATCGCCTCCCTGGTCTGTTGTCTTGGGCCTTACCTCTGTTTGTTCTTGCTCCCTTCTTCTTTGCCGCATGCTTTGTAGCATGTGGGTGAAATAGGCTTGGTTTCTAGCCCGTGGATTTCTTTGACTTCAATCTTTACTCCCTTTTCTTTCGTCGTGTTGCGGGAGTGGATCA
Source organism: Stenocarpella maydis (assembly GCA_002270565.1). NCBI lineage: Eukaryota > Fungi > Ascomycota > Sordariomycetes > Diaporthales > Diaporthaceae > Stenocarpella > Stenocarpella maydis. The sequence goes on from NQMI01000034.1 coordinate 120,904, forward strand.
GGTTGGGCGTCGACGGGCTCGTGAGGGTAGGTAGGGTAGTCGCACCTATGGATGTCATCCAGGACCACATTTCCGCCCAGGGGAAATAAACTGTATAGTCCCGACCTGAAGCCTGAGGTACGTAACCTCGCTACATCGCCTCGCACGACACAGGGAGCTATGTTGGTGTTCTGGGCCAACGCCGGTGTCATCATAAGCCGATCTGTCAAGGGTTACGCAACAACACTACTAATATTAAATCCTATCTGCCATATTCTTTTATAGTGAACCTGTAATGCTACCCAACCGCAGCGCAAAACCCTCACCATGATCAAAGACTGTGAATTCAAAAAAGGCCCGATCAAGCCCAGCACCCCCTTGACATTTCAGCTCTTCCCAGCCCCAGTGCCGCCGCCACCAGACACGGCAGTAACCTCCTCAAGCCGGGTGCCACTCCCGCCTGCGGCACCACCGCGCCCAGCACCCTGCTGGGACACACCAGGTGCGCCGCCCGCAGCATTTGGGGACGACGCCGCCGCCGCAGGATCACCCGAGAGGCCGTACCACGCCACGGCGGCGACGCCCACGAAGCCGCTGACGCAGCTGAACACCAGGGCCACGATGCCCCTGGCGGTGAACCCGTCCGGCAGCCGAGCGGGCGGCGACGGCTCGCCGCTGAGGTCCAGGAGGTTGGCCGTGTTGCCGGCGGCGTTGCCGACCGTGGGCATCGGGGGCTCAGCCGCAGCGCAGGCGTCGTAGTGGCCCTGGGGGACTGTCAGGCTCCGCTGCAGGTCGAGGGGCGCCTCTACCATGGTGGCGATGAGCCCGGACTCGACGTGCCACTCGATGTGGCAGTGGAACAGCCAGACGCCCGGGTTGTCGGCGCGGAAGCGCAGCACGATGTTGCCCTGGGGGGGCAGCACGAAGGTGTCCCTGCGCATGGGGACGGGCGAGAAGTCGGCCTCGGTGGCGTTGGAGTCAGCAAAGGGGCCCGCGTCCTCTGGGGACCGCCATACCGCCTGGAATGCGTGCCCGTGCAGGTGGAAGGGGTGCTTTCCCGTGTCGGCGTTGTCCACCACCAGCTGGACCACCTCGCCCTTCTGCAGGACGAAGCTGTGCGTGTGGCTGCCGTAGACCAGGGCGTTGGTGGCCATCTTGCCCGCCGAGAGCGCCGTGTACAATGTTGGGACCTTGGGGGCCTTGTATGTTATGTTGTTGAAGAATGCGCTGGGATCCCCGTCAGTCTTGGAAGCTGAAGACCGAGTCGGGCAGACTTACTAGTTTGCACCGTCTCCGAGGTTGTCCATGATGACTTCCAACTCGATCTGATGGCTTGGGGCATCAAGGATCGTCTGGTTATCAAAAGGCACGAGAGTGTAGTCATCGAACTCGTTAAACTCATCCACCAACGCTGGCTCGGGCATTGGCTTGGAACTATCATACGTCAACCACCCAGTGACATTCCAGTTCAAGTCATCGGGCAGGCTGTCAAAGAGGTCCTAAGAGGGAAGCGTTAGCTCCGTACCGGATGGACAAGAGCAGGAGTTTTTTTTTTGGGGGGGGGGGTGTTGGGGCAACAGACTCACGGTATCCATGCTTGCTACGAATGGGAAATTCGCGCTGGTGTCGTTTCTCGTCGTCAGCAGAAAACTGCACCTCTGGGCCGCTGAGAGATATATCCTGTCGGCCACCGCAGGCTGCGTGTAGACGCCGTCGACCTCCACGATGGTCATGTTATGGCCCTCAAACCAGACGTATTGGCCAGCAAAGGCCCCGATGTTGACCATGCGGAACAGATAGGTCTTGCCCGGCTCGACGGAGACGGTAAGATTCTGCGTCTCGTTGAAGAGGGCGTTCTTGGGGACCGGCTCTGCGCCTGTGGGGTTGCCCTTGCTCATGAATCCCTCAATGAGCCCGGGCATCTCTTGGTGGTACCAGTCGGAGACGGTCAGAACGAGTTCCTCGTCGTACTGCCCGTTGAACGGGGAGTCCGGGTCGTGGATGATCAGAGGCCCGCGAAGGCCGTCTGGGTACTGGCCTCTCACATGGGAGTGGTACCAATACGTGCCGGGCTGGGTAATTGTGAAGTTGTAGGTGAACCTAGAGCCCGGTTGGATTGGGCATTGTGTCACACCCACAGGGCCGTCCATGTGTGTTGTACCGTTCCTGTGAGAGGGCTCGTGGTCAGTACAGCATCCCGCAGCATCCCGGGGGCCCGAGGGCGTGGGATCTGTCCTACATATAAAGGCCATGGAAATGCAGCGATGTGGACTGGTTTCCCAGCGAGTTTAGGACGTTGACGACAACCTGATCACCAACATTTGCCGTGATCTGTGGGAGCGGCCATTGTCCGTTGATGCCAATCGTTGGCCGGTCAAAGGCGCCATCCGGGTTGGCCGTGACCCAGCCGACCTCAAAGTCGTATGTAATGGTGGCTGAGTGTACTACAGCACAGAGGGAGGAGAGCGCCAGAAAGATCAAAGGTGAGGCAATTGAGACAGCCATGTTGCTGGCCGATACAGATGCGAAGGCCTTAGAGCAATCCAGGTGCCGGACACGACAGCACACATCAGGAGAGGAATAGATTGACTCGACGTGAGGCAGGCTGTACACAGAAGAAGTGTAAGCGACGGGGAAATAAACGACGGGCAGGCGAGGCACCGGCCACGCAGCAGGAGGCCGAGGGTCTCGGGTGGGACTTCAGGGGGGCGAGTGGTGGCTTGCAGACCAGGCGTGACGAGCTGAGATCATCTTATCAATCGGAACCAGAAACATGCAGCAGGGTCGAGCCATGGTGTGATGGCCTGGCCCAAGATGGCCGTAAGGTTATTACACTAGCCTCTCGGCCGGCCAAAAGAAGAAGCTGCAGGAGAAGGAAGGTTTAAGCGTGTGGGGGGCGGCCCAATGTGACGGTGGCCCACCGGTGGGGGGTCGACCGGGCAGAGATTGTTGCATCGAGAGCGAAGCTTGTCGCCGGTGGCATGAGCTTGTTCGACTGCACCAGCCACCTTGGGTGGGTGGCTTCTCTTGTCCCTCTGCCCTCTGCCCTCTGCCCGGTGGCGTCTGGCCTGGCCTGGCCTGTGGCCCTGAGGTGGGGCTGGCGGCAGTGTTGATATATCCGTCTTATGTGTATGTACGAGCACCTGGGCAGTCATGTCGAGGCCGTGATTGAGGCGGTGAGGTGGGCAGCTATGCAATTTCGAAGGCCGGCTGGTTGGGTTGCAGCCCCAGGGAGTGTTCCAGGAACAGATCAGATAAGATTTTGCAGGGGGGCGTCTCCAAATCGGATCAGATAAGGCAGGCGGGAGGACCCTGCTCCTCTCGCACGGAACCGCAGACAAGGCCTCGGAGCTACCTAGTGTGGTGCGCAAGGCTAACGGCGCAGAGTTTTATCATCACTATCCTGTTACTATATTAGCCGGCCCCTCTGCGTCGGGTCTGGCATCTCGCGATTTGCTGTGTATACCCACCACCATCCAGCCCGGTACGGAGTCATCTTCTAATTTGATGCTACTTTCAATGACTCCCTCTCTCTCCCGCAGTGGATTGATTGATGCTTCGAGTCCCACCTGATGTTGGTTTACACTATGTAGACCCCGACCCGCAGATTAAGCTTTTGACCGACTACACTAGTGCAGCAAGGTGCTTAGTGTACACTAGTGTAGTGTGCTGTAGTGTACACTACTACACTACACTAGTGTATGTGGTGGGGAGCAGGGGTGCAGGCGGCGCCCCCCCCATGCCCTGATGTCCTCTTTACACGCCGCACTACTTTGCGTCCCTCCTCACAACCACCAAAGGCACGAGTCCACACCGAGAGCGAGCTCTCCCACCCTCCATGTCACAGGCCTGCACGGGCTCATACCCACCCTTGACGGCTCGGCTGGCATGCATCTGCTCACTTTGTTGGGTCCGAGGCCCTGGGCGCTCACATAATGATTATCTGATTAGATTTATCAGACCTCCTCAGCCGTGGTTGGACAAGGACGAGCAACCACACGCGCCTCCTCCAAGACAACTCTGCCGCTCACCTGCACTGGTGTCCTGTCCCGTCTTCACATCTCGAACCTCACTTTTGCCCTACCAACAGCCGTCATGGCTCCCCAGGTATTCGCCGTCCCTGTCTTCCTCGTCGTCTTCCGCGAGACCCTCGAGACCGTCATCATCGTCTCTGTGCTCCTAGCATGGCTCAAACAGACCCTCGACGGCCCTGAGCGAGATGTCAAGGTCTACAAGAAACTCCGCCGCCAGGTGAGGCCCCGTCACTGCACGATACAGGGCATATCACACCGCCAGCCGCCATCTTCTAACCCTCCTCCCTCAACAGGTCTGGGCGGGCACCGGGCTCGGCTTCTTCATCTGCCTCGTGGTCGCCGCCGCCGTCATCGGGACCTTCTACACCGTCGGCATCAACAACTGGGAGACCAGCGAGCTGTACTATGAGGGTGCCTTTGCCCTCTTCGCCTCCATCATCATCACCATCGTCGGCGCTGCTCTCCTGCGCATCTCCAAGATGCAGGAGAAGTGGCGCGTCAAGCTGGCCGCCGCCCTCGAGGCGCCCCTCGTCAAGACCGGCTCCCGCTTTGGCTGGCTCAAGAACTTCTCCGAGAAGTACGCCCTCTTCATCCTCCCATTCATCACCGTGCTGCGGGAGGGCATCGAGGCTATCATCTTCGTGGCCGGTGTGTCCTTCTCTGCCCCGGCCACCGCGTTCCCGTTGCCGGCTGTCGTTGGGCTGCTGGTGGGCATCTTTGTAGGGTATATTTTGTACAAGTATGTGAATTCTGCTGCCGTATCCCGCTGCCGTTAGGGCTATGGATGAGCTGACACTCTCCCCACAGGTCCGGATCTTCAGCCAGGATGCAACTGTTCCTCGTCCTCTCCACTTGCTTGCTCTACCTCGTGGCCGCTGGCCTGTTTTCCCGGGCTGTGGGTTACTTCGAACAGCAGGAGTGGTAAGCACCGTACAACCCCTTTCTCCCGGTTGCGAATCTCAGACATCTTCAATGGCATGGAGACGACACCACTAATAACAAGCCAGGAACAATATTGTTGGCGGAGATGCAGCGGAACTCGGAGTCGGCCCTGGCTCTTATGATATCGACAAAGCCGTGTGGCATGTCAACGTGAGTCTCGTCCAATTTGGAAGTTCTAGATCATCTCAAATCCTAACAAGCCCTGCAGTGTTGCAGCCCCGAGTTCAACGGGGGAGGCGGCTGGGGCATCTTCAACGCCATTCTGGGCTGGAACAACACCGGCACCTACGGCTCCGTCATCGCCTACAACGTCTACTGGATCTTCGTCATCGCCAGCTTTGTCATGATGAGGTTCAAGGAGGTCAAGGGCCACTGGCCCTTTATGAAACCAAAGCACGTATCGTCCGAGACGAGCAGCGAGTCTGGCGTCAATGCAGCGGCGGCCGCTGGCCAGACAGGAAAGACGGCAGAGGCCGAGGAGAGGCCTGTGGCAACGTCATAGGGCGAGAACCTTGCTGTTCTGGCACTGTGGTACCAAAGACCGTGGATAAGGAGAGATAATCAATGGGGGTTCCTGGGGGTTGAACAACATCCTGGGAGAGTATATTACATAGTGTTGAATAACCAGGGCGACCATACCTGATGCACTTAAACCACTACAAGGACGTAGAGCATTCCTGCATTGTCGTTGGTAACATGATACTGTAAAACCCTCTACGTCTGTGTCTATTTCTCGGGCACCTACCCGGGATTTCGATCACCACGGCCGAAGGACGTCGAGTACTCAGCTCCTGTCTGCCTGCCTTGATTGGCGACGAGATAATTTGATACCAGATGTTCGAGCCCCAGACCCAAGGCTTCTCGCCTCTTGTATCCCTGTCCCGTTCACGGGGCCTCATGCTTGGCCAAGGAGATGGCGAAAGGTGCAAACTCGTCATTGCGTCTAGCCCCATCCACTCTGAGTGTGAGAAATTACGTTTCAAGGCGCAATCAGTGTCGACCAGAGCAACGCTATGACAATATATATACTCGATTCTTATCTGGTGAATGACTTCATATCATGGCAGCAAGCCCACTGTGGTACTTATTCTATGGTCGAGTGACATGACGACAGGAGAAAAGCAAGTTCACATCAGTGGTATCTCTCTATATGCTCTGCCGGTGCCGCATGCACATCAATCGGTCTAGATGGCAGCCAACCGACCCTGCAGGCCATCCCACTCCCTCGAGCCCACGATCTGCACATCATGGCCCCGGCCCGCCAGCTTCCCCTGGCCGTCAGGCAGGCGGATGTGCAGCCTAGCGGCGGCCGCGTTCCTCGCCCTCCTGACAGACAGGCCGTCCCTGTCCCGGCGCTGCTGCGCGTGCTGCTGCTGGCCAGCGAGGACCTGGCCCTTGCGGGCGACGCTGTCGCGCCAGGCCTGCCAGGCCGCAAGGTCCTCCATCTGCCTGGCGGCGTGATACTGCGGCGTGCTCCTCGCGCTCTTCCACGCCAGCTTGTCCGCCGGCAGCGACCCCAGGTCGTAAACCTTGGCCTCGGTCGCCATCCGCACCAGCTCGCCAAGCACGTCCCTGCCCTCCGCCACCACCAGCTTACTGCGCTGCTCGTGCACCGGCGCCGCCTTCTTCAGCGGCTCCGTCAGCCAGCCGTGTGCGATCTGCTCCGTGAGCCTCGCCCGCCTGTTATCCTCCCTGAGGTACCTCACCGCCGACTGCAGGCTGGTGATCTCCTCCTTGAGCGTGTCCATCTCGCGCGCCGTCGCGACCGCCATCTCCTTGCCCGCCTTCGTGCCCGCCGCCGCCTCGCTGAACGCGCGCGAGTCTCCGGCGATCTTCTTCCACTTGTCCCTGTCGGCCTCGAGCATCTTCAGCTCGCGGTCCTGCTTCTCGATGTCCTCCTTCAGGGATGCGACGTTGCCGCCCGACTTCTCGATCTGCAGCTCTAGGTCCGTGATCCTGTTCGCCTTGGCGGTTGCATCGCGCATGCGCGACTCCAGTGTCTCGATCTTGAGCATCGCCGTGCTGAGGCTCTCCTCGCGCTGCGCGATGGCGCGGCGCGCCTCGTTGTATTCCTCCTTGAGGTGTCGAAGCTCCTCTTCGGCGTCGACAGGAACGGTTTTGACTGCGCGCAGTTCGTGAGAGCGCAGGATCCAGGGCGCCGGGCTGCGCTCAAACTCCTGGGTCTGTGTGAAGTCCGATGCAAGCTGTGAGAGGTCGCTGATCTCACTGGTGAGCGCGCGCAGCTTGTTCAGATACGTCGCGAAGAGATCGGACTCGTCCGAGCTTGCCACCGCAAAGACAGTCTTTCGCACACGGTCTTGCACCTCAAGGTATGTGTATGGTTCTGTTCGGCCCTCCTCGTGTAACAGTTGATGCAGGTCCAGTCCAATGCAGCGAGCGAGTTCAGTGAGTTCTTGCGAGGCCTCTTCACACCGCTGGAAGACTTCCTTAGTCTCATGTGGCAGCGCCAGCGACCGTAGCCTCAAGTCCTCGAGCGCCTTAACTGTTCGACCCGATATGACCTTTGTGCTACGGGTCTGTGTGATGACAGTATCTGCCTTCCTGATGAAATATTGTGCAACTTCATCCTCCTCGCTAACAGGAGGGATAATGCGCTGCACCATACTTTGCAGCGTGGTGAAAGAAGTAGCAGCTGATTCGAGATGACTCTGCATCATCATCGTCTTCATGTAAACATCGTCTGCGAAGCTTTCCAGGTCGCTGGAGATGTGGACCTCCCCGAGATGCGTCATGAGGGCAATTGTGCGTTGCAACTCGCTTGCGCATTGCTTCTCCTTCAGCTCGTCCTTCTTCAGGCCCTCTATCCATTGGTTCAAGGCCCTCTCCACGGGCTCAAGCTCATACAGAGCACCCGCGTACTTGGCAAACTGCTCAAGCGAGCAGTGGCTGATGGAGTTGACGAACCTCTCGCACATCGAAGATACCCACGTCAGTTTGTCCATGGCATCGCACCCAGAGAGCACGTCATCCTCGTGGCCAGGGTGTGCATGACGATTGACTCTCTCCTGGATGAACTGGTGCAAGAGGTTCGCCTTGAACGCCAACCTCCTGAACCGCAGGAGGGCCAGGACTGAGTCCCGATCAGTCTGATAGGTGTCTGGCAGGAACATCTTGACGATCTCCAGATGTTGCTCCGCTTCCTGAGCCTCCAAGCGCCGCAGCTCGAGGTCAATTGTCTTGGCTTGGGCCTTCTCTGCCGAGATCTGTAGTCTCATCGTCAGGTCCTCCATGGCCCTCGACCGGCTATTCAGCTTCTCGGACTCCGTGTCTGATACAGCTTGCGACGCCTTCATGTCCTGGAGGTCGCTCTGCAGGTTGGTAACAAGCTCGCGGAACCTGGACAGGGTATATTCCATATCCTCCATCATGGTCTCCTGTTCCGCAGCCCGTCTTGCTTGCTCTGCAATGACGCTATCTTTAAAGTCGATCTCCTCTTGGAGCTCCTTCTCGTTTTGAACATGGTTGATCTCAAGCTCGTCATTAACTTCCTTGAGATTTTCCAAGTCATCGATAATAGCCTTGAGTTCCTCGAGCTGTTCGGCTTGACTCATGTTGCGCTCCGTAAGGTCCTCAATCATGTCCTCAGCACCAAGAGCCGTATCAAGCTGTTGACGGAGATCCTCGACCATCGCCTCTGCTTGTATGAGCTTGGCCTTGGAAGACTCGTGCTGCTCTTTGACCGTGGCGAGTTCCGTGACGTCCTCTTCCAGGCTCTTGATTTGGTCCCTGAACTCTTCTTCCTGCTGCTGCGTGATATCCCGCAGACGAATGAGAGCCTCCCGCAATCGCTCGTTGTTTCTCTCCATCTGTATCCAGTTGGTGCTGGCTTTCTCCTCTGGTGACATGCCTTTGGTGTACTCTGAGTTTTCCTCTCTCAGGATCTCAAGCTCGAGTTCGAGCTCCTCATTCTTTTCCTTCAAAGCCTCAAGCTCGGCCTTTAGAACCTCGGCTGTCTCCTCGGCCATCTCTCGATCCAGAGTCGCCAGCTCCAGCGTTGTCTCATGCTCGGCCTGCATAGCTTCGACCGAATTCAGCCTCTCCTCTGCTTCCTTGAGCATCTTCCTCAGTTCTGTATTTTCCTGCTGCTGCGGAGCATACTTGGCCTGAAGCTTCTGAATGATGCCTTCAAACTTGTCCCGTTCGCCCTGGACCTTGTCCAGAACCTTGAGCTTGTCTCGGTCTTCCATGCGTTTCCTCTCCATAACCCTCAGCTTCGCCTTCAAGTCTTCGATCTCCCTGTTAGAGGCCTGGAGGGCTTGTGTCGTAGGCCTCGACACTTTTCTTGCTGGTTCATTCTCTGCTGGGCCACTGAGATTCTCCAACGCCAGGTTCCTCGCCTGCAACGGGGAATCTTCATCGCTGCTAGCCCTCTGTGACGCACTCCTGTCGATTGAGGCCCGCTTTTCTGCGCCAGACTGTGAACCTGGAGAGCCACGCTTTGGGGCCTCGGGCCGGGCTTTGCCAGTGGTTAGGGAAAGCCGACTGCTCGCAGCCCGTGCTGTTGTCGTGGGCCGTTGGGGTCCTGTGGACGAGACTGACGCCTGGCGCCCGACTCGGGATGCGGGAGCAGGTGGAGGGCCCATAGATGATCTCGTCGTAGCTGAGGCGGCTCGTGCTTTGGTAGTCGTGGTCCCTCGTGTATTCGCAGGGGTGCCGGTTCGGGAGGGTGCCGCGCTTGACGAGGCCGTTCCGAGCTGCTTTGTAGGAGACTTGGTAGGTGACTATAGTATTATTCCACATCAGAACCGGCAGAGACAGCAGGTTAGAATAGGCTACGAAGAGGGTCCTCACTCTTGCAATGCTGGATGGGCGTGATGTCCTGGGGCCCGGACTAGGGCTGGGGGCATTCAAGCTCTTCCGCCTTCCCACACCAGTGTCTAGAGATGCGCTCGCAGTCCTCGACCCCGAAGCGAACATGCTACTCGGTCTCGAGGTGCTTGCCTTCCTGGTGGCAGTCGTGGCAGTCTTTGGTTTCGGCGGCGGCTGAGCAATAACAGTGGCGGCGGCGGGCCGGACAAACATGCCGTTGCCCATCTCGCAGTCGAAGTACCGCTCGCCCTGGACGCTACCATCGTTCTTGCCCGAACCATCGTCCAGCTCGACGCCGACCCAGAGCCCTGGTGCGAAGGACGTCTCGCCGACGAAGCGGACAATGGCATTGCGGTTATCGGCTAGGCGGACAACCTGCCCCGGAACCAGGTCCGCCATTTTGACAGGAGGACAGTTGTCGTCTCGTACTCTTTATCGCTGGGTGAGCATTTCGCGAATGGGTGCTATCGATGTCCTCGTCGTTGATGTTGTCGTCGTCGTCGTCGTCGTCGTCGTGGCGCTGACGTAGAGCTGTTTATTTGTCGCGTCCACTAACGACGCGGCTGGTGCTTGGCTTGCCTGCTCCCCGGGCACTTAGAGACACGACGTTGTAGCTCCGGGACCTCCTATGTTAGTGCCTTCCCGTTCCACAACCGGGGGTAAATGGGTTAACCCTTGGAACACTAACACGAGCTGCACAAATAGCAACCGTTCATTGTACACACCACCGTTGGTTCCCCAAATAGTTGCTGGATTTGAATAGCAGAGGGCTTTATGCGTGTCTGCAGCCAGCCTCCGTCAAACCATTGGGTCCTCACTACTATTTTTTCTAGGTTGGTATCTCTAGCTGTTTGAATTGGACGGAATACGTGAATCCCGCATTGACGTGCCTTTGCCATTTGGGCGCTAATATATTGGTAAGATGGACATCTCCTGCCAGTAAATTTTGCAGTGCACCCAATAGACTCCGACAAGAATCATCTGAACGGTTTATTCAGCCGAGTAGGATATGGACTAAGCTTGCGAGATATGCAGCCCGCATAGCATTCTTACTACGGTTTATTTCACCAAAGTTATCTTAATATGAATTAGTATATTATAGATTACCACAAATAGATTAGATAATAATAATATAACATAGGATACCAAGAAGTAGCCAGGACCAGGAAGTAGCCAGTTTTTAGTAAGTTTACTAACTTTAGGCTACCCTAGCACCTACCTAGGGCTAAATAACTAATAAAAGTAGGTACTATTATAAGAGGGAATATAGAGATAGAGCAGCTATCCTTAATACGTGAATTAAGGTTAAGTTGGCGCTACTTTCTATATAAGAGGGAAGGTTAAAGGGGCTAAGGAAGGGGTCTTAAGTATTAGAAGGTATATGTAATGATCAGAGGGTTTCCGAGTCCGTTAAACCTGAAAGATCAAGGGTTTATATTCGGAATACGTTATTAGGCGGTTATTAAACAATATTGTTAACTAATAATAATCATTAGCTGTAAGGCTATCTAATACTAGGATTGAATACTTAGATTAATGACTAAAGAGTCCATCCTATAGAAGTTATCTACTATAGTAACAACCATATCTTATATATATATTCCAACTCTTTAGTAGCTTGCAGGCTTGTATATTGAGCCATTAAGCCATAATGCAAGGCTTGTTACTTCATTATGTAAGCAGGCTTGCATAACTTGTAATTAAGCATTGCAAGCCAGACCCTAACCCTTGGTAGGGCGGGTCATTACTAATCCATTAGGTGTTTAGCTGGCTTAGGGATTACCCTATTAAGGTTAGGGGTGCTTTTTACAGTAGTCAGCCGCTAACGCCGGGTAGTTCATAATACTATCTCCCTTCTTATATCCTTTATCCTTAAAGGTATTCTATAAGTAATTTTCCGTTTATTGCGTTTTCATTTATACCTTCCTAATTCATTATATCATCCAGAGTTAGAGATTCTCAGGTCTCCAAGTTATCCCACCATTCCAACAAGGTCAAGCAATACAATTCTTTATTATTCGTCATTCTATAGGATGCTATTACAATACATTCTTATTCCTCTTATATAGCATAGGATATTAAGTCTTATAAGGTCTTGGAGAGGTTTTCTAATTAATATAGTGAGTGCATCTAGTAGTGGCAATCAAAATATAATATTCTAGAGCTTAATAACTTAAAGGATCTTTTATATATCTCGGCTTAGCACCAGAAGTTAAAGAATAAGATTAAGGAGCTAGAAGAGAGACTGCTTCACCTTTACAAACAGAAGCATATATAGCGTGAGAAGATATTGCAGGCTATCCGTTATAGCTTATTAAATTTGGATGAGTTGGATTATATAGAAAAGAAGGAGGCCGAAGCAGAGCGGGCGCAGATTACCAAACAATCCGCTAAGGCTATACGAAGGAGTTCCATAGAGGAGGCCGGTAGAATGGTAGCATAGGAGGCTTAGCTGCATTCCAAGGGTAAGGTTAGTATTTTTAATTGGAGTTCTTTAATAAGTAACAGTACCAGCTGATCTAAATTTGTAGGTACTAGTAATAAAGGGGGTGCGCCTATAGGTAGCTCATCTTAGTACCTAATTTTATTACTGGAAATAAAATTTATATTAATATTATCTAACTAGTCCTAGTTTCTAGCTATTTCTTAGTCTACTAGTCATGCTCTATTATCCTAATCTTTATTTTCTTACGACTAGTACCCGTTAGAGCATGGGGTGCGGATACTAGTATCTATTTAGGTAGCTTTTAGGCGTAACTAGTATCTAGAGTATTGGTTGGAAAGAGTAACTAATATTAGCGCGTTTTTCTAAGGGGATAACTAGTAATTAGTTTTAATTATTCTTATTATTACTAGTCTTCTATTAGTTATCTCCCTTATTTTAGCTATAATCAAGACTAGGGTTTATTATATGGTTTCATTATAATATTAGTTTGTTATAGTTCATAATATATAGGGCTCCTAGGCCGTATTCCTAGCTCCTGGGGGCTGTTTTATAGTGGTTTACGTGTAGTACCTTTTGAGTTCATCATAATAGTAGGTTAAATTTTAGGCCGATTCCTATATATTCTTACTAGAGTCATAGCCTTTTCATTTAATAAAGTACTCTATTATTCCTTAGTACTATTTTAAGTCTATAATATTTTCTACTTTATATTCCTTATTATATTTATTAATAGTTTTAATCTATATTTCCAGTTTTATATTTTCTAGTATTAGTTTAAGAAGTAAAATATAGAAGTTATTATATTATTTCATTCCTTTAGGTAGTAAAAGTTTATAGTTAGTATCTGATTGTTTTTATAAAATCTTAAAGGGGCTGATTTTCTTATAGTTAAGCTTATTGCTAGGTCGCTTAGTTTTAATATTTTAGCGGAGAAGGTAGACCTTATCTCCATCTTTAAGAATTAGTCCCTTAATTCTTTTCTAATTTATATATTTTATTATTCATTCTTATATAAAAGAGAGTTCTACTCAAATATCCTTCTGGATTTATCTAATCCATATTACTTTCTATTCTGCTAATTCTACTAGAGCGTCATCCGGTAGTAATTCATAATATTCTTAGGGTTTGTATCTATAGAGTATAAAGAAAGGTAACTATTTAGTTATACTAGTAGTTGCGCTATTATAGGCAAACTGTACTAATAGTAGCAATTTAACCCAGATATTCTATAATAACTTAATATAGTATTAAAAGTATTACTCTATAATCTGGTTAATTCATCATGTTTATCTATCTGTTTATAAGTGTACTATTATTAAGAGCTTGTGCCTTACTCTGAGTTGCTTTATTAGTAACTTCTAGAAGTTTGATATAAAGAGCTTATCTCTATCTAAAACAATCTTATATAGCATTCTATAGTTACTTATAATAATTCATAGAAACATATATATAAGTTCCTCCGTAGTACTGGCTTCCTTGTATGGTATGAAGTATGCATACTTGCTCAGTCTACAAACCACTACTAAAATACTATTATACAGTACTCCAGTTAAGGGTTCTCGTGAGAGAGATAGCTTAATAATAAAGTCCACGCTAATGGATGACCATATAGCCATAGGTACTGGTAGGGGTTTCAATAATCTATACGGTTTATATCTAGAGGCCTTATTTTTATTACATGAGTTGCATTTGCTAATAACATCTTAAACCTTCTTCTTAAGGTTAGGGATCTAGTGATTCCGCTAAACTCTTTTAATTATTGCTATAATACCTTAGTAGCTATATGCTGGTACTTTATATATTTCTATAATTAACTCATCTTATTCTTTTAGATTAGTAGTGTTTTTTCTGGTTTAGAAGTTAACTCTAATTATAGCATTAAGTTCCCAATTAAGGATAAGGCTTCTATCTTCTTAAGTCTTAAACACTATCCATTCCATAGGTAAATCCTTATCCTAATGATCGGGTCTTTAACTAAGCGCATCTGCTCTTACGTTTTTAACTCCATTCATATATATAACCTTAACATTAAATTATAATAAGTACTTGTTAAACGGAACCGCTCAGCAGGGCGTTGGCACTTCCTGCAAGGAGTTACCCTAGACTTCTTGTAAGGAGTTACCCTAGACTTNTTATATAATAAATTATTAATAGAAGTTATCATATCTGAGGAATGCTCTAATATCCTTAATATTTATAGGGGTTAGCTATTCCTTAATTACTTAAACTTTCCCTTCTTATATCTTAATTCTTTTTAGTTTAATTATATACTTAAGGTAGTTAACTTTTTATATATACTAGTTGCATTTTTCTAGTTTTACTAGAAGGTTAGCATCTTGAAGTTTTTAAAGAACCTCTTTAATATATCCCTTATATTTATTAAGGGTTTCTAAGAAGATAAGGATATTATTTAGATAAATAATAATAAAAATATTAAGGTACTTACTTAGGACTTAGTTAATTATTTCCTAGAATAATGTAGATGCATTAGTTAATCTAAAATGTATAACCATTATTTTATAATACTTATAGTATATTCTAAATGCTATCTTCCATTCTTCTTCTTCTTTCATTCAGATAAGATTATAACCATATTTTAAGTTAAGTATTATAAACCATTTTACTCCTCTAAATTAATCTCATAATTTCTTAATGAGCAGAAGAAGGTATTAATTCTTAATTATAATATCATTTATTTATTAGTAGTTAATGCAAAGTTATAGCTTGCTATTCTTCTTTAATATAAAGAGGATTAGGTATCCTACTAGTAATTATAATGGTCTAATGAATCCTTTCTTAAGGTTCTCATTAAGGTATTCCCTAAGTACTTTAAGTTATTCTTTATTAAATCTATAAATAGGCTTAAATTAAAGTATTATTCCAGGTTTTAATAGTATCTTATAGTCCTATTATATATATTATAGTAATATGGTATTAAGTCATTCTTGGAATACCTTCTTGAATTCATGACAGTTTTCTGGTATTTATGCTAGTCTATTAGTCTTATTTCTTTTCATTCTTTCTTCTAGGTAGAGGAGGTATTGTTGTGTTTCCTGTAGGTATGTTGTGTGTTGACTGATTGTGCTAGAGTAGCGATCTTCTGATTAGCTTCAGTCCTTCCATAAGGCGCTTAAGTGGCTTAATTCCTCTCTATCTTCCTGGAGCCGAGCCTCCTGCCTGCTCCTAGAGGTATCCATAGGTCCATTTGAGTATATTGCCTATTCGCTATCCTTAGTAATATAACTCCTTCCCTTACTATTGATTGCAACCTTCTTTTAGGGAATAGCATTATCCTAAAAGATCTAGCTAGTAGTTTAATTAATTTAGGGATTATTCTTTCTTAGCTAAGGTATTCCTAAGATTAATTAATGATTTACTATCTTAATAATATTAAATAATAGTAACTTTATATAGTTATAAATTCAAACTAGAAAGGGATTAGTCTTTATATTAATAATTTCATTACTATAAGATACTTTAGTTTTATTTACTATATTAAGTCTATAGGGTTCCCTTTTCTTATATTATAATAGGTAGTATTTATTTACTACTTTTAAGGATATAAAATACCCTTATACTCTACTATTAATAAGTACTAAACACATACAGACTCCTAGCTCAACCTGAACCATCAGGTGGCTATAGTTGCTTGCTATTACGCATAAGTACCTTATAGTATAGTTGGTTGCTATCTGAGGTTTTATAGATAGCCCTTCTAGTTTTTTAATTATTTATCTGCTGCTAGGACCTTCTTAATACTTTCAAGGTTTTACTTAGTAATATCTTATAACTTTTACAAGTCCTTAATTAGCTGTTATATGCTGTAATCCCGCTTTTTAGGCATTAGGGATTTAAGCAACAGCCCTTATTATCTCATTAGATGCCAATCTTAAGCCTTATTAAGCATATATACCTTGCAGATTAGCTCATTACAATCCACCTATCCATTAGGGTTTTATAGGCATTCCAAGGGTATTCAAGAGTCCAGCCTTATTAGGGCGTATCCTATCCCATTATATTTCTAATGCAGGTACTAGTTCTTAAAGTTATTATACTTATATATATATTTAATATCCTTATCTAGGTATTATTAGGGAAACTAATTATACTTAGTTTTCTCCCTTATATATTCCTTATATCCATTATAAATTCTGATGAATTTGTGCTATAAAATAGCATTCAGTTCAGCGTGTGTGTGTTTCGGCAGGGTCGCAGTATGGTGCTCTGAGGCGAATTGGGACGATTGACAATGGTCTGGACAACTTTGTATTGAATTAAGTTGGGCTTCTGTAAGCCCTCCTTATATACCCTCCGACGTCGTCTCACCCCTGGGCACGCTGCGGTAGGCTCTGGTGCAAATTTGCAAATGCCGGAAAATTCGCCCTTCCAACACACCATCTTTGGTTCCAAGCAACCAGCCAACCATAGCCCTAGCAATACCCAAATTAAGTACATATAAACTTCAGAAATCAAGCTATCTAATGCACTAAGTTATATACTTTTTGGGTAAGAAATAAGGGTAATGCAGAGGTCTGAATTAAGGTGCAAATGCAGGCTAAAATAATCGACTTACGGCCACCAAACTCATCTTGCGTCACGCACGCACTGGGCGTACTTAGCGAAAATCGCCTGACTCGCAAGTCTAGGGTAACTCCTTGCTAGAAAGTCTAGGGTAACTCCTTACAACGAAGTCTAGGGTAACTCCTTGCACGGAGTACCAACGCCCTGCTGAGCGGTTCCGTTTAACAGTTCTTCTATAGTGTTGGCTTCCTTATATAGTATAAAGTATGCATACTTGCTTAGTCTATAAACTACTACTAGAACACTATTATATAGTACCCTAGTTAAGGGTTCTTATAAGAGAGGTAGCTTAATGATAAAGTCCAGGCTAATGGATGACCATATAGCCGTGGGTACTGATAGAGGTTTTAATAATTTATATAGTTTGTATTTAGAGGCTTTATTTTTATTACATGAGTTGCATTTGCTAATAATATCTTGAACCTTCTTCTTAAGGTTAGGGATCTGGTAATTCTGC
Organism: Stenocarpella maydis; assembly: GCA_002270565.1. Classification (NCBI taxonomy): domain Eukaryota; kingdom Fungi; phylum Ascomycota; class Sordariomycetes; order Diaporthales; family Diaporthaceae; genus Stenocarpella; species Stenocarpella maydis. Next base: position 138,173 of record NQMI01000034.1, read on the forward strand.
TAAATCCTTTTAATTATTGCTATAATATCTTAATGGCTATATACTAGTGCTTTATATATTTCTATAATTAACTTGTTTTGTTCTTTTAGATTGATAGTGGTTTTTCTGGTTTGGAAGTTAACTTTAATTATAGTATTAAGTTCTTGGTTAAGAATGAGGCTTCTGTCTTCTTAAGTCTTAAATACTATTCATTTTATAGGTGAGTTCTTATCCTGGTGATTGGGTCTTTAACTAAGTGCGTCTGCTCTTGCGTTTTTAACTCCGTCCATATGGATGACCTTAATGTTGAATTATAATAAGAACTCTATGTATCTAATTTGTTGTTTATTAGGAGTCTTAGTTATTATAAAAGTTATAAGATTCTTATGATTTATATAGAGTTTGATCTGCTTCTTAGCTCCTATAAGGTAGTGCTACCATTCCTGGAATATATATACTATTGTTATGAATTCCTTATCTAGTATAGTGTAGCGGGTTTCTAGTCTATTAAACTTCTTGCTAAAGTTTGTAATAATATATATCCTTTCTTAGTTGTCTTTTTAAGTAAGTTCTCTACCCGTGGCATTATCTGAGGCATCTATATAGACTTTAAATTCTTTTTCTGAGTCTACTTCCTTAAGTATAAGGTCTTTTATAACTTTATCTTTAAGTATTTAAAAAGCTTATTATTTAGTATCTATCTATCTAAAGGTGCAATCTTTCTTAGTAAGGTTTATTAGTAGTTTCGTGATATTACTATATTATATAATGAATTGTTGATAGAAGTTAGTATATCCTAGGAATGCTTTAATATTCTTAATATTTGTAGGAGTTAGCTATTTTTAGATTGCTTTAATCTTTCCTTCTTATATCTTAATTTATCCTAATTTAATTATATATCTAAGTTAGTTAACTTTTTATATATTCTAATTATATTTTTCTAGTTCTACTAGAAAGTTAGCATCCTAAAGTTTTTAAAGAACCTTTTTAATATATCTCTTATATTTATTAAGGTTTTTTAAGAAGATAAGGATATTATCCAAATAAACAATAATAAAGATATCAAGATACTTGCTTAGGATTTAGTTAATTATTTCCTAAAATAATATAGGTGCATTAGTTAATCTAAAAGGTATAACCATTATTTCATAATATCTATAGTGTGTCCTAAATGCTGTCTTCCATTTTTCTTCTTCTTTCATTTAGATAAGGTTGTATCTATACTTTAACTTAAATACTATAAACTATTTTGCTCTTTTAAGTCAATCTTATAGTTCTTTAATGAGTGGGAGAGGGTATTGGTTCTTAATTATAATATTATTTAATTATTAGTAGTTAATATAAAGTCATAGGTTACTATTTTTCTTTAATATAAAGAGGATTGGGTATCCTACTGGTAATTATAATAGTCTAATGAATCCTTTCTTAAGGTTTTCATTAAAGTATTCTCTAAGTGCTTTGAGTTGTTCCTTATTAAGTCTATAAATAAGCTTAAACTAAGGTATTATTCTGGGTTTTAATAGTATCTTATAGTCCTATTGCATATATTGTGGTAATATAGTATTAAGTTATTCCTGGAATACTTTCTTAAATTTATAATGGTCTTTTAGTATTTATACTAGTCTATTGGTTTTATCTTCTTCCTTTTCTTCCTTTAGGTAAAGGAGGTATTATTATTTTTCCTGTATTATATGTTGACTGGTTGTATTAAAGTGGTAATCTCCTGATTGGCTTTGGTTCTTTCGTGAGGTGCTTAAGTAGCTTAATTCTTCTCTATCTTCCTAGAGTTAGGCCTTCTGCCCGCTCCTAGAGGTATCCGTAGGTCCATTTAAGTATGTTATTTATTTGTTATCCTTAGTGATATAACTCCTTCCCTTGCTGTTAATTGCAACCTTCTTTTGAGGAACGGCATTATCCCAAAAGATCTGGCTAGGGGTCCAATTGATTCAGGGATTATTCTTCCTTAGCCAAGGTGTTCCTAAGATTAACTGATGATTTGCCGTTTTAGTGATATTAAATAATAGTGATTCCATATAGTTATAAATCTAAATTAGGAGAAGATTAGTCTTTATATTAATAATTCCATTATTATAAGATACTTTAGTCCTATCTACTATATTAAGTTTATAGGGTTCCCTTTTCTTATATTATAGTAAATAGTATCTGTTTACTACCTTTAGGGATATGAAATTCCCTTATGCTCTACTATTAATAAGTACTAAGCACGTGTGGACTCCTAGCTTAACCTAAACTATTAGGTGGCTATAGTTGCTTGCTATTATGCATAAGTATCTTGTAGTATAGTTAGTTGCTATCTGAGGTTTTATAGATAGCCCTTCTAGTTTTTAACTGTTTATTTGCTGCTAGGACCTTCTTGATGCTTTTAAGGTTTTGCTTAGTGATATCTTGTAATTTTTGTAGGTTGTTGATCAGCTGTTATATGCTGTAATCCTGTTTTTCGGGAGATTTAAGCAGCAGCCCCTGCTATCTTATCAGATGCCAATCTTGAGCCTTATTGAGCATGTACACCTTGCAGATCAGCTCATTGCAATCTACCCATCTATTAGGGTTTTATAGGCATTCCAAAGGTATTTAGGAGTCCAGCCTTATTAGGATGCATCTGTTAAACGGAACCGCTCAGCAGGGCGTTGGCACTTCCTGCAAGGAGTTACCCTAGACTTCTTGTAAGGAGTTACCCTAGACTTCTTGCGAGTCAGGCGATTTTCGCTGAGTACGCCTAGTGCGTGCGCGACGCAAGATGAGTTTGGTGGCCGTGAGTCGATTATTTTGGCCTGCATTTGCACCTTAATTCAGACCTCTGCATTACCCTTATTTCTTACCCAAAAAGTATATNATATACTTTTTGGGTAAGAAATAAGGGTAATGCAGAGGTCTGAATTAAGGTGCAAATGCAGGCCAAAATAATCGACTCACGGCCACCAAACTCATCTTGCGTCACGCACGCACTGGGCGTACTTAGCGAAAATCGCCTGACTCGCAAGTCTAGGGTAACTCCTTGCTAGAAAGTCTAGGGTAACTCCTTACAACGAAGTCTAGGGTAACTCCTTGCACGGAGTACCAACGCCCTGCTGAGCGGTTCCGTTTAACAAAAGTCTAGGGTAATTCCTTGCTAAGCGGTTCTATTTAATACCCCTTCTATTAAAGATATAGGCCTAATAGGCCTATAGCATTTAACCTTTACTCTAAAATGGAAACATGAGAGAGAAATATAAGTAAAGAAAAGCCTCCTTATAGAAAGAAATCTATCTACTAAAGAAATAGTGGTTAGAGGGCCCTATTAGCCCTCTTCTAATCTACTAACTCTGCCAGACCTAGTAGGCCTAGAAATACCTGAAATTTAGGTGCTGGAAGGGCTTTCGTAAGCCCGTCTGCTACCATTTTGCTGGTCTTGAGGTATTTAACTTCGAGGGTCCCCTTCTGAACTTTAGTATGTAGGTAGTAGTACCTAAGAAGCGTATGCTTAGTTTGTTGATAGTGTGAAGGGTCCTTAGCAGTAGAGATAGCGCCCGTATTATCTCTATAGAGGATTATTGGCCTAGGAATAGGCTTATTTAGTTCTATATAGAGCCCTTAAAGCTATTGGATTTCCCGAGTAGCCTCTATAAGCCCTATAAATTCAGCCTCTAGCGTTATGCTATAGTGCTTCCTCGCTTTGATTTCCAGGAAATGAGCTCTCCTCCCAGGGTAAATACATACCCATACATCGATTTAGAGGAGGCCTTATCCCCAACATAGTCGCTATTAGAAGAGCCTATAGGCTCTAGGAGAGAGCTCTGCAGGGAGTCTTTAAGACCCCTAGCAAAATACCTAATAGCAAGATATCAATGGCTATTTAGGTACCTAAATAGGTTCTGTGCAGCTACTAAATGCTAAGATTTGGATGCTTGGAAGGCTCTGGCTAGCCACTAGACCGGGAAGCTGATATCAGGCCTAGTTTGGGTAACTAAATACATAGCGGTACCCACTATAGCCTGGAAGCGCTTATGTCGAATTCAGTCAAGTATAGGCCCTTTGATAGGGCCTAAGTTGACTAAGTTTGGCTGGAGAGGAACTAAGATAGGCCTAGAACCCTCTAAGTTAAAGGTTCTAATAGCTTCCTCAATATACTGGCTCTGAGAGAGCCATAGGGTTTGATTAAGGCGGTCCCTAATGATTCAAACACCTAAAAAGAAGCTTGCAGGGCCCCTATCTTCTATAGCATATGCCTTATGGATTTAGCGTTTTAGGGCCTGAATTTTGGAGATTCCAGGCCCTATTATTAGGCAGTCATTAATATAGGATACTATAAATAGGCCTAATGCCCTGCTATAGAAGACAGCAGAGTCTGAGAGTAGCGGTTTAAAGCCTAGACCTTTTAAAAGGTTAATAACTATCTATTGCTACTCCCTAGGAGCCTGCTTTAGGCCATATAGAGCTTTATTTAGCCGAATTATCTATTAAGCAGAGGGGTTATAGCCAGCCCTAGCTAATAGCTATTAAATTTAGCTACTAGCTTAGGCTATAAATTCTTTAAACCCCCCTGGAAGCTCCATAAAGACCTATTCTTTTAGCGTACTATTTAGGAAGGCACCTATAAAATCGATCTACTTAATTTCCCAGTTAAGAATAGCAGCTAATGCTAGTAGTACCCTCCAGGTAGGAGGGCTAGAGGTTGAGGCAAAGGTCTCGGTAAAATCTACCCCTTTCCTCTATTGGAACCCTCTAACTACTAATCGGGCTTTAAATTTAAAGACCCTATTATTCTTATCCTTTTTCTCTTATAGGATTAGTCAACTGGTTATAGGCTTTCAACCTTCTGGAAGCTAATTTAATAGCCAAAATTCAAGGGTATTTTGCAAAATTAATTGCTCAAATTCACTATAGATCGCCTATAGCCATTTAGCCCTATTGTTCCGGGGTCTAAGGGAACCGGCATGTTTCGGAATCCGGAGGAAAACCAGCCTTAGCATCCCCCCCCCTCCAAGACTATAAGAAGGGGCCTTCCTACATTGCTTTTGAGAAATTTCTAGTCCTAGAGAATCAATCTTTTTATACCCTATGAATTTGTATTTATCTGATATATACGTGTATACTATAAAATCATTTCTTATGCCCTCTTTTTCTGCCTCTCCTTTTTGGCACCCTCTATTCCCCTTATAACTCTCCTATCACATTAGGGGCTTCTCTTCTTGCCTTCCATGCTCCTCTTGGGGTGGTTGCTTAATTAGAGCTCTAGCAGAATGTGTGCCTTTTTATATGTGTGAAGGTTTTATTCTCTTGCTCTCCCTTTTAGCCCGTTTTTACTAGTATCTACCCTATAAATCGAATATAGGTTTCTTCAGCTAATAAGGTTTCTTTAATTACTATAAAGTTCCTCAGCTTTTAGGCCTAGATTCCCTATTTTATTTATAAGGTTATTAGCTACTTTGGGGGAGTAAATCTCTATACTTTTAATACCATTTAATTCTGATTAAAGCTGTAGCGCCCTCTCGCTCTTAATAAAGGATTTTGCTATTATACAAAGGCTAGATTTACCCTCCTAAGTTGCTTATAGTTGACCTAGTAGCAATAGGAGCAGGTATATGCAAGGCTGGTCTGATCTCTATATTAAGCTAACTCCATTATTTTAGCTATATCTTAGACCCCTTTTTGGCATACTTAATTTAGTAGTAAAGTATGGAACCTCTAGCCTAGCTATACA
>NQMI01000034.1:147680-203043 GCA_002270565.1 Stenocarpella maydis
TAGATAATACCCTAGTAGAATTAGCAGAATAAAAAGCAATATAAATTAGATAAATCTAAAAGGATATCTAAGTAGAACTTTCTTTTATATAGAAATGAATGATGAAATATATAAATTAGAAAAAAAATTAAGGGACTAATTCTTAAGGAGGGAGATAAGATCTATCTTCTTTATTAAAATATTAAAATTAAGTAACCTAGTAATAAGCTTAATTATAAGAAAATCAGCCCCTTTAAAATCTTAAGAAAACTTTCGGATATTAACTATAAACTCTTACTACCTAAAGGAATAAAATAATACCTAGTTTTTTATATCTTACTCTTGGAACTAGCACTTAAGAATGCAGAACTTAAAATGCAGATTGAAATACTTAATGAATATAATGAGGAATATGAAGTAGAGGATATTATAGACTTAAGGCAGTATTAAGGGATAACAGAGTACTTTATTAAGTGGAAAGGCTACAACTCTAGCGAAAATACATAGGAACCGGCCCAGAACTTAACTCACTACTATAATGAACTTGAAAAGTACTATATGCGGACTACTATAAAATAGTCTCAGAAATTAGGAATGCAGCCTGAAAACCCCATATATAATGAATTATAATGAACTAATGTTATAATGAAACTATATAATGAATTCCGGCCTTTACAGCTGAAATAAGGAAAATAACTAATAAGAGACTAGTTATAATGGGAATAACTAGAAGCTAGCAACTAGTTAACCCCTTAGAAAAGCACACTAATACCAGTTGCTCTATCTAACCAATAACCTGAATACTGGTTACACCTAAAACCCATCTAAACGAATATTAGTATCCGTACCCTGCACCCTAGCGAATACTAGTTATAGGAAAACAAGATTAGAACGATACAGCATAACCAGTAAACTAAAAAAATAGCCAGAAATCAGGACCAGTTAGATAATAATTAAACAAGTTCTATTCCTAGTAATAAGAATTAGGTACTAAGATGAGCTACCTATAGGCGCATTTCCTTTACTACCTTTATTATTAGTACTTATAAATTTAGACCAACTAGTACTATTATTTATCAAGGAACTTTAATTAAAAACTCCTACTTTACCCTTAGAATGTAGTTATGCCTCCTGTGCTACTATCCTATTAGCCTCTTTGGTGGAACTTTGGTGAACCACCTTGGTGGATTGCTTGGTGATCTGCCTCTGCTTGGTATTAGCTTCCTCCTTTTCCATATGATCTAATTTGTTTAAATTTGAAAGACCTTGATGGATAGCCTGGGATATCCTTTTATGCTATATGTGCTTCTGCTTGCGTAAATGAAGGAGCTTCTCCTTTAATTCTTTAATCTTATCCTCTAGTTTTTAGTGCTAAGCTGAGATATATAAGAGGTCCTTAGAGTTGTTTAGTTCCAAGATATTGCATTTTGATTGCTGCTGTTGGATGCACTTGGTATAACGATTGGAAGCCTTCTCTAAGACCTTATAGCTCTTGATGCCCTGCGCCTTATAAGAAGAATAAGGTTATATGGTGATAACGTTTTGCAGAATGGTAAATAATAATGAATTATGTTGCTTGACCTTCCTGGAATAATGAGATGATTTGGAAACCTGAGAATCCTTGACTCTAGATGATATGATGGATTAGGAAGGTATGAATGGAGGTATTAATAAATGAAAATAACTTATAGAGCACTTTTAAGGATAAAAGAAATAAGGAGGGAGATAGTATTATGAGCTAATATGCATTGGCGGCTGACTATTGTAGAAAATACTCCTGACTTCGGCGGAGTAATCCCTAAGCTAGCTAAAATACCTGATGAGTTAGTGATAACTAGCCCCTATTAAGGGTTAGGGTCTGGCTTGTAACGCTTGATTGCAAGCTATATGAGCCTGCTTGAAGGATGAAGTATTAAGCCTTGTGTAATGGCTTAATGGCTTGGTATGTGAGCCTGCGAGCTACTGAAGAGTTGGAATATATATATGGATATGGTTATTATTATAGTAGATAGTTTTTATGGAACAGACTCTTTAGTTGTTAATCTAAGTATTTAATTCTAATATTGGATAGCTTTATAGCTAGTGATCATTGTTAGTTAATAATATTGCTTAATAACCGCCTAATAATATATTCTGAATATAAACCCTTGATCTTTTAGGTTTAGTGTACTCGGAAACCCTCTGATCATTACAAGGGGTGTATTCCAGGGTTTAGGGGGACTAGTATGTTTTGGAATTTAGAGGAAAACTAGCCTTAGTATCTCCCCTAAGGTTATAAAAAGGGGCCCTCCTATATTACTTTTAAGAAATTTCCAGTCCTAGAGAATTAATCTTTTTATACCCTATAAATTTATATGTATTAGATATATATATATGTATTATAAAATCATTTCTTATACTCTCTTCTTTCTGCCTCTCCTTTTTAGCACCCTTTATTCCCCTTATAACTCTCTTATTGCGTTAGGGGCTCTTCTTCTTGCCTTCCACGCTCCTTTTAAGGTAGTTGCTTGATCTGGGCTCTGGCAGAACGTGTGCCTTTTTGTGTGTGTGGAGGTTTTGTCCTCTCGCTCTCCTAATGACCCGTTTTCAATAGTAACTTAGGATCTAGGGTAACTAAGACTAACTGCTATAATACAACCCTATAGGCACAAGATAACAGGATATACCAAGCTAGGGTTAGGGTCTGGCTTATAATGCTTGGTTGTAAGCCATATAAGCTGCTTAATAAAAGATCCTAAGCCTTATACTATAGCTTAAAGGCTCACCCTATAAGCTAGCAAGCTACTAAAGAGTTAGAATATATATATGGATATGATTATTATTATAGTAGATAGCTTTTATAAAATAGACTTTTTATTTATTAATCTAAGTATTTAGTTCTATTAACTGAATAGCCTTAAGGCTTATGATTATACCCTCCTCGTGAATAGTGTCTTTATATACTGTAACTCAGTTATGTGCTGCCTCTATGCCGCTCTGCTAACATAAACCCTACAGATTACCTACCGAACCCTATAAAGGTTTGGTGTGATTGTAATAATATTATAAAACTAATTCTTTTTATATAAGTCTTTAAATTGAAATATATAAACTCCACTTATCTTATTAAAACTAAACGTATAATATAAATTATTAAGTAGTATGTTATATTAATCCATTAGCTAGTTTAGCTAAAAGACTAGAATTCCTGATTAATGGGCTTGAATCCCCTAGCAGTATATAGAGCCGTACCGTTATAGGCACCAGACAGGATAGTCTGCTAGCAACTTTAGGTAGAAACCCTTGGGCCAGGGCACCTGCGGCTAGTTTGTGACCGACTTTGGGTCTTCGCAGCAGTTTGGGCAGCGACCGAATAACTCGCCGAGTGCCGGCCCAGGGGCTGCTGAAGCAGAGCTGAGGCGCGGCCAGGAGAGGAAGGAAGGTGTGGCTGGTGACGCTCATGGACGGAAGCATCAAGGCCGTGCTCGTCCTCCTCATCCTCATCAGACGCCTCCTTCTCATTCATTGCCCGCTCGTCGCGGAAGCTCATCCAAGCCAAGAGGTCGACCCGGTTCCCGTGGTAGTCACCCGCCCGCTCCGTCCTCCGCAGACAGCACTGCTCAAGGCACTCGGAGAATCCGGGAGGATTATTGAAGCCATATGTGACTGCAGGATATGATGTGGTAGAAGATACCGTAACAAGACAATTAATTGAACGTTGATTTAGATGAGAGAAAAAAAAACTTCAACCGGTCTCGGGAAGAGAGCGACTGATGGCTGCACTCAATTGTGTCCAATCACGCGCTGAGTATAACCGGGAGTTCCAAAGCCAAGGCCGTAGCCAACCTTTGGTCAGTTAACTTTCGAGTCCTATGCAGAACTCAAACTCTGTATAATGATTCTTGTCGGAGTGGCAGAGTGGGTAACGGATTTTGGAGGGTGAGAGTAAAGCTGACATTGTTCGTTCTGCTCGGGCTAATTGAACTACAGTGGTCAGATGTATTGAGCGATTGATCCTTTGTGTACTTTTATCTTGTCGACCTTCGCTGAGGGAGAAACCCCGAAGACATCTGTCGACCCGGCACATGCAAGCATCAAATGATACTTGAGTAAATATGCCGTCTGTCCTGATTTTGGCGCATTTTGCAAGCATTGATAAAGACGTACAGCTTGGGTAAGACTATATTTCAGCTGGGATAGGCTCCTCAGATCAATAAAAGCAAGGAACCGAGGCACAAACGACGCCACATCCATCGCTGGTCGGCCATACTCAGGATGACATGAGGTCAAACTAGCTTACTAAGCAAATCGCATAGTCAACCGTCATCGTCACCAGGCGTGGGCGTCTGGCTGTGGAGCTCGCTGTGAGCACAGCAATGCAAGTAAGTAGACAAACAAGTCTGGTAGTGAAATTTTACCAGTATTTGATACTTATAGACCGTCTCCTGGCTACAAAAAGCTCAGCGGGTATGGAATTGTCGAGGTTGAGGGACGGGCAGCTGGCCATCACCCCCTTCCGTGTGATCAGATCAGATGAGCAAGGTGTTCCTAGCATGCTGGCGCCCTTGAGATCCACGCGCCTCGAGCGAGCTGCGAAGAAGGGGTTTTCTGGACGGCACCGTGCGCGACAACCAATTGTTGATATCATTCACCCAATAACTACCATCAACAAGTCGAGTGCAAAGCATCCTGGCCGAGCTCTTGGACAAGGCACTGGTCTCCATGCACGGTCTGGACACGCTGCGGGTCGGGCCGGAGCAGGGGCATGGGACCTCGTATGGCACATGAGGAACTTCTGGATACCTAGGTAGATTCATTCACATATTGCTTGTACCATTGCATTGCCCATTCGATTTATTTCGTAGGCTGTTCCCGGTCTCTACCCAAATGACCGACGCCATGCCGCACGGACTTTGACCTGTCAGAAACGTAATAGCTGGCATTATAGTGTCGCTCGGCGACCACACGAGTTACTATTTGATATAATGAGACCGGAGACTGCCCGGGGTCTACCCTGTGCACCATTACTGGCTGCCAGATAGCATACCTAGGTATGTAAGCCGTACGACATGTGGACAACTTGATCTTGAATGTAAGCTACTCTCAAGGTGGCTTGGAAAAGTGGAATGACTCGAAATCGTTGAGCAACTGCTGGATTATGAGAATCTCTATGTAGGTCCATGGCCAACCGTTCCATTCCGGACCATCGGGTGGTTCCCCCCCCCCCCCTTCTCCCGATCATGCTCGCCAGAACCACCAGCTGGGGCTGCCGCCGCGCTTCCTCGCCCCCCGCGAGGCCGTGTCCGAGCCGTTGCCGTTGACGAGGACGGCAAAAGCCCACTCGGCCGTCGCCTCGTGCGGCTCTGTCAGGTTCGCCTTCATCCAGCAGCTGTGCTCGGTGCCGTTGTCCCCGTCGAGGTAGCCCCAGCCGGCGCCGGTGCAGTTGGCCTGCGACGCGCAGGCGTCCATGCAGGCGTCCATGCTCGTGACCTTGACGCTGCCCACGTCGACGGCCTGGTCGCCGGAGAAGTCGATGCCGCAGTACTGCTGGAAGCGCTTCGAGTCGGTCTGGGCCGTGTACATGGTGTTGTTTGACCCCGGGCAGGTGATGTTGGTGGAGGTGTCTGGCGTGGCGGTGGCGGAGGCGGAGGATGATGTCGAGGTCGGCGTCGATGTCGGCCTGGCCGTCACGAAGACGGTGGTTGTTGCTGCCGGCCTGCCATTGGTGTTAGACACACAGCCTGGTGGGAGCGAGAACCGAGGCTGCATTCAGATATGTGGCTCAGATGCGGGCAGACTCACGATCCTGTTGCTCTTGCGAGGTCGGCCTGCGCGTTACGCAGATTCCTCTGGCTCACGCCTAAGCCGGCACTCAGTCCGATGACTGCGGCAATGAGGATGAGCAGCGCGGCCATGAGGGCGAAGCACGAGCCGCGCTTGGTTCCTGACGATGGCGCGGCGCCCGACGAGGGCTGCGTGTACACGGCCTGTGGAGGAGCATGGCCATAAGCAGCGGAGTTGTGGCTATTTCCATAGGGGAATTGTTGTTGATCAGGGTAACCCATGTCCTGGGGCGGTACTCCCACTGCGTGGCCCTTTTCCACGGCTGGCTGTGCTGGGTAGTACTGCACTTGGGGCTGCTGGTATTGTGAGTCCATATTCAGACTGATTGATCTGACCGACTAGGCCTGCTTGGGAGGAACTGGTGTCTTGTCCAACTCAGCTACGCAACAGCCAGGAGCTGGGGCGGGAGAGGGCTTCGCACGAGATGCTCAGAGATGGCACGACGGGGCCATGGCTGCATTTATCTGTCGCCAATCCTTCATTCATCCCTGCAATCATCTGCATGCTCAAGACTCGCCTGCGGGTGAGATGGACGGGCGTTCGAGACCAAGCTCCCCCCGGGCTAGTGCATTCAGCTCATGTCGAAGGATCATGGGCCAGACTCCTGATCTGCCCGGTGTGCAGGCCCGGGCCCAGGCACTGGCTTGATCCGCCATGTATGGCTCCCAGGCGGCTGAGTAAGAAGCCCTGCATCCCAGGCAGCTGCTTAAAGGCCACTGTTCTTATGCCGTCGTGGTGTTGCACTCGGTTTCCCGGGTGTACCTTGGCATTGCTACCTTGTTGCTGCGGAACCTTCCGTGGCAGAGATGGCGCAGCTCTAGACTCGGCAAGGATGGTTACCATTCGCACATGAGAGCACGAGGCTATCACATACCAGGTGGTTCTCAACCCTGTACTGCCCGATGTCCTCTGCTTCCCTACCTGCACGGCTTCACTGGTGGGTGCCCTCGGACGGGTAGACGAGCTCAGACACCACAGCAGTGGGAAAACTTGCCGAGCAAGATCCCTGCATCTTTAGTCCTTCCCATTGTTCCACAGATCGTCCTTGTTCTTCAAGCTGGGAACGAAAACCTCGTCCGCTGACCACCACTCCTCATCCCACGCCTGCTGCCTCAGGGCCTCCTGCCTCGCCTCCTCCTCGGCCTTGGAAAGCTTCTTGGTAAGCTTCTTGGCCGCCTTCTTCCGAATGACCTTGTCTTTATCCGACCCGGTGTCGGAGGTCTTTTGGTCACCTTTCTGCTTGTCAACGTGCTGGTCCGAGACGGTCGGCCGAGGTTCCTCACTTGGCACAAACTCGTGGGCATGGGCCGACTGAGCAGTCAGGGCACCCGAAGCCACGCGTGGCTGGGGCGAGGAGTCGCTCAAGTCCTGGCTGGACGAGGCATTTCGGAGGGTTTTCGGCTTCGTAGAGACCATTCTCGTCTGTTTTGATGCAATTGACCGGACGGTAGTAGCTGCGCTAATGGCCGGTCAGCTGAGTGTTGATGGTGCTGCTGTTTGGCAGGCCTAGCAGACTCGCACGAGAGGCTGCTGGTTGGGGTGGTGCTTTTATAAAGCTCTACCTACCGTTTGCCTCCATATTTGCTCAGTCCAGCGGCTTTTCTCCATGTGTGAGTGGTAACATCCAAAGATGCGTATTGTGGCTGGGAATACCCTATTCATCTGATTTATGCCTGAGACTCGGTTCGGGCCTCACAGTGTTGGACGAAATGAGTAAAAGACAATTCATTGCTTACCGGCAAACAACAATGCTCCCCAACACAAACAGCTAGTTGCCAACATGCCACTCCCAGTCTTTGTGTGGGGATCTTTGTGCATGCACCCTAAGAAAAATTTGGGCGTATCTAAAATGCATCTCATTCGGAAAGAAAGTGTGCAAAGAGTTGTCTAGCATTGGCTATGCTATTTGTCCACGGTTCAAAAAATTAGACTAATTAGAGGCCAGCTTTCTACCTGGTATTATACGGATTTAGATCTTAAGGCGCATGTATGATTTCTTGATATGTGGCCACACTACCTTTCAAACTCGCCATCTGGCGTGATTTGTAGGATTTCACAGCCTTTTCCCTCCCCTTCCAGGGTACGCGCTGCAGAACAACGGCTCAGGTTTCTATTCAATAGAAATCCGTCTCAGTTCCTCTTGGACATTTTTAGGATTGTGCCAAGCCTACACAAGCAAGCTCCTATCCGTAAAGTGCTCACCAGGTCCAGAATACAACAATATCAATTGATTCAAACTGAACAATGTGTTAAGGTCCACCAGCTTCAACAGCGACACAATTTTATCAATGCTCTACTCTGAGGCTGGACTCGGGGAAAAAGGTAGGTCTTTTCTGGATACGGTGATGTTGAGTGAGTTGTTCTCCAGCCTGTGCTTCGTTTGGCGGTTTAGTTTGAAATCCGACTGGGGAAACCCAGTGGTTGAATGATTTCCTTAAACTTGGGGGACGCCACACATGCTTGCCACCAATGGCGATAGGTGCGGCGTACAGAGCATGACCACGGCCAGGGCCGCGGATGTGAAGCACTGATGTGATGAATATGTGTTGTGGAATATTTCCATAAGATTCGTTTCAACCCCAGCGGGCGCTACATCGTATGTCGAGAGAAGCCACTCACAACGCCGTAATGGGCAACCTGTGGTAGCACACTGCGGATCCGGTCGAATCGCCACTCGGGTATCGCGCCCAAAAAGTCGCGTAGTAATATTCAAGCGGAGGACAGCAGATGAGGTTGAAAAGTCAAGTAGCTAGGCAGGACGGTCATAGGCTGAGGCCCGGAATAGCTGACCGAGCCGGTGTTGGTTCGCTCCAATGGCGTGTCTCGCGCATGCCTTCTGCTCGATGATACCCTGCGAGGCGGGATCCTAATAGACTTGTCTAACCACAAGTTAGGGCTCGAGTCGTAGGGTGCCATGGTCAGACGTACCTTTCAGTCACTTCGCAAGCCCAAAGCAGTGGGTGTTAGGTTATGGCGCAGAACGGAAGATTATTCTTCGCAAAACGCTGTTTCGAAATGATCGCTGCGGTGCAGCTGGGTCAAACATATAGTTCCATTCATTTCCCATGGCACAAGAAGGGCCTCCCATAAAAGGAACACAACATAAAAAACGCCATGCTCATGCAAACCTAGCCCCAACCGTGGTCTACCTCCCCCAACACCGCCTGGGTATTTGTAATAATCCATTCCCGCCGCCTCCTTAGTCTCGAATTCACCTCTACCACCCTTACGTCCAATCTACAACGCCTCAATACTGCAACCGCTTGTCGGCCGTCTCCGCATGGACTTGGGCCGTCTGGAACGAGCAGTGCTGGTCTCTGATCGAGATGACCTCGTACGTACCCTCCTGGCTCGCCTTGACCACCTTCGAGAAGTCATAGCTTGTGTCAGACCGTGTCTCGAGCACCTGGCTGCGCTGGCCCTTCTTGGCGTTGGTGCTCCTTGTGTAGACGAACTCAAACGGCGGTGAACCAGTGAATTCGAAGAGGATGTCCACCTCTCCGCCCTCGTGAATAGATGCCCGCGATGTCTTTCCCTTGGAGATCTGGACGGTTGGCATCGGATGGATGACCTTAGTGATGTTGACATTTGAGTTGCACTCCGACGCCCGGTCGCTGATCGACGTGATCGTAAAGGTGCCCGGGTACTCGGCCAAACGGCGAAAGCTGGTAGTCGGGGACTTGGCTTTGCGTTGCGAGCCGTCAAAGTTGTACAACACCTCGAACGGCGGCGTGCCGGATAGTGTGTAGCCGATTCGCTCACCTACGCAGTAGTCCTGTCTCCCTTCGAGCTCATAAATGGTTGGTGCATCGTAAAGTTGGACTTGGACGGCTGGGCCACTGCTGTCATAGGTCCGTCTACACCCGTGGGTATCACCAACCTGGCGGATACGGACAGATTGGCCACCCAGTTTGAGATACTGCCTTGGAATGCGGACATCAAACTTGCTTGTTGGGATAGATGGGATGCGGTAGGTTTCCAGGCCCGCGCCGGATTGATGCTTGATCTCTATTTCGAGTGAGAACGGAGCAGTGCCTGTGAGTTCGACGGGGATGGTCTCTTCGAGGTCTTGTTCTGCCATGCAGGTTTTGTATGTCTGGCCCGGTTTGGTGAAGGACGCAGAGGGCTTGGGGTTGACCGTCTGGTGCAAGGTGAGGGTATTAAGCTTCTTGTTGTCGACGTAGACACTGTCCTGGACCCCGGTGAATTTGTATGCATAGAGGCCCGATTTTGACGTGTCCATTTGTATAGACGCCTTCCCGAGCGCCGCATCGATCGTCTTTTTATGAGGCGAGGATACACCACCAGCGTCAGGCTTGTGCTTGACTTCATACTCAACATGGAAAGGTGGCGAGCCTGTACAGGGTTAGAAAACTGACGAGCACGCGCAATTGCAGAGACAGAAGGAAAAAATGGCTTGTGGTGTGGAGACCGTGTTATCAACTCACCCTTAAGAGCAATCTCAAAGCCGTCAATATCTCCCTCGCATACTTCGTTCTTGGAATAGACGGAATCTCGGTCCAGTCTTATGCTCGGAGTCATCACCAGGCCAAGTTCCGGCCGAGGAAGCCACTCGACTTCGAAGTGCGCCGCCCTAGGGTCGACAATTCCGGGACACTTGTTATCTGACACTTCGACGATCTCGTAGACTCCACGCCTGTCGACTGTCAGGTAATCGTTGCTAGATTTGAGCTTCCGCTTAATGAGTTGGGCTCCGTCGCCGTCGTCCTGGTTCTTGAAGTATACGTCCCAAGGCCCCTCTCCGCTGAGACGGACGGGAAGCTTGACCTTTGCCTCCTCGAGCGTCCTGGTCCTGAACTTGCCGTCCAGCTGGCCAAACGCTCCTCGGGGTCGCTGGCGCCGGACCGAAATCTTCATATCATCCTGCAGGAATGTGCGGCAGCCTGAAGTGTCCGTTATGGCGATCAGAGCAACTGAATACTCCCCACCTTGGGCCAGTGGCGGTGTCCGGAGCTTGACGTGCTTGTCCTGGATGTCGGAGATCTTGTGCTGTCTTCTCCTGCCATCGTGGACGAGTTCCCATTCCAGCGTGAAAGGTGCTTCGCCTTGCAGGACCACATCGACCTCGACTTGCTCCTCGAGACAGGCGTTGACGACCTCGGAGGGCTTGCGAATGTTGGCCGAGGCCACAGGCTTGACCGTGGTTTCCAGGGTCATGTCTGGTCCGCTGAGCGGTTGCTGACCGTATACCTTATCACTGATATACTCGAAGACGTACTTGTGTGTCCCTGCGACAGTGGGGATGAATTCCTCTTGGTGTCTCATGCTGTTGGCCGTGAAGGTCCTCTTCTCGGGAGACCCATTGTGGATTGCCTTATAGTAAACCTTGAACGGCGGGGTTCCGACAAAGTCGAAGTCAACAGAGACACCGATGGAATTGCCTGCACATTTGTCTGGAATATCGCTGGAGCGCAGCACGAGGCTTGGTTCGAGGGGGTTCAACAGTAGGCAGGACGACGGCTCTTGCACCTCACCCTCGCAAGCGCCAGCTGAGACGGACTTGAGGGTGTACAGTCCGGGTGCCGAGACATGGGGCACGTCATCTGCCTTCTTCGCAACGAAGGTACCAGTCTTGGCGGCGTCGCCGTGATCGCCATTCTTGGTGAGGGTGTCGATGGGCGAAAAGAGCCAGGTAATCGCGTGCTTGGAGTTCTTGTCGTCTGCGATCTCGTACTTGACAGGCAGTCTCGTAGACTTTCCTATGGCGACCTTGAGGGGATGGCGCATATTGCAACCGTAGAGGCTCACTGTGGGCCGGTCCTTGACACTGAACTGCTGTACAAGGTGCTTGGGTTTCGGCTTCATCTCTGGGTCGTCTGCTGGCGAGGCGTACTTAACGACGTTACCAAAGGCATCCTGTACCTCATCAATGGAATACTGCCACTCTCCTCCGGAATTCATGGACTCGTTGAGGCCCACCGTCACTACTTGTGCTCGAGCCCACGTGACGTACGAGTCGTCATCGGGGAGAACAAGAGCCGATGACCTGCTTGTGCCCATGAGCGGGGACGAGAAGCCTTCCGGCTGCAAGCTCTGAAAGTGGAAGCTGTGGTCCTTCCCGTTGATCATCTGGCTGTAGACGATCTTGAGGGGCGGCGCACCCTCCACCTGTAGCGACAAGTCGGACAGGTCACCCAGACAGCGGTCAGATGACGGCGAGGGCAAGACTCGAGCCTTGGGGCACGGAACAACGTAGGTGTTCCCAGTCAGACGCTGCACCTCCAATTTGTACTCGTCCAGTACCCTCCCCAGCCTGTAGACACCAGGCTTCTTCACCGGGTAGTCGAATTGGACGTCGGGCTCATCCGGATTATCCGCTCGCTTCTTGGCCATCTTCGTGATGGTCCGGATCTGGTCCTTGCCGAGCTTCAGGGTTTCTGGGATAGCCGTCTCGAGGTCAACGCGGATGACCTCGACTTCGACGGGGACGGTCTCGTTGAACAGCATGGGCAGGGTGACGGTGGGCTGAGAGTCTCCGATGCAAAAAGCCTTGCCATCGGGGTTAAGGACGGCAGAACTGCAATATGTTAGCGACCGAGGCGCCAGGCACAGGGGCGCACCACGTACCCTTCGGGCAAAATGTTGATGATTTGTTTACCCAATATGACAGACGAATTGTGCAAGACGTGGGCCGGCTGGACGTAGTGCTCGGATATGGCCAGCTCTCTATCGTAAAAGACCTTGAGAAAAGCAAGAAGCGCAGCGGTGAAGCCAGCCTAGGAGAGTCAGCAAGAGAGGCCAGACATCTGGTGCTCGTAGGTGCGTACCGTGATGTTGAACATCAAGATGAAGTTGAACACGGCGTGCGCAAAGAACAGGAAGAGACAAGCAGGCTGTGTCAGCTCCAGCCAGGGGATCCTGAGCTCAGGAAGGCCCATGATGAAGACGAGGTCGATGACGTTCCACTTGAGGAACAGCCAGACGGAGCTGGACTCATCCTCCATCAGGCCGACCCAGTCGTAGAGCTTCCAGGCCACGAGGGCCATGTAGAAGGCGAAGGCATAGAAGCGTTGCGTGGGCGCATCGAGGATTGTAAGGGGTATCACTGGGTTGCTCTGGGGCTGCTGTCGTTGTTGCTGGTTCTCGGGCGCCGGCGGGAGGGGATTCGCAGGTGGCGCCCTGTTGGCGGGCGCCGGATCTGGTGTCACATCTGGTGTTGGGGGAGCTCTCCCTCGGACATTTGTGGCAGGGGTGGCGGGGAACGCCCCAGCGACCCTTTGTGGTGTTGCATTCATAGCATTACTGTCGAGGGAAGCAAGGTCGAGATGTGTCAGTGGCACACGGTGGTGGTGGTGGTGATGGTGGAGGAGGTAGTAATGGTTGTTGTAAGCTCTCGGCGGCCGATATCTGCGAAGCTGGTCAGGGAACGAGTTGCGACGACGCAGAAAAGTACGTCGGGGCTAGATCAAGACGGACCTTTCCTGCTAGGTCATCATATCGTAAGTTGAGAACGGTTTGAGCCAGGGAGGGAGGTTCGAGGTGTGCTGTTTGGCTGATGGATACGGTGCTTGTGGGCGTGTCCGGAAGTCCTGGTTGAGAACGAGCCCTCCGACGTCAACAGAGATAGTTGACGCGACTTGAAAAAAAGAAGGACCTGTTTGGGTATGGCACCGCGGCGGGTCCTCAGGTGCAGGGGTATAGCTGTACAGTGGGCCCTGGACCTGGCCCCTGCCCTGAGGCAGGCCTGCACTTGAATGATTGATTGGGTTAGATGTCATGCTGTGTGTTGTGTACTCATGCATGTAGTCTACCTAGGTAGACCACCAAGTCAATACCAAACATTCCATTCCATTCAGTCTTTCGGCGCTGATGCTCACGATACTCTACCCGATTAGAAACATCTTCCTTTTTTTCTTTTTTCTTTTTTTCCCTTTTGGGAGAAACAGCCAGTGGTTTCTCTCGGGGGATCCATCTGCCTTGCTTGTCGGAAAGCAATGACTGATAAAGTCACCATTCAGCCAGTCAGTTTGAAGAACATGTACTGAATGAATTTCCTGCCTGGGCCATCCATAAATGCTGTGGTCCCAACATCCCCAGCTCCTGCCACCAACTCAACGTTCCGCATGCCGGCTGTAGCACCTTCTCCTCCTGCACTCATCCCACCTAGCCCTGCGAACCTCATCCTTCCGAACACGAATAATGCAAAAGTCACTATCAAAATGAGGCAGCATCTTTCCGTGCCTCCTCATTGCAGCCTCCTTTATCGATAAGTGAGGCCCGAAACCTTGGGTGGGCAGAGATGCCCTTTCAAGAAGCTGCATCACTCTGCCTTTATTGTCTGCCATTGAGCAGTCCTGAGACACAGCCGAGAACCTCCCACTCTCAACCATATCATCTTTCAACCATCAAAGGCAAGGTACCAGACTCCAGAGGCATCGAGAGCAGATACGCCTGGTCAATCTCACGTGGAATTCTACCCATACCGCCAATACAAAGACCAAGGCCGTCAGACACCCTGGAGGGCTAACCCTCTTGCGAACGCGGCCAATCGCATCCGCAGGCATGGCTACGAAGCGATCCAGTCCATCCTCCTCAGCTGGATCCCAGCCAGATCAGAAGAGGACTCGGCCCCATCGCGGTGCTGGCGCCAGAGCATCCGCCATCATTTCTCAGACTGCTCGGGCCGAGAGCAGTCTTGAACGCAACCTTGCCAAATCCGCTGATGAACTGTTGCGCGACACCTTGGCCCCCCTCAGGGAAGAGGAGAAGGACGAGTGGAAAGCATGGGTGGAGATTGAATCCGATCCTGTAAGATTCGCTCACGGTTGTCTGCTTGGAAATGGTGTTCGCGATTATTAACGCCCCGCAGGCCTTCTTCAACGGTTTACTCCGTGACCTGGGCGCTGAAGATATCAAGGTGACGGAGGTATTCTCAGTGGACGAGGTTGATTACCTCCCGCAGCCTGTGCTAGGCTTCGTCCTGCTTTGTAAGTATGCTGGCGAGGAGGAAGATGACGCCCAGGAAGTACCGAATTCCCTCTGGTTCGCCAATCAGACCATGGCAAATGGATGCGCGACGGTGGCCCTACTCAACATCCTCATGAACTCACCAGACGTCCAGCTGGGTGAGAAGCTGAGCGAGTTCAAGAGGACAACACAAGACCTCCCATCCCTCTTGCGGGGCTACCGGCTAGAGTCCGACGCAAGTATGCGGGTCATCCACAACGCCTACGCCCGGCGCCTGGAGCTCCTTAACGCGGACCTCCTCCTCTCAAACGAGTTCGACGAGTGCAAGGGCGCCCCCAAGGCCGAAGAGCCTCCCAAAAGCCGCAGCAAGCGCAAGACAAAGTCCCAGAAGCGGCTGTCCCCGAAGAAGACGAACGTTGTGTGCCACTACAAGGCTTTCGTCCCACTGGACGGCAAGGTCTGGGTCCTGGACGGCCTAGAGTGGAACCCAGTGTGCCTGGGCGAGGCGGCGGCCGACGCCTGGATCCCCCTCGCCATCCAAGAACTTGTCAACAAGCTCTCCGTCGCCGCGAACCTCTCGGCGAGCATCCTCGCCGTCTGCCAGAGCCCCACCGCCGCGCTGCGGAAGGGGCTCGTGGCCAATATCAAGACCTTGTCGGCTGCGCGCGCCGCTATCCCCAAGGCCATCAGGCCTGCGCCGATTGACGATCGTTTCTACCTGGAGAACTTTGACGAGGTTCGGCTGCGGTACTACGGTATTTCGTGGGCGATGCTCGATGAGACTGAGCCGGACGATGACCGGCTGGCGGCTGCTGATGATCCTTCAAAGCTGGAGCTCGTGCGGCAACTTGAAACTGAGCAGGCCAGGATCCAGAGCGAATACCGCCAGGAGGTTGGCCTCGTTGAGGAGGGTGAAAGGAGGTGCACCGGCCGCAAGAAGAACTACATGCCGCTCGCCAACAAATGGGTTGAGAAACTCGCCAAGTTGGGGGTTCTTGAGGGGCTGCTGAATGAATCCAAGTGATTTGGAAAAGGCGGATATATTTTGCTCATACTTGGGTGGGATACAGCCATACTCGATTTGTGAAGCTGCGGGGAAAATGGATGCACCCACGCCCATGAACGTGGTTGGGGCCTCGTGTAGTGGCTTCCTGGGATTCAACAATTTGGAGGCATTCACAATCCCAGTGGCGGCAGAGCATATCCGCGGGACCGGGTTGATTAGGGTGATAACAGCATGCTGTCATACATTCATTGTTAGGAATAGAGCCATGTCTCCCAGTGACCAGGTAAATACCTGTCTGATGAGGCAGTCTGTGAGACTTCCGCCCCCAAGAACGTTCAAGCTAGAAAGACGCTAAATAGAGAGGGTTTGGTGGGTGTATGATATCTTTGGACGAGCAACATCAGCAGGTCTTGGGCACAGATTGCTCTGCTGGTCTCTCTCATGACGAAATCAACCTTGGAAGCGTGTCAGTACAAACAATTAAAGACTAGCTTCATATCTCGCCGATAGTAATATTCTGACCTAAGAACACCTTTCCATACTATCTGCGACACAGGTTCCGTGTTGCTGCTGCGCTTGTCCATATGTCAGTCTTGTATTCAATTCCTCGTTGACGGTTTGAATTGGTACTGATCGCCACAATGCCTCGGCCATCTACTCTGTAGACTTGATCATGAGGAACATGCAGAATCATTTGCCCATAGGATTGTTGGTGCTGGCTGCAAACGCTCATTACAAGGTCCAAGGTTGGGACAGTTCAAGTGCAGTTTTGTGTTGGGATGGGATACTGGACCGGCAAACGTCCAGTCATGCGCTGACATATAAACCATACATAAATAACTGGGAAGAATCGGCATACGATAAAGGGAAGCATGGTTATTACTCAAGTGCTCCAAAGGCACACCGGCAGTTCACGGCAGGATGTCAAAGCTTTCCGTCACAACAAGATCCTGTCTTCCATTTTTCTTATCGCCACTTACTCTTAAGTGCTAACAATATGTTGATGAAGAGAAACCGAACCGTTCAAGCCCGGAGGATGCCAAACTGTATACCTAGGTACGAAATATAAGGTGCCCCCGGTGATGCCGGGTCCACTACGACGAGGAAATTCCTGTGGAACAGTCATGTATCCTAAGCACTCTGAATTCGTAGAAGTAAACTCGCCTTAAGGTCTAAGTTTCTAGGAAAAAACAAAACAAAATGAAAGAAGCTTTTATAAGCGCAAGACATACTTAGTTTCAGGGTTAGGGGCAGCATTCTATTCAACACACCCCCCAACTATAAGCTTATTTAAAGCATATAGCTACCCCAGTTTTACCAGTAGCCAGATAGCCCATACATTTACACCTATAAGAAAGTCTCAATCCTCCTATTAGCTACCCTTCCTGCATTTCCATCCTATAATATACCTTAGAAACCTACCTTTAAGCTTCTATATCTCTATAATATATTTAAAAACAACTAATTAAAGCTTAGATTTAGACTTTTTTCATAATTCTAACCCCAAAATATACCACCTTTTTTATTTTAAAATACTTTTTCTAAGCTCATTAAGATACCCTAACCAAAACCTGTCCAGGGTTACAACCTACACTCTATCTCAAGCACCCAGGGGTCCACTCACCAGTCCTCATCTAAAAAGGCTAATTCTAAGCGCATCTCCTCAGTTCCCATCACACATAAGCATATCAATCCTAATATTTAAGTCAATCCCATCAGGGGCCCTTAGGGCTCTATAAATAAGACTCCTTACAATATTAAGGATTCAAATAAGCTTTAGAATATAAATTTAAAACATATTAGTATTCCTAGTCCATCCAACCTTTAATCCTTAACTATCTCTCAACCTATAGGTCCAACTATTAATACTACCCTCTTTTTAAGCTTACTAAAGCATTTATCTAAGTCCAAAAATCCCTCTTCTTAGCTTCCTAATTCCAGAGCTTTATTTAGAAAGGTTCCTATAATTACTTAAATAGAAAATATCTTTAGGGGAAATAAAACTCATTAAGATTAGGTAACTATTAGAGAAAGCAAGTCTAGAAATATTAATATAAGAAACAGTAATATTTCCATATCTATAAAATAGGTTTCTAACACTTATAAGGTTTCCTTTACCAGAATATATTAGTTTAAACATATAGCATTCCTATTAACTAAAGCTATAGCTAAAATACCTTAAAATATAAATTATAAGGACTATAAGCCCATTAGTCCTCCGTATAATAGCATTTCTAATAATACTAAGGAGGATAAGGATCACCCCTTAGGCATTAAAGATTAAGCTCATTATAATAATTAATACAAGGATTAGAAGCACAAGCGTGCTGCAAATAAGCATTAGAGAGCAAGAAATAGTCTACTATTATCCATAAATTAGATTCCTATATACCTAAGAGCTACTAGCTTACCTTAAAAGCAATCTTTAGGGTATACTACTAAAGATAACTCTAAGACTGCTTCTAGTACTTATAAGAGCTAGAGAACTAATAACTCTAAGAAGCCTTCTATAAATAAGTAGCAATCTCTATTTCTATATTCCTAGACTTCTAATTAACCCATCTAGCTTTAAAGAAAGCTTAGGCCTAGCTTACTTAAATAATAGCAAAAAAGAAAGAGCTTAAGAAGTTTATTTATACTATAAAGCATACTAAAAAAAAAGAAGAAGATTAATAATAGTCATTCTTAGGGTAATAAATATAAAATCCCTTATAATTATTATATTAATAGCACTATATCTAGCCATTTTAATTTCATTATATATTATAATGCAGTAGGAAATACTAGTTTTAAATACTATGATTATACTAAGTATAATAATACTTATTATATAATCCTTTTAATACTTACTCCTTTTACTAATAAGCTTTCTTTTTATTAAATAAACTTTATTAAAGTAAAAACTAAGAGTAATATATTAGCTAGTTCTGATGAATTTGTGCTATAGAATAGCATTCAGTTCAGCGTGTGTTTCGGCAGGGTCGCAGTATGGTGCTCTGAGGCGAATTGGGACGATTGACAATGGTCTGGACAACTTTGTATTGAATTAAGTTGGGCTTCTGTAAGCCCTCCTTTTATACCCTCCGACGTCGTCTCACCCCTGGGCACGCTGCGGTCGGCTCTGGTGCAAATTTGCAAATGCCGGAAAATTCGCCCTTCCAACACACCATCTTTGGTTCCAAGCANACCCTTACTATATTCCTATTTCAACCACATCTACTAGATATTAATATAATAAAGCTTTATATTAAGCCTTTTGCACTCAATCACAACCAGCTATATAGTCTATTAATTATCACAATAGATTTCCCAAGCTTGCCCTAGATCCAGTTAAATATCCCTAAATAGTCACTTAAGAGCTATTACCTCCTTTATAGTGCATTCCAAACTCAGCAATTCAGCCTCTATTATTAATATTAATATAGTTACTTACTTGCTAGATTTCTATTAAATCAGTCCTTTAAATAAGGTCATTATATAGCCTTAAGTAGATTTCCTATCCTCCTAATCATCTATAAATAAAGCATCCCCTACTATAACCAACGCTTAGGCTTTGGAGTATTATCCCCTATATTAGATTCTAAGGTAACGCATCCTATAAAGATATTATATAACTCTCTTAGCTGCCTTTTGGTACTAAAATTCATGGTTAGTTAGGAACCTAGAAAGAAACATATATATAAAAGCAATATCTAAGTATATTATAATAGCTATATAGAGAATTAACCCAACCTTTTCTTAGTATGTCTTAATCTCTACTTTTAAGGCTTATCTATTAAACTTTAGCAACTCTTTTACTCCTAGAGATATATAGAGTATAAAATATTTATTATCTGCTAAGCTAAATTTCTATATAACCTTCTCTATATATGCATTATAAATTAATATTATAGTATATACTCTATAATCTCTTAGTATTTAAATTCCTAAAAACAGTTAAGCTAGTCCCTTATCCTTAACCTTATATTCTTATATAATTCCAGCCTTAATTTAAGTTGCTACTCTTACTTAGTTCTTAAGAAAGAGTATTAGGATATTATCTATATAAAATAAGACTATAATTCTAATTCTTGGGTATATAAAGAGATAGAGGTCTTCTAGATAGGGCTTTAATCTAAGCTTTCTAAGCATAGAACTAAATTCTTAGTACTAGAGTGGTAGTAAATCCCTAAGTCTGTAAAGTACCTTCCTAAGTATAATACATTTTCCTTCCTACTTAAACTCTTCTAAAAGCTTATAATAGACTTCTTCTCTCTTATCCCTTATTATATTTAGAAATACTATAGTTATATTAAGTTAGATACACTCTAAATTAAATGTAGCAGTAATTGCTATTATTATATAAAATATCTTTATAGCAAGAGTGGCTATATATATATCCTTAATAGTAGAAACTAGCTAGAGATCCCCTTATATATATATATATGCTTTAAAAGAGAGTAGTCTGCAATTCTTATTAAGCTTATATTTATAAACCTACTTAAGTAAGAGGGGCTTAAAAGGCACCCTTTTATACTTAATTACCTTCCAGGTTCCAAGCTTAATAAGGGTCTATATCTTCTTATATATTGCTTCTAGCTATTACACCTTATATAGTTTATTTTAAGCTTACTTCTAGTTCTTAAGTTCTAAAGGAAGCATTTTTCCTTAAGTATTATACCTAAAGCATTATATTTTAGACTTCCTAGCCTAAATCAATACTACTATAATATATATAAGTATTATAAATTTATATTTCTTAATTATACTTTGATTTCATATTTCTAATTAATTAAACTAGAAAGTAGATATAAAGTATTCCTAAGAATTATTACCCCTAAGGGATGTATCTATATTCTCTTCTTTAGGGTGTGTTAAACTAGTGCTCTTGCTAAATGCAGTTGCATTTGCTGAATGCAAGGGCCCCTGCGGTTTTGCTATACTAGCCCGTTTTTGCTGAATTTAGGCTGATCTTCTTAGGGGAATAGTTATAGGCTAGATACCAGACTCATCCTAAGGTATAGGAAGTAGCTGGCTTTCCTAGTTTCTTTAAATGAGCTTAAGTTAATATAAGTCTTAAGAAGATAATATAAAATACTTAACTATTTCCTTATTTATTAAAAATAGTAGTTATCCTATAGGTAAACTAATATTAAATAAATTCTATTTAATTATTTTAAGTATCTCTTCTAATATTAGAAGTTCTAAAATATTACCTTCTTTATTAGTAGAGAAAAAAGAGTCTGCTTTTTTATAATAAAGTATATCTACCCCTAAGATCTAGCTAGAATATATACTTCTAGCTTCTTTTTTAAGGGTATTAAGGGAGGATTAGATTTTAAACTTATTATATACCCCTATATCCTCTTAAAATGGGGCTATATATATAATATTTAAGATCTCCTTTTCTTCTATTATTTACTATAAGTATTTCCTTTACTTTATGCTTAGGAATTTAAATCTCAAGCTTTATTAAAGGATTATAGAATTAGGTTTTATTAAATATTATATTTCTAGTTGAAATTACTTCATTTAAACTAAGAATTCATACTTAAAAAGTATTTAAGGAGATATACTTAACTAAATAACCTATATAGGCTGCTAGTTTGGTTTTCATTACGCGCCTATTTAAGTTATTTTCACACTCTTTCCTTAGTAAGTATACGCTATAGCTATAGGTATATATATTTTTTTAGGAAGGAAGAAGTTTTACTAGTTTGCTATATACCTTATTTAATATATACTATCTGAAATAGTATACAAACTATTTATATAAAACTATATTTAAAGCACGCTATTACTTCCTTTTTGCTAGAGAAATATTATTTAGAAATGCTACTATCCATACTACCTCTAGCTATAACTTTCCTAGCAGATTCACCCCAAGTAGTAAAACTTTAGCTTTATTAATTATCTATTTTCTAATGCATTCCCCACCCCTATTTATCTCAAAAGTCTTTAATAGTAAGAGCTTAAGCATAATACTGCTTTATTTAACCTATTTAATATATACTATTTCTACTATAAAGCTTATAAGTACTACTTCTATATCTTATCTAATATAGTATATAATAAGTCTATAAATTCTCTATACTATTGCCTTATAATCCTTAAGCACCTAAAATGTATATTCCTAGGCTTTTGAGATTAGAGGGTAGGTAAAGAGTTTTATACTAAACTTATTATATATTATTAGTATATAAAGAAACCCATTTAGGGCTTATTTATAGTAAAAGAGGTCCTAAGTAATCCGGTAGAATAAATAAGGAGACCTATTTTCTGATAGCGCTTAATTAATATATTTTAAGGCATTTATCTAAATGCAGACCTTACAATTGATCCTTTTTATCCCCATAATGCAAACTCCCCTTATGCTTTAAATAAGCTTTTCCAGAGCTTCCACTCCTAAGTAACTAAATCTAATATACTATATTTAAGTATTATTAAATCTATCTAATGCTTTATCCTAAGAATATCTAAACAGTCTGTTTCTCCTAATTATAAGCGCTTAAGAAGCAACTATTCCTATATTATTATATAGGATTAAAGGAGCTTTAAAATAGAAGAAGGAGAGCAGCTTGTAATTAAGAAAGACTAGGTTATATGCCTGCTTGAGGTCTACTATAGGCATACTCTAGTTAATTATTCTAAAGTACAGGGTGGTATTACTACTACAGTACTATATGCCTGCTTTCTAAAGAAGAGCTGTAGAAATAATATTAATATAAAAATGCTTAATAATTACTATATTTTCTAAAATGAGAGCTTTAGTATTCTTCCCCTTTATATTATAAATCTGATTTTTAAAGTATCTAATTCTATACCCTATAATTTCTAAAGAGAAAGTCCCTACTTTAACTATATTATAATCTATACTTAGTTTAAATAAGCCTGAAATAAGGAAATTAATTAAGTTAACTAAATAGATTACTCTATAATTATTAAGAATAGTACTACTTAATAGAGGGTATCTTGCTCCTCCTATTATTATATATATTCCAGGTGTATGCTGGATAGTTGGGAGTTATTAAGGGTTAATTAATATATAGATTATATTTTTAAGAAGTAGAGGTTATATAGTTAAAATTAAATAGTAAATATAATAATAAGTTTGAAAAGAGTAAAAAGAGTATATATTAAATGAAAGAGATAGTAAAAATTAGTTTTAGAAAGAGGGTTAGGCTATAATTAAGCTTAAGAAAGCAGGTTCTAACTAATTTCTCCTCTAGTTCCCATTCTATTTTAGGATTCCCTTATACTTTAATTCGTCTTAAACCTCCTTATATTTATTAGGATTTAGTTAATTTCTAATTTCTAAGCATTATTCCTTAGTTAGGGGGCGCTTTAAGTCTAGGTATTTCTCCTTATTATAAGTATAAATAAGAATTTAATACTCAACTAGTTTCTAAATATACTTAAGTTAATTAATCTTCCTATATAAGCAGGAAATCCTGTTTTAAGCATTCTTCTCCCCTCTTAATTTTAGGTTTAATATAGGGTTTGCACTACTCCTTTTTTCTCCTAAGTTAGGAAGGTAGTTTCTAGCTAGTATTATAAAAACTACAGCTCTCCCTAAGCTATTTGCTAGCTTATTATAGTAAAGGAGGGCAGCAAAGCCCTTTAATAGGTTATTAAGGCTTAGCAGTAAATCCCTAAATGTATCTTATTTAATTAGATTCTAGCATTTAGCTTATACCCAGCCTAAAGCTAGCTAAAAAGAGATAGCTTAAAGGAAATTATCTACTCCTTAAAACCCATTAATCTCCAAGATTTTAAGCATTTATACTTAGAATTAATAGCGGATAAAATTATAATATTAGGCTTATAGCTTAACTCTTAGTTTTCATGCTTTTATAAAATACTGCTTATACTAAGTCTTAATGGTATTCTTAGTGCTTATGCTTATAAGCAAGAGGTCCTTTTTAATACTTCTAAGGATCTATTAAATAAAGAAAGAGCTTCCTTCTTCTACTCTAATAAGGTAAAAAGTAAAAATATTAGCGGAAACTATTTTTTATATTTATTTCCAAATCTTTTATCTTTAAGATACCTAAGTTTTATATTTTAAGCCTTAAAGAAGTTAAATCTAGAAATATAGGTTATGATTCTTCTAAAGCTTATTTATTAGAAGCTATAGTAGGAAACTAGGCTTTATTTTACCTTCTATAAGCTTATCTTTAGATAGTTAATCTTCAAAAAGCTTTAAATAAATCTTATAAAGGAATTATTACCTTATATTATATTCTTAGGCCCACTCTAGTAGTTCAAGTAGTCCTACCTTACTAGAATTAATAAAATTAGGCTAGTCTAGATTCAGTTCATTTTAAACACTCCTAAGTAAGTAATACATTTAGAGGACCGCATACTATATTAGAAAAGAGTATATATTCTTACATTAGAGAGTTATTATAAGCTTAAAATCCACTAAAGATAATATATTATAGGTTGGGGTAAGTTATACTTAAAAATATATAATATCTGATGAATTTGTGCTATAGAATAGCATTCAGTTCAGCGTGTGTTTCGGCAGGGTCGCAGTATGGTGCTCTGAGGCGAATTGGGAGGATTGATAATGGTCTGGATTACTTTGTATTGAATTACGTTGGGCTTCTGTAAGCCCTTCTTATATACCCTCCAACATCATCTCACCCCGGGCACGCTGCGGTAGGCTCTGGTGCAAATTTGCCAATGCCGGAAAATTCGCCCTACCAACACACCATCTTTGGTTCACACAACTAGCCAACCATACCCCTGGTAATGCCCAAATTAAATACATACAAACTTCAGAAATCAAGCTATCTAATGCACTAAGTTATATACTTTTTGGTACGAAATAAGGGTAATGCAGAGGTCTAATTAAGGTGCAAATGCAGGCCAAAATAATCGACTCACGGCCACCAAACTCATCTTGCGTCGCGCACGCACTAGGCGTACTCAGCGAAAATCGCCTGACTCGCAAAAAGTCTAGGGTACCTCCTTATAGAAGTCTAGGGTACCTCCTTACAAGAAGTCTAGGGTAAATCCTTACAGGAAGTGCACGCTGCTGAGGGTCCGTTTAACAACTAAGATATTACTAAAAAGAAGTTTAAGTTTGTAAACCGAGCTTATAACTATAGAATAATTATATATCCTAAGTACTCTGAATTTATAGAAGTAAACTCGCCTTAAGGTCTAAGTTTCTAGAAAAGAATAAAACAAATGAAAGAAGCTTTTATAAGCATAGGATACGATTGGTTTCAGGGTTAGGGGCGGCATTCTGTTCAACAATTCCCAGCCCGGGAGATGCTTTGCGCATGTCACCCGGGTGGAAGGGGCGGCGCTCGCCTTCAATACAGTGGGGTTCGTTCCTGGTCCGATCACGACACTCTTTTTTTTATTCTTTTCTTTTCTGTCTCTGTCTCCCTTTTATGTTTATTATTTTTTTCCCCAAGAAAAGGGCTGCAGGCGGCCCCTTGATACAGTTGTAAAGATGCAGCTGTAGGAAGTTTACATGTGTCGAAACTTTGAACCTGCATGAGGTATTCACCTCTTTCCCAGTATGCGCTCGGGCAGATCGCCCGAATTATTCGATTGCTCTCTCTCTTCGCGCAAATCGGGTATATTTTTTGGTAACCTTTTTTCTCTTGGAGCAGGGCACTACATGTCAATACGGACTGTAGAGAATAGACCGAGTTGCCACGGACACAGAAAGGAACAAGTTCTATCCAAAACATGGCTCGAACTGCGGCAGCTCCGTTGCAATGACTAGAAACGGGGATCCAGCATTTCGGGGTTGCACGCACACACCCGGAACACCCCGATGGCGATGCTCCAATCCCGTGAGCCATCGCGGGCAGATATCTTCCTGATACACTCGCAGCACATCAAGACACAGTCGCGCATACACAAAAAGCTGTGAAGCTCAAAGCTCGACTTAGTCATTCGCAAATGTGGGTACCTAAGCAACTCCAGATTGGGGGCCCCTCGCTTGGGATAGATGCTGACGTCATCCCGCTCTCCACCTAGAGGAATACGCGGCTGCTCATTGGCCAGGTGCGAGGCCCAAGCCGCGACCTTCTCGCGTAAAGTCGCGGTGCGCGTCTCCCCCGGGGCTGGCTCTCCAACAGCTTCCCATGCTCGATGAGGGGCAGCCCGCGAAACCTTCCGACACCCTCCTTCCCTGCCTTCCCTCCGCCGCCACCGCCGCCGCACCCCCGATGCTACCATCTCTGCCGCGCCCAGCCGACACTGAGACTCCAATGTTTTTCTGATCGATCCAAACTTGGCGTCGTCGATCCGCCCGATTCGTTCTTTCTTTCCATCCATCCCAAATGCAGATTCGTACAATTGCAAAACAAAACGCGTGATATGACAGGGACATGATCGGTAAAAGCCGTATTCGTGCAGGTGCGTGCGGGCAAGAGGGCGGCTGATGCCGTGCTGGTTGCGTGCTCTCCCTGGGACGAGAGGGCAGGTTCGTTTGCATCCAGACCAAAAAGTAATTACGTAGTACTGGGGCCAGCTCGGAAGATACATACGTGACGGAGGGCTCGCGGTTATTCTCGTGGCCTTGGTGTTGGTTCCCGGGGGGGGGTGGGGTGGCGCCTTGTTAAGAGCCCAGGTATCATGTACATAAGAAAGGGGCCGCCGCCGCAGCGGCAGGTGGCCTGGCGGAGGATTCGTAGAAGGGGATGGATAATACAAGGGATCGTAGATGCTCAAGGCCCAAGGGGTGCAATCATGGCTAGTCAAAAGCTCCGAGCCGCCTCCTGGCCACGGTCCGTGGGGTCCTGGCCGACCCGATCCCATTGGGGGTCTTCCAGGTCTTCTGCGCCGGACTGGGAGTGAAGGTGAGGTAGTCGGCAAAGTCGAAGGCCTGGCCTGGTGTGTGAGGGAAGAGAGGGTTGTTAAGGTTGGGCGTCGACATGGCCTGTGGCGTGAAGCCAAGATGCTTCGGGGGCGGGGTCGACGGTGGCTCCATCTGGCTCCTTGGTGGCAGGTTGGCCGGGGTAGGCGATGACTTCATGTACAGTAGCAGCTGTGCACCCTCATCTCTTGATTCAAAGCTTGGCCCGTCCTTGCCGACGGAATTGTTTGGGGGCAGGCGCCGGTTGCGCATGGGGGGTGTGCTGGGCAGTGATGACCTCGACCCGTTCACCTGGAAGGAGTGGGCAGGGAGGAGGTCATCATCATCCTCGTCGGGGGCGGTGAAATTAGGGGAGGCAAGGCTGCGGCTGAGGCCCGTCGAGGACTGCAAGAAGGACACGTCGGGGCCAGCCGAGGTCTTGAAGTGTGTCTGGCGGCGTTGCTTCATGGGGGACGATTTTGCAAGCTGGTGGTTGTCACTCCATGATACGTGGTTCGGGAAGGACTTGTGGGCCGTGGGCGAGACCCTGTAACGCTTGGTGGGACTGGAGGATAGGTTGACGTCGAGGTCGAAGCTGGAGGTGTATGTGCGTTTGCGGCGGCCGGTGCTGCCGTTGCTGGAGCCGATGGCATCGGAGAACAAGGGTGCTTTTAGTGGAGAGCTCATCAGGGCTCTTGTGGGGTAGGGCAGGTCGGATGTGCTGGAGGACGAGTCGGACAGGATTTCACCATCGGCAATGCGTCTGCGTCGGATGGCGGCCTTCCGTTGGCGAAGCTCCTCCTCGA
The DNA here is from genome assembly GCA_002270565.1 of Stenocarpella maydis. Lineage (NCBI taxonomy): Eukaryota > Fungi > Ascomycota > Sordariomycetes > Diaporthales > Diaporthaceae > Stenocarpella > Stenocarpella maydis. The sequence continues at coordinate 175,027 of NQMI01000034.1, forward strand.
TCTTGGGCTCGATAACGTCGAGGGATAGGTCTTCCCAGCCTCGCTTGGCCTTGAACTGTGCCAGGGCCAGGCGGCTCTGGAGCTGGCGGGCCATCTGCGAGGGAGGATGGGCCCATGGTCAGCGGCTACTGATGCTTGGACACGAGATGCCCATGCCCAGGTCTGGCAAACGAAGGGAGGAAGGGCTGTGTCCCGGGGGAGACTAGAGGCCGTGGACAGGGACGGCCAGCGGCGGAGGGCAGCAGAGACTTACCTTGCCCACCTCTGTCCTCTTGAGGACCTTGTCGGCCACAGCCTCGGGCTGCTGGGCCGACGTCGATGGCATGCTTATGGATCTGGACATGAGGCCTGAGGGAGGCTGGCCTGATGGTGTTCAAAGTGGGTTGTTCACAGCCAAAGACCAGGTCGAGAAGTGGGAATCGGGGTAAGAAGTTTCGTGGTGGTGCCAATGAGACCACGGCTCGGTAAAAATGGCCGGGCGCCTAGTGGTTGATTGTGCTGTCGCTGCACGGTGCCGGTGCTTTGCACTTTTGCAACTCGAGCGTCCGCCCTTCCGAGGCAGGACTTGAGTCGGGGTTCCAGGGCTGTCAGGCCGTGCGTAGATGCTTCGACGATCGACCCAGCATGGGAGAAAGAGAGGAATAGAGAGAAAAAAAAAAGGAAAAAAAAAGAAGACCACCACCACTTGATACCGGGAATGAGGATTATGCCTACCAGGAAGGAGTCAACTGACTGGCTGGGTCGAGATGAGCATGAGGAGGAGAGGGCACTCACACACACACACACACACACACACGCACACCAAACGGAGCTGTAGCTGGCTGCCGTGCTGGTCTGGTCTGGTGCTGGTGCTGGCGCCGCCCATGCATTCCCATTCCGTCGCAGCTGTCCAGGTGCACCCGGGCAGTTGGCCTGAGTTTGGGGGACGAAACCAGGCTGAGGTACCAGTTCACCAACTAACTCTGGTTAGTGTGGTCCGACCGCCATGCCTGGTAGTGCTTGCATGACCGGCGAATAGCACCAACAAGAAGGGCCTCAGTCCTCCAAGACAGGCTGACAGGCCAGGAGATCCAGGAGGAAGACGGGAGTTGCTTGTCCCCAACACTGATAAGTGACACAGCTGCAGCTAAGACTAAGACCAAGTTCAGCCTGCAGGAGTTGGGTGATCCACTCATTCCTGCTTGCTAGTCGGCCAGTTTTGGGGCCGGCTCTACACCACCAAGGTTAGATAGACCACAATAGTAGAGGGCCAATCGGGCACAGGTTCTCTCCTGCACCGTTCACCGTTCACCGTAACCAGCTGTCCAGATGCACACGCGTGTGAGAGCCTTCCTTCTGGTTTCCCATGCTGGCTATTGGCCCTGGCCTGCCCAATTAACCATCGTCCTCTGGCCTGTACTCAGCCCTATGCTCCTGTTGTTGGAGTTCAGGTTCAAGAATCTATCCTCGCCGGATGAGACAACCTCGAGGTCAGGTCATTGAAAACCCCACAACAGAAACCTGAAATGCAAGGCTCGGCTTACGAGTTGATGGTGGCATGTTCATCACCGCCAACCAGTCGCAAGCATGCTGTACGGCAACGCATTCGAGTACTTCCGGCCGTGAACCAGCTGCGCGCCCGTGACGCTTTGACGGTCTGCCCGGCAGGTGTTGGGTTCTCTGACCTTTGATATTGCTGAAACAGCAACTACCAGGACTGATAGATAACACCACATGGTGGCTGGACCTTGGAAGCACTTGTGGCCGGGTCGACGGTGACATGTTGGTCATGACCGGCGCCTACTTCTGCCACATACATGGCTGGTGGCTTGGTGCTCATATGCATGGCATTTCCCAGACAGCCGGTCCAAGACTATTGGCAGAGGCTGGTGCGATGCGACTGTCAATTAAACCCCCTGCCAGCCGCAAGCAAAGAGACTGAGACTGGCCAGGCTGCCAGGTCGGACCTTTGGCGCTTGTTGGAATTCCAAGCTGCGCAAACCCCCTTGCGGCACTCAGATTGGCCAGTCGTCTTGGATTCTCTACTTCCCCCTGGGCCGGGCGGGCCTGGGGATGGCAGGTTAGTGTACTCCGCGGTGTGGATCCCTGGATCGAGATATCAGAGTCTTTGCTCGTCTCCTTTGAGCAAGCCGCGCAACGCCATATTTCCGCCATGTCATACCTCACACACTTACCGCAACCCATTAAGCATTCCGAATACGGCCAGGGATTCGTGTCTCTGAGGCCGCAGCCAACATGCTCGCAGGCTAAATCTCGCAGATGCATCCCTGGGAGCGGATTGACAATTCGGCCAGCGATCACCTCGTATGGACAGGATGGGTCAAAAGTCGCCCTGCTGCCAAGCAACGCACATCAACGCGAAGTGCTCCCACGGCCTCAGGCCCGGGTGGTGGCAGGTGGGGTGTGCACACAAGTTTGACCTGCATGAGAACGGGTCCGGCCGAACCTGTGCCGGCGGCCATGACAGGGTGAAAGATGAGGCCCATGTGCGTACCATGTAGGCGGTGCTGTTTCGACAAGATGGCGAGGGGGTCGTCGAGAAGGTTCACTTATATTGGGCCAGGCCTCCCTCGGTGCTGCAGATGCAACGTCGTTATCATGTGCAACACGGCCCAAGTGAGGGAGGAAACATTGAAGCACGGCAAGCAGCAGGGCGTGGGGAGGGATCGGATCTGGTGGGCCGAGCCAGCCTGGCCGAGCCAGCCTAGCTTGGGACGAGCCGACGCCGGCCTGGCCGCGTCCGCTAGTGTACTGCATACTATATCTACATGGTACACCACACTAGAAGGGCAGAGGCTTGCTTGCATCACAAGCTGTGATACAAGTGGGTGCCCCCAGGGGGTGCGCTGTGTGACTGCGGCAATATCCCCAAGACTGACAAGATGTCATGTACTCGGCACTCGCGTGCGGCAGAGCCCCCATGCGGTGGTGACAGACCGGGAGCCCGCAGCCATGCTGCACCCAGTTCAGCGGTACGCCTGCATGGTTGTTCTCTTGTGATCTCAACCATCTACCTGTGTGAAGACGGCTCAGCTGGCACTGCGTGGGTTGCATGCTGCTACGCTACACTCCTGGACGTGTGCCGGCCAGCCCAGCAGCAGCAGCCGCCCAAACGGGAGACCCGGCAGGTTGGCTTCTCGTATCCTGTCCCTGTGGATATCCGACATGCCAGCTCGACGCAAGCTGCTGATGGCCCCCAGAGCTCGGAGCCCGGGGCGCGCTCTACGGCAACAAGCTCGTAGCGTGCTGGCTGCATAGTACACAGGACATACATAGTACACACCTAGGTACAGTAGTACATGGCATAGTACGTGACCGGTGGCGCAACGGCAGGTGCACAGGGGCAGTAATAACCCGGCACATACTTGTCTACTTGGTATGTCGCGGCCAGCTCGTTCGTCACGTCGGTGGTGGGCCCCGGTTCCACCGGGACGGGACGGGCTCTCGTTGATTCTCGAGCGAGTCGTTCGAGGGCAAACTGACCAGTGCTTTGCTGCGGCGGCACGTTGTACGGCAAGTAAGTATTATTAGATTGGAGGGGGGCAGGGCTGGGTTGCCCAGGGAGGGACATGTTTGCCTCTAATCCACAGACACGGGCACGGCTTTATTGGAGGGTGCTGAAACAGGCCCCATCGGCATCTCTCGGTTGAGTGCTGAGTCCAAGGTGGTCAAGCCACGGAGGGCAGGCGGGACACAGGTGAAGGACATCAGTCTAGATTACATAGTACAGTGGTCTGCTATTTCCATGTCGTCCTAATTTCCTTGGAATGTGGCCTGCCCATCCCCGCACCCCAGTCACTTCAAGCCTAGCTGGTCCACGAGTGCATCTGGGAAACTTGGAAGTACCTTTCACTCTTTGTAGTCAGCCAGGTCTTTTCTGTCTCTGTTCTGCCTGTGCCGTGCCGTCCCGCCCGTTCATCAGCAAGCTCCACCGGCCTGGTGGTGATCAGACAGGCGCTGCAAATGAAACCACCACCTCTTGTGCATGTCCTGGCCCTCTGCAAGCTGACCTCGCCGTCTTGTTTGTCCTTGGTCCAACGTCAGGCCATCATGTCTCCTTTGTGAGCGTGTGTGCCCGCTTCTCCTGCCGATCCACCCGGCTTGCTCACCTCGTCCTGTGGCTCCTTAACCCCCCCCCCAGCTCCTCCCTCCCTCTACCGCCGTCTGCCCCCGCCTCCCGTCGTATCAACAGCAGCTGTCCCACAACTTGCACACACCTAGGTAATTAATAATTCTGACTGTCTTTCTGTCTCGTCAGCCAGTCAGCGAACCAGCACCAACAGGGCCGCCCACGGACTGCAATCAGTGCTCGCCCGGCCCGGCCCTCCATCCTCTTTCCGTCCTAGAGCCAGCCTGGCTGGCGGGTTTTCTGTGCTTCTGCGCCGGACTATTTCCGCCGGCCCATAGCGCCCTTCTCTTGTGTGTTTTGCTTCCTGTTTGCTGTGTCGCAAATATCGCCGAAATTTCGAAACGGCCCGACGTCATCAAAGAGCAGCCCGCCCTCCTCAGCGAGATAGCACCTCACACTGCTTGATCCACACGCTTGAGCTCGTGCAGGAGTGGGAACACTACTCCGTGCACTACACGCTCAACCCATCCGTCCGTCCTGCTGGTTCCCCCTTCCCTGCACTGCCCTTCTGCCCTTGCCCAATCGCTGCCGACCAGGCCGTTTATGTTTATTAAAGGCAATCCAGCCACAACGTCCACGTCCACCTCCGTCGCAACTCTCCGGCTCCCCAACCAAGGATTCTTGGCCTGCCCACCCTGCACTCCCGGCCAATTCATCGGCCACCCGAGCTCATTGAGGATCCATCCCCTTTGATTTTCACGAGCTTTCCTTTTTTATGGTGGGAGGCCACAGTTCCCCTGCCTCCTACCAACACCTCCTTCCCATCCTGTCCGACCGCATTCACATGTCGGTCCTTGCCTAGTTTCGCGACAATCCCGTCATCTCCTCTCCTCTCTCCTCTGGCCGACCCTCCCGAGCCGCCATCCTGGGCCATATCATAGCTTGCGTCATCCTAGCAGGAATCCACTTGGCCCATCCGCGCGACTCACTTCCTAACTCTCCCTGCAAACCGATAAAGCAGGCAGGGCAAGGGGGGAGGGAAAAAAGAAAAAACTCAAACAAACGGCGCACACACAAGGCCCAACTCTCTGCTCATAACCTCCTGTACTGATCGGCCTCGAGGCAGATTCGCCCTGAGCTCGCCCTGAGCTCGCCCCGGCCGTCATGGCACCGAGCCTGTTGACCCTCAAGTCTATCAGACGTCGATCAAAGGCCAGCTTCAAGACGGAGAAGTCCGCCACAGATGCCAACGACACCTCGAGTGATGCAAGCAATGGCAAGACCCCAACCAGCGGCTCGCTGACCCCTCCTTCTATCGTGCCGTCCGTGGCAGGCCAGTCAGATCCCGCGTTGGACCACCAGCTCTCGAAGGAGAAGCTCAATGCCGACTTGTTGGCCCCGCCGGTCCCTCCGATGCCCCCGTTCCGACCGCCACTGCGGACCCCTCCCAATGGTTCTAACAGGAACAGCGTGTCGGGTATGACGGGGCTGGGAGCGCCGTCGATGGGAGGTCGAGGCCCTTACCCGCAACTGCCTGTCTCGCCCTATGCGCCTCAGATCGATAACGTTAGACATGGAGCATGGGTGAGTGCCAGAATCTCTAGCAGCTTGTTCTGAGGCGTTGCCCCGCGCCCAAAGCACATCTCTCTTGCCTCCCGCCATGTTCTGGTCCTTGGCTAATATGAGCACCCTATAGGTCTCTCAGAAGGTCATCATCATCACGGGCGTGGTGCCCGGGCCGGGCGGGCGGTCTATCGATGGCGAGGTCACGGTTTCGCGAGTGGATGACGACTACCCACCAGTCTCGTGGCCGGTGCACGACTGTCAGTTCAAGGCGCTGGTGTACCTGCAGTCGGGTCTGAACAGGCTGCGCTTTGACTTTTCCAGTCCCAAACTTCCAAACAGCAACACAACAAACCCGATTCACTCTACACAGATCACCATCAACGCGATGCCTGTGTCCAACTCTCCGCCACTGCAGCTGGCTATACTGCTGGCAAAGGACTCGCCCGGCACCTTTGACGCACCGCCGGCACGGGCCGAGAGGGAAGGGAACAACCTGGAGGTGGCCATCCGGAAGTTCCGCATGGCCGGTTACCTGTGGCAGGCGTACACGGCCGAGCAGATGTTCCGCAACAAGTTTGGTCGCCGCACGTTCAGGTTTGAGGAGGAGTGGACACAGGGCACGACCTGTGCCAGAGACCACGAGACCGGCCGCATGCGCAACGAGGCTCGAATCCACGTTATCCGGATGGACAAGACGCTGGCCGAGATCCGGGACCTGAACATTGCACAGCAGAACGAGAACGCCGCGGACCGGGGCGGCTTGTTCCCGATCGCAGCTGAGGCTGTCAGGAAGTACTTCAACCTGAAGCCAGGACAACAGCAGTATGTCTCGTGCATGTTCTTGGACAGCCAGTGGGACCCCAAGGAGAAGATCATCCGTGGCCACGCTGCGCTCGGTAGCTCCAGTGGAGATTTGAAGTTGGCCATCTTTGGATCACACAGCCTGCACAGTTACCCGACGATGCTGGAGGAGGTCGTCCCCGCCTTCACCGACTGCACTCCCACGGACACCAAGTTCGTCGCCAACGACTGCAACGAGGCTGGCAGCTCCTGGGAGAACGCAAACATCGGCATCGGTGCGCACCTGCACGAGACGGGCCATCTGTTTGGCTGCCCACACCAAGCCAGCGGTGTGATGCTCCGGGACTATGTCCATCTCCACCGGTCATTTGTGACCCACGAGGCCTACTGCATCCGGACGAAATCCAAGGGCGGGCCTGTCGCCCAGGCAGACGAGTGCACATGGCACCGCCTTGACCTGCTGCGCTTCAGAGGCCACCCGTGCTTCTCGCTCCCCAACGACCCGGCGCGACACCCCGACGACTCCGTTCAAGCCTGGCCTATGGAGGACGGCAAGGTGGCGATAACAGCGCCATCCGGCATATCCTTTGTCGAGATCTACGGCGACGGAGATGAGCTGTGCACGACGTGGATGGAATGCCCCACAGAGGGCGAACACGTCAAGCGACAACTCGTGGTCACCGAAGATGACCTCCGCAAACGCCTACCCGAGAACAAGCGCAAGGGCAAGATAAGGCTCGCCGTCAAGTCCCACAGCGGCGGTGATCTGGAGATTGAGGATGTGCGGGTTCTCTGCGGCAAGGAGAGCAGGCTGACGGTCGGAAACCCAGTGACGGGATGGACGGCATACCGCAGCAAGAAGCTCGGGCAGAGCCAGATGGACGGCACTCAGCCCATCGAATTTGTCTTCACGAGCGCCACAAAGCAGGAGAGGGTGCTCAGTCGGATTGTGTTTTACCATGGCGCTGCATTGGATGGTATGGAGTTCATATATGATGATGATTCAAAGCAAGTGTTTGGAAAGGTCGGCGGGAAAGTGCAGGTCGGAGTGTTCGATCTCGGTAAGCTCGATCTTTTTATGACTATGCTCCCCCTCATTGGTCTGGATACGCGCTAACATTGGAACGTGCAGATATCCGCAAGGGCGAGTACATTTCAGGCTTCCACATCAGATCCGGGTTCTGGGTCGATGGCATTCAGGTCCTGACGAGTCTGGGCAACCGTTCGCCATTCTTTGGAAATGCACACGGCGGGGATATGTGAGTACAAGGCGAGATAAAACGGCCTGCTAGTACAGAAAAGTTGTCAACTAACGCCGCTCTCCCCAGGCACACACTGATCCCTCCTTACGGATACAACATCTGTGGCGTGTGGGGAACATGCGCCCAGTGGATTGACGGCTTTGGCGTCATTATCCGGAAGTAATAAGCAGCGAGACTGCCAGACAGCCAGACGGCTGCAGGCTGGGTCTATATAGTCCTAAAGAATGGTGACCCAGCCACCCGAGACGACTCGGACACCGGCGTATATACTGGTCGAAGCGACGAAGACCTTTGCCATAAGTGGCGAGGCGATACCTTGACGGCACTGCATTTACAGATGGCGGTACACGACAACATTCCTGGGAAGAGGAAACACCTCATACGAACTTTTAATTGCTAATCAGCACGGGACATGGATCACTTCCAGGGCTGGCGTTGTTCTCTCCTTCGATTTCACCAAAGACCCGCGCCGTGGCCTCGGACAATGACTGGCGGCTTCAAGGCGTACAATACAAACAGGGGCACAGAGGGCCGTGCTTTATATTATGGCTGCGTCTCTTCTGGGACATGAGTGGCGCGTTAGTTTGTGCATTTGCATAGAATACGTAATCACCTGTTTCGTCGGTTGGTCGGCGAGCAGGCATATTCCGATACTCGGATTTTGAAGATAATCGGTCTGGTCGCAGCTCACCCGACGCCACACAGACGGAGGGGCAACGCGTGGGCGGATTAGATAGTATGCAATACATGTATCAACTCACATCTCCCTTCCGAGCGGTCCTGACCAGTCGAGCCCTCCCTTTGTGCTCAGCTTTCAGAGTACGTACCTGCTTCGGATCCGAAGGTCGGGCAAGGCAGGGGATGTTCGGCCGAGTCCCCTGGGCACCCCGGCATTGCCAAGTAAGCCTCTTGTGCAGATACGTACTACACCAGTCTCCTTCATTAAGCGGAGCTTTCTATTTACTCTGTAAAGTGTAAGAGTTTCTCGTGTGCGGATTGGTTGGGATTTGTATTGAGTGCGTGGATTGGTCAATCGATGTATTTCTTGATGTACTGTATATACCTCGGGGAGGATGTTATCAATATCATGATGATGAGAAAGGAGGGTGAGGATTACCTGGCTACCTAGGTACTTGGGTAGCTACCACTGGTACGCGCCCGTAGCTCTTGGGCGAGAAAGCTTGGCTGTTGTGCTGTAGGCCTAGGAGCCTTCTCTTAGCCTAGCGCCCCAATGTAGACGTCCCTCTGCTTGCTATAATTCCTATATACTAACCCGAGGGTGCTACACGTGTAATTGAATGTAATAGCGAAAGCTCTATTTCACAAGCATATTTCTACACCGGTTCCTCCGAGCATCGGGATGGGCTTGGCCTCCTTCTTAGGAAAAAGGCCTCGGTCCTACTACATAGTAATGGCTGCCGCTCCCCGCCCGGGGCTTGGTGTAGTTGGGACTCCCGGCCCGTTCTGGTTGGCCGCCCGGCTGTTGACGTGCTTTGGCTGCGGATCTCGTCATGTAAGAGCGCCTGCGGCCGTCGCAACCAACAGAGAAAAAAGTCCCATCTCGAATCCATGCAGGAGCGTGCATGGTAATGAAATACCTGCTGGCTGAATGGGGCCACTGCCCAAGGGTCTCGATGTCCCCGTCATCCCAACCCATGTCTGTCCCCAGCACTCGCTCCTCACTCTTGATAGAGGGCCAAGGGTAGATATGCGGTTGGACTCGTCGACTTTCTCACTGCTCACCACCACCAAAGTAGTAAAACGCAGGCGGGCCCCCCACCCCATTGGGGATCCATACCCACCCACACTCATCATGTACGCTTCTCTTCCTGCCATACCATGGAACGAGCTTCCCCAGCAAGTGGTACCGTCGTGGCCCGCATTGCGTGCTCGCGTGCTAGCTGTGACATCTCCGTATATTACGTCCCCTCCCACCCGGTCGGTCTGGGCAAAAGCTTCCCGTCCCTCTTGTTTCTAGTTTCGCAACTTGGCCCATCGATGGCTTGCCCGAATATAATAAATAAGTCAAGCCAAGACAGCCTGACCCAGCGCGCACCGTTGTTGCTGTCCAACAGCCCGCGAACCGGCTGCTTGGAAGTCTAGCTTATTATAGCTTTAGCCTTGCCTCTTGGTTGCTCTGGGCATTTTTGTTTATTTGTTATACTTTGGTGAGTCGTTCGATACCACATAACCGAGACTGAGATCCGAGATGTCACCCGCCAAGGATGTCAGGATAGAGAAGGACGGGGAGGTCGCCTCCTCTGCGCCTGCCCCCGTGGGGACGACGGCATCGGCGTCCATGGACCACGGTATCGAGTCCAGCTCGGACGAGTCCCTCGACGACAACTACCAGGTGTTCAAGGTGACCGAGGACCTCGAGGTTGATCCGGCCGAGGCGAAGCGCGTGGTGCGCAAGATCGACCGGAGGGTGGTGCCGGTGCTGTTCATCACCTATATGCTGCAGTACCTCGACAAGAGTGGGTCTCGGGACTCTTAAGGAGGCTCGAGTCTGTGCCGGTTCTTGTCTTCTGGATGGTTTTTGCTGACTTGTTCTTTTCCCGTGTAGATTCACTGAACTTCGCAAGTGTATATGGCCTCAAGAAAGGGACGAACCTGCACGGGCAGGACTACTCCTGGCTAGGTTTGTCCCTCCTGCAAAGTGACCTGTGGGGGGAAGTGAATACTCAACCCTGCCATCGACAGGATCGATCTTCTACTTCGGCTACCTCGTCGCGCAGTTCCCGGCGTCGTTTGCGCTTCAGGCCCTACCGATCGGAAAATTCGTCAGCATCATCACGGTGGCATGGGGTGCCATCCTGATGACCACGCCAGCGTGCACGTCGTTCGCGGGCATCGCAACGAACCGGTTCCTGCTGGGCTTCTTCGAGGCGGCCATCAACCCGGCCTTCGTGCTGATTATGAGCATATGGTACACGTCTGAGGAGCAGCCGCTGCGGCTTGAGGCGTACTATTGCACCAACGGCATCGCAACCATGTTCGGCGGGCTCATCGGCTACGCGGTGGGCCACATCACCACGGGTATTGCGCGGTGGATGTACGTCTTCATCATCTTCGGCTCGCTCAGCGTCTTCTGTGGGCTCATCAGCTTGCTGGTGCTGCCAGACCTGCCGTCGACGGCGAGGTTCCTCGATGAGCGCGAGAAAGCAATCGCAGTGGACCGCGTGGCGCGCAACAGGCAGGGTGTCAAGAACCGGCACTTCCGGTCATACCAGGTCAGCTTCCACAGTCCTTCTGTACCTGCTTGGGAATAACAATACCCTCTCCGGGGCCATGCTCCCAAAACCATGGCCACACTGTGTCCTGCCCCCCGCTGTGTTGGAATAACATTTCCTTCCTTGCTTGTTTGAAAGCTGACTCTCAATGCCACAATAAAGGCCGTGCAGTGCGTCAAGGACCCGAAGACGTGGATCTTGTTTGTGCTTGCTGTGGGGGCGCAGGTGCCCAACTCGGCCTTAACCAGCTTCACCAGCATAATCATCAACAGCTTCGGCTTCGACACGCTCGGCTCGCAGTACCTGCAGATCCCCGGCGGGGCGGTCCAGTTCCTGGCGCTCATCGTCGGCGGGTGGGTGTGCACCACGTGGCCGCAGACACGGTGCATCACCATGATTGTGGCCAACACGATCTGTATCGTCGGGGCGGCGCTGTTGGTCGGGCTGCCGGATGAAAACAAGGTGAGATGCCTCACCGCACCCTCCTCTTCTCGAGCCGGCATTCTGTACGTGTACACGTATGTACAGCAGGAACTGACGGTTGTTGCTGTCGCCTAGTGGGGACGGCTGGTTGCACTCTGGCTGTGCTACTTCCAAGGACTGGGCTTTAGCATGTCGTTGACGATGGTGTCGTCCAACATCGCGGGCAGCACCAAGAAACAGCTGACTGCCGCCATACTGTTTACGGGATACTGCGTTGGTAACATCATCGGGCCGCAGACCTTTATTGACAGTGAAGCGCGTGAGTTCCAACCCCCGTTGCTGCTGATGCATCCTCATCTCCAAGGTGGCCCTCCTGAGCACATGGGTGTGCAGAACGGCTAACATATCGCCCCCACGCCTCCGTACAGCCAGGTACCACAGCGCATATATAGCCATGCTGGTCGGGTACACGATCAAGCTGCTGGCGGTGGTCGTGCTGTATGTTTACATGTGGCGTGTGAACAAGGCGAGGGACGCCGCTGGACACGTCAATGACCGGGCGGCGATTGAGAGGGGAATGCATGACGAGACTGAGCTGGACAATCCCGGGTTCAGATACTCGCTCTGATGCATTGGCTGGCATGGGATCAACATGGGTACAATGGGATTTGGATAATGTGTTATTCATGTGATTAATTATAGAGAGGCGGTTGCCGGGTAGGAATTCCTAGCACGTGAGGTGCGGCCCGCTCGAGACGGCCACAGGAATCGGCGTTGGCCATCCTCTGTTTCGTCCTGGAGTGACAGTGGCTGCCATGAGAGAAATCGGACATCCGGCTCGTGCGACGCACGCAGCATGTGGTGGCGTTGTAGGGTATGCTGTAAAGACAGGCTGACCCAAATCGGAGAGCAGCAAGGGATTAGTCGGCAGACGTACGCACAGCAAGTACGTCTCTGTGACGTGGGTGTTGAGGAGACAATGTCTGAAGGGTCTGGACCCTGGCAGCCCTGGGCGGGACCCCGTGTGTCTGTGCAGTGTGGGTGGGCTGGGTGACGATCTAGGCCCAAAACAGGGCGGCCAGCATCCGAAATGACGGCATAGGCAGGACCCAGCAACAAGAGCTTCAACAACCCTTTTTGCTGCTGCCCAGGCCTGTCAGGGTGCCCACTCGAACCAAACCTCACCCGCCGTGCAGCGAGATAATATCTATCTACCTGCACAACCACGCACTCTCCCGTCCACCACCACAGCCAATCTCTCAGCCCTCTCGCCTTACCCCAATATTCTCTCACCCGTCCGCTCCAACAAGCCAGAGACAAAGCTGCAAGGCCAAAAAGGAAAAAAAAGCCCTCCGTTCGAACACCGCAGAGGCACTCCCTGCTTCCTCCCACACCGACTACATTACCCACCAAAAGCGCCGCCGTCATGTCCAAGAGAAGCTCTTCTTCCGCCACCAACGGCGGTGCCCAAAAAGGTGAGCAGGTCTCGTGTATGTTTCTGTCATCACCATCCCCCCCTCAAGCTCGGCACGAAAGCAGGAACAAGTGCTGACATCTTCGCCCTCCTGCCATCACAGCATATGACAAGCAAAAGGACCTCCTCTCCTCCGAGACGGGCCACTTCTCCCTGGTCCGGGCCATGCACCTGGCAGACCTGATCACGGAGCTCAATGGTACGACGCCTCCCCCGACCGACCCGTTTGTGACTGCGCACAGCACCAAGCTAACCTAGACAACCCCCTCCCGCTCAGGCTTCTGTGGCATCATGTCCGTCTTCTCCTCCCTGCGATACTGCCTCCAGGACGACTACTCGCGCGGCAACATCTACGCCGCACTGGCCTTCCTGCCCTTTGGTCTCTTCTTTGACTTCATGGACGGCAAGGTCGCTCGCTGGAGGAAGAAGAGCAGTATGATGGGCCAGGAGCTCGACAGCCTGGCGGACCTGGTACGTCTTTCCGTTGTGGGTGTGTATAATACATACACATACCCACACACACACACATTCAGCCACCCAAAATCTCTGGAATAACCGCTGACTGCTTACTCCCTCCACCCACAGATCTCCTTCGGCCTGGCTCCCGCTGTCGTGGCCTTTGCCATCGGCATGCGCACCACGCTCGACCACGTGTGCCTGGCCTTCTTCGTGCTGTGCGGCCTGACCCGCCTGGCGCGCTTCAACGTCACGGCGACGGCCATCCCCAAGGACGCCACCGGGAAGGCTCGCTACTTCGAGGGCACCCCGATCCCCACCAGCCTGGGGCTCGACGCCGTCATGGCCTACTGGGTCTCGCAGGGCTGGGTCCACGACGCCATCCCCGGCGGCCTGTGGTTCGAGGGCACCCCCTTCGCCGTCCACCCGGTCGTCGCCGTCTTTATGCTGCACGGCTGCCTCATGACCAGCAAGACCATTCACGTTCCTAAGCCATGAGGCCGGTTGGCCGAGAATGACAGGGGGGTTGCCGCTATTACTGCTACCATTACGTCGGTGGCAGCGAGGGTTTTCAGGCCTACTATTGACACTTGTTTTCCTTTTAACCCTCCTCTCGCCCCCCGCGGTAGCACTTTACGGAGTCATGCGCCGGTCGGGGCTGCAATGGGGAACCCTATCTATATGGACTGTTTCCAAGCGGCAACTTGTTGATGATACCTTTTTGCTAGCATCATGGAAGAAACGGCAATTCGCACACAAAAATTGAGCTAAATATGGTCCGAGGCAAGAAAGGGCCGCATTGAAAAGATTAAAAAAAAATCTCCATTCACTCCTTCACGTTCTATCTTCTCTCAACCCCTCTCGTGCGTCACGGCTCACCCGCGTCTATGGCTTACTCACCCTCCTTGGTCTGCACGGGCAGCTCCTTGGCCGCCGCGGGGAACGGGTTGTACGTGCCGCGCTCGTCCCTGAGCCTCCCGATCTTCTCGGCCGCCTCGTCGAGCCCCACGGGCGTGCCGCGCGACTGGGTGTCGGTGTCGTCGCGGTAGCGGATGTTGACCTGGCGGTTGCGCATCTCCTCGTCGCCGACGACAAGGACAAAGTTGTACTGTGCGAGCTGTGCGCGGCGGATCTTCTTGGGCAGCGTCTCGCCGCTCGTGTCGATGTCGACGTACATGCGCATGCGCGTCTTGAAGAGCCGCCGCACCTCCTCGGCGTACCCGTAGAAGCCCTTGCCCACGGGGATCACCATGACCTGCCGCGGCGACAGCCACAGCGGCCACTTGCCGCCGTAGTGCTCGCACAGGATCGCCGCGAACCGTTCCACCGACCCGGCCATGGCGCGGTGGATAATGACCGGCCGCGCGCACCCGGGGCTCAGCGGCTTCTTGGTCGCCCGCTTGACCTCCCTTGCGGCGTCCTCCTCCGTCGCCGCGGGGGTCGGCGCCGGCTTGGCAGCCTCCTTGTCCTTGTCCTCCTTGGTGACGCCCTCGGCCGTCATATACTCGAGCGAGAAGTTGTCGGGTTGCACAAAGTCTAGCTGGGCCGTGGCGCACTGCCATTCTCTGCCCAGGCTGTCGACGACCTTGATGTCTATCTTGGGCCCGTAGAAGGCGCCGTCGCCAGGGTTCAGCTCCCACGAGGCCCCAATCTTCTGCGTGAAGTCGTCCAGCGCCTCCTTGAGAGCTGCCTCTGCCTTGTCCCAGGTGGCGATCTCGCCCATGTAACCCTCTGGCCTCGTGGAGAGCTTCAGCTTGAACGACATGCCCAGCAGCCCGTAGAATTCCTTCAGGAAGTCGAAGCAGTCGTCCATTTCCTGCTTGATCTGGTCCTGGCGGCAAAAGATATGCGCGTCGTCCTGCTGGAATCTCCGCACCCGTGTCAGGCCCGACAGCGCCCCGGACGCCTCATTGCGGTGCAGGACACCAAAGTCCGCAAGCCGCAGGGGCAGCTCCCTGTGTGAGCGCTCACGGTTGGCAAACATCAGACAGTGAGCGGGGCAGTTCATCGGCTTCAGGCCAAACTCCTCCTTGTCCACCTTCTGGATAAACATGTCGTCCTTGTAGTGTGCCCAGTGGCCGGATTGCTTCCACAGCTCTGCGTTGTACATGTTGGGGGTGATGACCTCGTCGTAGTCCCTCTTCCAGTACTGCTCCTTCAGGAACTCGACGATCTTGTTGAATATGCGGGCGCCGTGGGGCAGCCAGAATGCGGATCCGGGGCTGACACCATCGAAGAAGAACAGTTCCTGGTCCCTTCCGATCTTGCGGTGGTCCCTCTTTGCGGCCTCCTCGAGCAGCTTCTTGTGCTCGGCCATCTTCTTCTTGTCCGGGAAGCTGACACCGTAGACACGCTGTAGCGAGTCGTTCTCTTGGTTACCCAAGAAGTAACTGGCCGAGTTCTTGAGAATGGAGAAGGCTTCTATCCTGCCCGTGTCGGGGACGTGGGGTCCTCGGCAGAGATCTATCAGCGGGCCGTTCCTATATACAGTGGTGGATGTCCCGTCTGGGATCTTGTCCTTGATGATGTGTTGCTACAACATTTCAGATTAGCCAGGACTGCGGGCACGATACGGCGGCTGGGCGGTTCGCACCTTGTACTTGTTGTATTTGAACATGTCCAGAAGCTCCTCCTTGGTCATGACCAGGCGCTCAAACTTCTGTTTCTCCTTGGTGATCTTGCTGACGATGGTCTCGAGCGGCTTCCAGTCCGAGTTCTGAACAGCGGCGCCGTCCGGGAGTGCCATTTCGTAGTAGAAACCCGTGTCGATCGGGGGCCCTATGCACAGAGAGCACCCGAAGCGCCGCTCGCAGGCCTCGCCCAGCACGTGTGCGGAGCTGTGCCAGAAGACTGTCCTGCCGACGGGGTGGTCAAAGTCCAGGAGCTCGAGGGCGCAGCTGGCCTCGAGCGGGCGGTCGAGGTCCCACAGCTTCTCATCGTCCTTGTCTAGCCTCGCGACCACCGTGCGCTTGTACAGGGAGTTGGAGATGCCCTTGGCGATCTCGCCGGGGGTGGTCTCCCAGGACGTGCCGTCAATGACCTTGCCGTCGGGCATGGTGATCTTGATGGTCTCGCGGGGCTGCTTGGCGGCCTGCTCGTCCTGCTTGGCCTTGAGGCGGTCGAAGAGGTCGAGCCTGTCCTGCAGGAAGGAGGGCGGAGGCTGCATCTCCAGCGGCCCCGACTCGTCGGCCTTGGGGGCGGAGGCCTTCTTCTCCTTCTTGGGAGCCTTCTGCTTGGCGGGTGGTGCTGCAGCGTCCGCCATGGTGGCTGTCGTCTGGCGGCTCGAGCCTGTGACTGTGCGATGGGCGGATCGGTTCGAAGAGTTGCGGAACGGTGAGTTGTGAGTGAGGAGAGAACGAATGCCTTCGGCCTCGCTTGTTAGAAATGCAGTAGGGGAGGGAACCAGCGAGGGAAGTGGTGGCACGGTCCCGGACTGTCAGATCTGGTGACTCACAGGGCGAGGTCGAGGTTGGAAATGTAAGACGGGTGTTGCAGTTTTGAAATTGGTGCGTGTCTCCAATTTCAAGTGGCACTTGGGAGCAATTGAAGGTTCTGCCCCGCGCGAAGATCGACCCCTCTGCCCCTCCACTCTCTCGAATTCATTACAGGCCAAGTGCCATCATCCATGGGCAAGGGTCCGCGCTTGGGGGTGAGGCAGGGCTAAGCAAAAGACTCATATGACCGACCCATCTATGGTGACATATCGACACACAAAAACCCGGAAAATACAGCACACAATTATACATATAGCTCATCACGGCTTCCGGTCGTTCAGCTCGACGGCCTCATATCGGCCCCTGCCGCCCTTCCGTTCTTGGCAGTACTCGACAGCGGACGCAATCACACCCATCACCTTTCGTCTGAAGAGCACAACAAGCAGCACAGCTGCCAGGAAAACGAAGGGCGTGCTCGTCGATACGCCAATATCCCTGCTGAAGTCCTCGAACGCCTGCTCAATCATGTCCTCAACCGCCTGGCCCCTTGTGAACTCGAGGCCCATCAGCATGATCACGCACGCCGTCCAGCCCGTGAAGGCCCTGCTGTGACGCCCCTTGCCCGTCTTGTCATCGTATTGCTCCCAGGCGAACCCCGTCTGGTGGTAGTTCCTGTACGCCGTCTTGACAACCTTGTCCCTGAGCTCAGCCGCGAGGGCCAGGGCCCGCTCTTGCACAGCTGTCGGGGGCCTCTGGTGGCCCTCGAGGCCCACGGCCCTCAGCCGCTGGACCGCCAGCACGTTTATGTTGACCCAGACCGCCCCGCGCCAGTAGTCCTCGTCCTTCCTGTAGCCTTGGTCCTCGGAGCTGAGGCTGCGGAGCCCGTGCTGCGACCACAGCTTGTGAGGGTCCGAAATCAGGTCCAGCACCGCCGGGAGGTGCGGGTGGTCGGCCCTCATGAGCCCCATGAGCAGCGGGAACACCGAGACATAGCCCTGGTGGCACACGTGCTGGAACTGCGCACTGTCATCGTGGCCCACGACCGTCGCGTCGCAGTAAGCACCCTCGTTCTCGTTCCAGTGCAGCACGTCCATGTTGTGCTGGACCGCCTCCATCTGCTCCCGGTGGACGTCTGCGGCGTTCTTGTCGCCGAGTGCCTGGGCCGCCTGCATCAGAGCACGCGACGACGCACCTACCCACGCGAGCGCATCGACGTGCAGCTCGCCCGGGTGTGGTGGGTTCGCCCTGGGGTAGTCGTCGAGCCCGCTCGTCAGCGTGTGTTTTGGTGTCCTGCCACGCCACCGGTAACTCTCGACCAGCACGTGGTTGTCGGGCCGGGGCCAGGCGTTGAGGTCGCCGGCTTGCGTGCGGCGGAACCACGAGAAGTGTCGGTCGAAGAGCGGGTATAGCTCCTTGACAAGTGCTTTCCCTGCCTCCTCGCTGGCGAGATACCTTGACGGGTGACCAAGGTAGCTGGAAGGTCTCGTCACCTTCTTCAGGAGGGCGGGCAGGACGAGCGCCAGCATCGTGGGCGGGTTCGCGTGATGCGGGTACTGCGTCTGGAACTGAGGCGGCACCTTATCCCGCGCTTCAGGCCCAAGTATCTGCTCGCGGGCGATCCACCCCTCAGAGCTCATCTGCTTGAACCAGCTACGGATAACGGAGACGGCCAGGTCGAAGTCCCATTCGATGACGGGCAGCAGGTGGAAGCCTTCGTCCCACAGGAAACCCCTGGGGAAAACAGACCTCGAGGGCGTGAACGAGAGGAGCGATGTAGGCCCTGTCGTGGTGACCGAGGCACGGCCCATGGCTGCCTTCTCTTTCATCCAGAAATCGGGCTCAGTCTCGTCAAACTCTGGTTCTTTGGCGGCAACCCTGCTGTCTCCGTGGAAGAAACCCAGGCCGCCCAGGAGGTTTGACAGCAGCCCCTGAGCAAAATTTGCATACTTGTCGTCATGGAAGACAGAGGACCGCGGGAACACCCTGTCTACCTGCGAGGGGAACGAACTGCGCAGCCCCTCCAGCCTCGTGACGTTTGCTATGGCGTATCGGTCAGCACGGACACACCCGCCGTGCTCGACTATGGACTTACGGGAGTTGCGGTAGTTGAATGTTGCCGAGAAGGCGCCGATGAAATTGTAGTGCACAAAGTGTATATTCCCATCGCCAGGCTTACTATATGGCACGACCTTCCTGTAGTCCTGCGACTCGTCGTTCTTGAGTATATCAGTAAAGATGGCTGAAGCAATTGTTAATTAGTACGCGCCTCCGAGTCCTCCCGGCCGGTGTGTTCACCTACATCTGGCCTGCCATATCTTGTCCTCGGGAACATTGACGCTGTTGAGAGCAGTACGGTGGATGATGTTCTCCCTGCTGTCGGTGCTGATGACAAGGTCAAAAGGTCCCAGCTTGGGGTCACGGCCATGACAAGACGCGCCGAGCGCCAGCGAATGGCCCGTCCCCTTGTTCAGATTCTCGCAGTACAGGGTCTTGGCCTTGGTTGCCGTGTCGGCCATGCCTTCGAGAGCAACGTGGAAGATGAGCGTCGTCTTGGTGTTGGCGGGAGCACCTGGCCGCGCGGCGCCGGTGACCCTGACGGACCAGCCCTGACCATCCTCGCTCTTGACAAACTCAGTGGTGAGGTCAATCTGAAGCTCCTGGTCGTGGATGAGCTGGGAGCCACCGATCCGCGGGTCATAGGTGGTCCAGCCGAATCCCTTCACCCCGTCGTCCTGCTCGCATGTATCCCGTAATGCTGCGTGAGAGGAATGTGAGCACTGCGTGCTTGGTGGTCAGTGTGATGATGCCGGGAGAGACGTACTGTCAACCAGGCGGTTCCGGTCATCTCCGCTTGCCCAGATGAGCCCCATGAGAAGAGTCTCAGGTATCTGGGGCCGGACACCAAAGTATAAATTCGGCCTGTAGGGCCCCCATGTGTGCCAGTCGAGTCCACTGCTGCCGGCGCTGTCCTGGGCGCAAGAGACGAGCCACGGGTTGAGCAGAGTGCCAATGGCCAAGAGGTGAATCAGGATGAGACCCATGGTGCTACCACTACAGCGACAGTGAGAGCACGGGCATGGGCATGGGCACCGGTCTGAGGCAATGTTTATGTGCGCAGGTAACCAAGAAAGCCGGTGTCAACTCGTTGGCCACACACCAACGACGATATCCGGGAGGGTGAGGTGGATAGATGGTGCAAGACTGAATGAATGAGTATTTGGACGAAAAGAACCGTCATGTCCGACTACAGATTATGAGACGAGAGGGAGACCAGGCTATCGACCGGCCCCGTAACACTTGGACGCCGGCCCATGGTCCCTTTCATTCGTGCGTTTGTTTGTTGCAGTTCTTAGCCCGGCAGCCTGGTGTGCCACAAGCAGGCCCGGGGAGCGCAGATCCAAGGAGCAGGAAGACACTGGAAGACACTGCCATTGGGCTGCGCCGTCATTGGACTGCACCAAAGACGGCCAAACGAAACGGCGGCTTGAGTGCCTTCCTTGCTCGGGGAGGTGCCAAGTCGCAGCGCACAATCACGAGCGAGGAGGGGCGGTTCCCGGACCTTCTGTACCCAGAGCGGGACGCAAACCCCAGCCATTTTCTGGCATTCCCAGGCTTTTGTTAGTCTTGTTAACGCCTAGGTAATCTGCACTAGGTATTCCCAAGGGTACGACGCAGCCCCTGTCGACCCAAGGCACTGACGACATTTGGATCACTCCGACTCTTATTAGCCGCAACCAGCGGCAACTTTATCATTGGTGATTTGGACTACACTACAATTGCCATTGGCCTCGACACCATCAGCGCAAGAAAAGCCCACCAGACCAATCCTCCTCTCCTGCCGCAACCTCTCAGCAATGGGGTGAACCCCCCCCCCCCNCCCCCCAAAAAAAAAACCCCCCAGCTTAGACTTCGCTCGCCACTCGCAACCACGCCGTCCAGACCAGAGGGATCCCGAGAATTGCCATGGCAACCCTCGACAGCGTCCCCGATGAGATCATCCGCCACATCCTCCAATGCCTCCCCCCCGAGGACTGCTCCGCCAACGTACAGCTGGTCTCCACGAGGTTCCACCGTCTCGCCAACGAGGCGCTCCTGTGGAGGTACTACTGCCTGTCCTCCTTTTGGTACTGGGACCAGTCGCATAACCTCCAGGGCAAACTCTCCCTGAGGGCCTCGCAGACCGCCTGGAAGAAGCTGTGGACAAAGCGCAGGAGGCGGAACCTCGAGGTGGCCCGGCTGCTCGATGATGCCATCTCCACCAAGGTCGGCCGCCTCCAGAAGATCGGCCAGATCTGCAGGTTCGGCTACGATGCAAAGGACTTCCTCGTGAGTCAGAGCCAGATCGGGGACTCGACCGACGACGTCCTCGCCCGCCGGTACTACGCGAGCGCCGCACTGGCCAGCATACACCGCAGCATCGCGGTCCACGAGTGGTCCCGGTACCAGCGCGCACCCCTGGCCGCCCAGGGCCTCGACCGCGCCCTCGCCGCATTCGACATGTTCTTTGTCCGGGGCGACGACGGCGACATCGACGACACATGCGCCGAGCTCGACCGGCTGGCCGCCAGCTTCCTCGAGGAGCAGATGGGCTCCGAGAAGCTCTGCGCGCGCGACAAGGCGCTCGCCCTGCTGAGATGGGTGCGCAACAGGAACCTGGTCGGCATGGACGAACCCGACGAGAACTACCGCAACCTGCGAAACTGCCTCATCGGGCATGCCCTCCGCGACGAGAGGCATCCTTCGCTCCCCATCATATCCGCGGCCATCTACGCCTCCCTGGCCGAGAGGGTCGGGCTGCGCGCCGTGTGCTGCGCCTTCCCGAGCCACGTGCATGCCATGGTTTTGGCACCTGCGGGGCAGGACCTGGATGGGAACGTCTTGCCTGACCCCGTGAGGGATGTGGACAGGATGTTCCTCGACCCGTACGGGTCTAACGAGGAGGTGCAGTTCGACGACCTGCGGTCGCGGCTGGTGGAGCTGGACTGGATCAACGGCAGGGAGGCCTTCCTGGTCGCCGCGCCCGTGCCCGTCATGGTGCAGCGGGTCTCTAGGAGCCTGGCGGCGACGTTTGGCACGTTTTGGACCACGAGGCAGGAGGACCTCGCCTCGCTGTACGGCCGCCCCGCCTCCAAGCTGGCCGTGGAGAGCGCGGCGTACGCGGCGAGGTGGGCCAACCTGCTGATGACCCCCGTGAGCAACTTCCAGTGGGACAGCACGCTGGACCAGTTCCTCAACCAGCTGGCGCAGCAGTTCCCCGAGGACGGCTGGATGGTCGAGGAGTACATACTGCCTCTGTATACCATCTACACGCAGTCTGTCCAGCCGCGCGTCAGGTTCACCTGGGAGAACGTCCCTGAGATGCTCGGCATCATCCGCAACATGGACAACAGGCAGCCCACGGTCAACAGGCGATACACCCAGGAGATACACCAGAACGTGTGGTACTCGGTCGGACAGGTCTTTCGGCACAAGAGGTATGGCTACGTCGGGATCATCAATGGCTGGGGCGAGAGGGGAACGCAGTCCCTGCCCATGCCGCACAACATGTCATTCGAGGAGGCCATGGACGACATGGGAGATTCCGGGACCGACAGCGATACGGTCAGGCAGCGGCTGCGCAAGAAGACCTTCTATACCTGCCTGTGAGTTCTGCCCTTGACAACCGTCTCGGGGCGGCCGGACTGAATGGCGGACTGACGAGAAACCATCCCAGCAAGCACGATCACGACCGCCACGTTGTCGCGCAGGACAGGATCGAGATCGTGCGCGACCCGAGGCTCATCCCCGACGCCCTCATGCAGATGGCCGGGAAGTTCTTTAAGCGGTTCGACCGTAAGACGTGCACGTTTGTGTCCAACATTAAGGAGTACTTCCCCGATGACTGAAATGTGGGGGTTTTGACACGGTATCATCACGGGAGTTTGCGTTAAGCGGATGGACTTTTTCTTGTTGACTTCTTTTGTTCCGGCACTTATACCCTAGACTTTGGATTCACGGTCATCTACACTACAGCCGCTTCAACCACGTGGGGATACAAGGAAGAATAAAAAGACCGTACTTTAATCAATCTAGCCGCGGATGAGATCGACTCTCAATCAGTGCCTGTGGCCCCAGTTTAGACCCACCTAGGTTTACCTAGGTAATTTCCATTGACCTTGACCGTCTGGATCTGTCCATTCTCTCCCCCGTACTGGATGTGTCGCGTGCCATTCCCTCCAACACCCTGTGGATGTGACAGTGTTTGACGGCGTCATTCGCTTCCCGCAAATGGTTGTGGACAGGGTTCACGCCGACCATCAGCCAGTCATTCCCTGACCCTGGCCTCGCCACCATCATTGCTACGAGGCCGCTACAATTTTTTTTATGTCCCGCGAACCGAAATCATAGTGTACTGTCATTTTCTTGTCACGGAACTTCAGCGGTATCCCCAACCCCCCCCCCCCCCCCCCCCGCTTCCAGCCATTACCACCGCGAAGATCCAATCAGACTACGTACTGATACTCCGTTGTCGCAGGCTTCTCCTTCAACCTCCTTGCGCTCCTGTTCTGCGCCCACTACCTCCTCCCCAAATCGCAGTCCTACACGGCCAAGTTCGTTCGTCTCCAATACTACAATGCGAACTCGGGCAAGTACGGCGCCGGCTTCGATGATGTCTACTTTGTCGCCTTCGCCGTGGTTCTCCTCACCGGACTGCGAGCTGCGACAATGGAGTATGCCCTGGCTCCGTTCGCCAAGTACATGGGCATCAGCAAGAAGAAGGAGGTCACTCGTTTTGCCGAGCAGGCCTGGCTAGTCCTATACTGCACCATTTTCTGGTCTCTTGGCTTCGTATGTGCACCTTTCGCCTGTCGCTCCATCTCGGGGGGCCTTGTACCTCGCGGCTGCAAAGGCATGGCACCGCTTACTGACTCGGCGCTTTCCTGCAGTACATCTACTACACGTCTCCCTACTGGTTGAACCTCAAGGAGCTCTGGGCGACCTGGCCAAACCGTGAGCTTGGTGGCCTGCACAAGACCTATATTCTTGCCCAGTTGGGTTTCTGGCTTCAGCAGATCTTTGTCATCAACATCGAGGAACGTCGCAAGGACCACTGGCAGATGCTGTCTCACCACTTTATCACTATTGCGCTGATCATTGGATCCTATCGATACCACCACAACGCCGTGGGCAATGTAATTTTGGTCCTGTTCGATATCGGGGATATTCTCCTCTCGGTAAGCCGTCGCACTATCTCGGGCTTCTCATTGCTCAGTCATGGTCACCGTGAACCGGATCGCTGACGAATCCAAACAGGGTGCTAAGTGCCTCAAATACATGGGCTTCACCAACGCCTGCGATGTTGGTTTCGGCCTGTTCATGCTTGCATGGTTTGTCTGCCGCCACATCTTTATGAACATGGTCTGCTGGTCCATCTATGAGCACGTGCCTTACACGATGACCTACGGGTGCTTCAAGGGCAGCCAGGACAACCTGCAGGGCCCTTTTGAGCAACCTGAAGGCTACAGTTTCTACCTCCAGCCTTTCCTGGCGTCTGATGGGCTCCTGTGCCACAACGACACGATCAGATGGGCCTTCCTGACGCTGCTTCTCAGCTTGCAGACCATCTGCATCGTCTGGCTCGCCATGATCGTGAACGTGGCAGTGCGTGTTATCAGGGGTGCCGGGGCTGATGACACCCGCAGCGACGACGAGGGTGACGAGGAAGATGAGGAAGAATTCGTGTACGAGGAGGCTCAGCCGATGGAAGAGGAGGTCGGCGTTGAGGAGATCGATTTAAAGATTTGGGAACGAAGAAGCGGCGTCAAGAGGACGACTTCAAACACCACCACCGCTGTCAGCCTTCCTGGACACAGTGACCGCAAGGAGTTGCTGAACCGCATCGGCTGCGAGAAGCAAATCGACTGAGCCAGCGGGGCCGCCAATCTTGGCCTCGCCACTTGTTCTGCCCTGAATGACAAGTCGCTCTGGCGTCGCGAACCGCAGATAGATGCCTTTAAGCTTACTCTGCTCACCAACATCTTGGGCAAACATTTCATTACGCAGGGAGACGAGGACCCACGGAACGAATTACAGACCACCATCCAAAGATGCCCTGGTGGCCATTCTCTTCGTACATACCACGACACGAGCAAAAGTTGGCGCGACGGAGTTTAGATATCTTTTGATTTCATACGGAAAAAAAAATATGTGCGGTTGTTCAAATCCCACTTCGAAAAAAGGACTGGTTGAATGGAAGCTACGGGCAATAGGCTTTGGGGGGGGGGCGGGGTTCATGAATCTGAGAGGTGAACAGCCTTGCCTCTCTTTCCGTGGGTGTTTCAATTCGACGACTATAGACTTGGGATTAGGAATAGGTTACAGTTATCTATACCCCCAGAGGCTTCAGGTAGGGTAAGCATCCTAGCATGGGATGGCGGCAAATGGAACTAATTGTCCCGTAGCCCCATATGTTCTCATTGCATCTTGTCGTGGCATTCTTAGTCTTCGAGTGGAAGGGAACCTCCTCAACGACATGTCTCGACATGTCTGCTGTTGGCCACGTTCAACGCCGAACCTGAGGCAGGAGGAGAGATAGTTCAGGTAGATTATAGGGATTCCTGCCTCGGCCGAGCGATGGGTGAGTTATGAGCTTACATCCTCCACGCCGGACAGTTCATAAGCCGTCTACCGCGAACTCCCCTTAGTCCCAGCTAGTCTCGTCTATGACCGAGGTGGGAGCTCCATGGCCTCTAAACCTTCTATCATTCTGTGTCGACACTCGATTGACAGCCCCACAGATCCATACCCAGGTGCTCAACGCACGTGAATCACGGAGCCAGCAAGGCACAAACACATGGGCCGAAGACAGTCTAGTTCAAAGAAGCATTTTCGCATATTCTTTTTTTTTTTTTTCAAGGAAAGTAATTATATGGGATCAACAGCCCCCTTCAAAATTATGAGCCCTTCCCACAACCACAATATCTGGCCGGGCATCTCGTCAAAAAGGAAGAACGAAAAGAAGAAAGAAAAAAGAAGAAAAGGATATTCATATCCAGTCAACATTGTGCGTACCCATAACAGCAATGACTGTATCCAGTCCATCGAACGGCCCCCCCCCCCACCAACTCCACGACTGGCCTCCAATACCGAGTGGCCGGTGACCACCGCGGTCCTCCTCAAGTTATCCACCGCATCCTCGGCATTTATGAGGGTGCGCCGCGGTGCTTGTCCTCGTCCCTGCAGCCATCGGGCATCATGCAGGCGTCAACTTTCGTGTTGCCCGTCTCCGACGGGCTGGCCCGGGTCTGTGTTCGGGTGGGATAATAGTGCGACGGGAAAGTCCTGGCCGGCCGGGAAGTCAAACGCGGTCTCTTGGGTGACGACGAGGTCACCGTTGGCTTGACGGGTGCCGGGATCGGGATGGGGTCGCCGTCCCTGCCGCCGGGCATGGCCTCTGAGGACTCCCCTGGGGCTTTGTCTGGGACGTCAGAGATCGCCTGGGTGGGGGAAGGCGGCTCGGTAAAAATCAGGTCGTCGTAGTCTGAGAGGACTGAGGTCAAGGTGCTGGGCCACGAGCTCGCCTCTGGGACTACAGTTGGGGCGGTCCACCAGATGATTGGCGTGGTGATATCCTCGTCGCACGTGGCGGCGGCGCCCAGGGGAGCGGCGGCCGCAGTCGTCGCCAGCAGGGCGAGCGAGATAGTTTTGGTCTTCATCTCGGCTAGCTGATCTGGTCTGCGGGTGGGTGTGCCTTGAAACAGAAAAGCAGGGGATCAAAGTCTGACTTTAGAGCCTTGGTGGCCACAAGATATCGTGTAAGTGGACAGAGAGAGTGCGTGAAAGAAAGAGGCACGAGGGACAAGGATTCTGACCACGACTTCGGAAGGACCAGCCGGATATATACACACACGTCGGGCTGGACATGTCACTTACACGGCCCTCGACGAAGCTGTAACGGCTCGCAACTAGCTCCGTATGCCTCGGTAGCTTTCGCGCCCGTTGGCGCCTCCGTAGCAAACCGCTTGGAGTCAAAGCACCCCAGGTTGTTTACTTTGCCACGATAAGCCATCACATCTCCAGATTGCCCAACGCAACACTAACTCCTGGCAAGCCTCGTGGGGACGCGCCTCGGGGCCAGGCTATCCAAATAGCTCTGGGCCGGCCGATCTCGAACCAGGAGGCCATCACCTGCCGTCGGAGTCATATCGACATTTCTCCGCTCACAATGACACCAGGTCCCTCGCCGCGACAAAACCTTGCCTAACCGGGCTTGCTCGAGCCGTGGAAGGGCCCTCCGCGGACACGCTGGCTGCCACCGTTCAGGCCCGGGCTGGCCAGGCGAAATCCTATCTGGATAGGCATAGTATGTGTTAACGACGAGAGCTCGTTAGCCGTCCCTCACAGCGGACCATGGGCCCCATCGCCGAATGACTAGGGCGATGAAGTTCTCGTCTGGGGACTTACCTGCTTGCCTGAGAGATTGGGAGTGAGTCCTCGCATGCTGGGCCACGAGCGAGGGAGCCAGCGCTGGTCTCACGGCGGAGAATGGGGGGGGGGGGTCACTGTTTGGCTGCTGCCATGGCTCCCTCCATCCAGTATCGTTTGTCCGTCCGTCGGGTTCTATCTAGCTGACTGACTATAGCCGAAGATTGAAGGAGACTGTTGGGGAGCGCTTTTCGCAAATGCCAATGACCGGAACCTGGATTTACTCAACAACAGGCGGAGGACTCCTGCAGCTCGCTGGCGAAGCAGGACATGCCATAGGAAGTGTCCTCTCTCTTTCAACCGGACACGGTTACGTGTGTCGACACTTATGTCGACCTCGCTTTGCACTGCCGCACAGTTCAACTAACTCTATACAGGAGAGCAGCAAGCACGATATGCATCCCGCCAAACAACCTTGGAATAATCATGAAAGCTATGTTCAAAGGGGCCACGACATCCTTTCATTATATATATGGTCCCGGAAAAGGGTAACGCACATACTGCTGTCAACTCAAGTTATCGCACAAGTCATTTACACACTGGCCACAGACCAGTCCTCTCGGAAACTTTGAGATGGCATAAATTTGGCAGCGACCACCATGCAAAGTCTAGGTAACGCTAAGATTTTGAGCCTCAGTCCTCGCTGAACGTCCGCTTTTGGCACAAGTTTTTTTTACACCCGCGTACCACCAGACAAATACCTGGCATGCTAGGGATAACATCATTTTATTACAACCACCTTTGGCGCTGAGACATGTCAATGACCTGCGGAGTGCATGCCCTTCCTTTTGCGCTCCTGCACGGAGAAGTTACAATGTTGTCCGCGTTGGGGGGG
>NQMI01000034.1:203056-256094 GCA_002270565.1 Stenocarpella maydis
GGGGGGGGGGGGGCGGGGCGCCACAAACGCCACTCATTTCAAGAATCACATTGGTCAGTGCATATTGGTCGACAAGTCAGCATGTACCTAGAAACCATATACATGAATTCTAACCCTAAAGAGCTAAACTGGGGGATGATGGTAAACACCGCATAAGGTACTGTGTTCAGGCGCGGACGCGACAGACCGCAGCCAAATGTGGGAACCCACCGCCACAAAGAAGTCAAGACGGCAGATGCAAGTGTCGTCCAAAAACAGTGCTTTTTCGTCCCTATCCCTCACGTATGCATCCGGCATCTATCGTGTTGGCGAAATCATCAAGCAGCGACCAAATTATGCAAAACGAACATCCGCCACATAGAAACGCTTCCGGAAACGCGGCGTAATGAAAACTGTTGATTGCCCCATGGCACTTCAAAGAAAAAAGAAGAGGCCCCTTATAAAGTTCACATAATCCTTAGAAGGTGTGGTGCTCTGCAAGCAGGAAAGCAGAGACCTGAACCACGTCTGACACATGCACTCACGGGTCATTGCAAGTTGGCACTTAAGCCGCGACATTGACGGTAACAGTGGCCTGCTTGGTAGGCGGCAACACGTTCTTGCCATATGCGCCGTTGACGTTTCCTGGCGTGTGTTAGCCGCATTGCCAAAAAAAAAAAAATTCGGAGGGGGAGAGAGAGGGTCAAGGATCGTACCGGCGGGGAAGTAGTTGCAAACGGTGTACCAAGCACCCATGGTAGGGTTCATTGTGCCAGGGGCGCAGTACTTGGCAGCGCAGCCGACCTGCGTGGAGCCGACCCAGACGATCTGCGAGTAGTGACCCCATGCCTCGAAGTTGCTGAAGTCGGGGTTGGCCTGGCCGTAGGCATTGGCAGGGTACAGGTTGAGTTCACCGTTGTACCACATTTCCGTGATGGCCTGGGCAACGACAGTCTCCTCTGTCAGGGAGGAGGAATCGGTAGATGCGTACATGGCGATGTTCTGGCCGTATCCGCCGCCGCCAGGGGTGCTGTGGATCATGATCAGCTCAAAAAGTCCGGCATTCTCGCGTGTTGCAGCATTGACAGAGGAACGGCAGGTACTCACAGGTTATGCGCAAACTTGCAGGATGCAGCCACAGTGGCAGCATAGCCGGCGTAGTCGGGACCCCAGGTCATTGCCGGGGCAGAGTTGTTTGTCCGGTGGATGTTGTGGTGATAGACAGCAGTGCTGGCCAAGTCGGACGGCTTAGCAGCAGGAGCATCCTGGGCAGGAGCCGATGCAGCAGCAGCGACCTTAACGCTGGCACTGGTTGGAGTCGAGGCCGGGGCGTCGACGGTGACCGTGACCACTTGGACGGGGGCAAAATTAACCTTGTTGGCGTTGGGAACGGGGTTGACAGGGTTCGCGGCAACGGTCTGATAGGTGGTGACCTCCTGGGTGACAGTGTAGTAATCAACAACGGTCTCGACGACAATGTCGAGCTTGGGCAGGGCCGCGGCGATCGAGGCGCCAGAGACCAGCAGAAGCGAAGACTTCATCTTGACGAGCGGTACGACTTTGACGCGGAAGATGAACAGAGACTGAGTGGCAGCTGCTTTGGTTGTCAGTCCAACTATCTGCTTGAACGTGAGCCCGAGGCAAGTGATCGAGTTAAAGAGAGTGAAAGGTGCAGTTGAGCTTAGGTGCCCAGAATGAGCGTGCTGAAGCTGGGCTTCAAGATGAAAACAAGTAAGAGACTGTGGGGAATAGAACCAAAAGAAGGTGATTTGAAAATTGCTGTCGCATTGTGAGGAATTGGGAGGTGTTTTGCCCGCGGCGCGAGGAATGCAGGGGGGTTTAAGAGCATGGCTTGCAGCGTTCCTCGCCCTCGGGACGGCCCATGGACCAGCAGCCTTTGTCCTGGGGACGGGGTCCGAGACTAAGTACCAGGAATGCTTTGTGATAGGATGATGGTGCAAGGCACGGAGAGGGTGGAAAACAAAGCACCCGGGCGTAGCGGGAGTCTGAAGCATACCTGGTGATGTACTGGTGTACGTCGAGATTTAGGATTGTGAGTGTGACAGTTGGTGTTGGGGGTGGTGATATCCCGGGAGTTGAGATGAGGCGACCGAGATATGAGGTGCTTCTTAAGTAGGTTCCAGAAGGAGGCAGGTCCGGAGGGAGCAGCACTTGGCTAATTGTGAATCCTCAATATGGAGATGTTGGCCTCGTTGTCAATCTGTCGTGAGGTGAGACGAGCCAAAGGAGGGAATGACAAGACAGCGTCGTCCGTCCGTCCGTCAGTCAGTCAATCGTAGGAGTCCTTGTGGCTCGGGTAGGTGGACACGGATGGATACGGGGGAGGACTCGAGAATGCGAGACACTACGTAAGAGACTGGCTACGTCTGGATGGTCACGATTGGCGAGAAGGATCTGAGTTCTGGACCTGACGTGGTGAGGCTCAAGCTCGGTGTTATATCGAAAGAGATCGGCGCTGGTACTGGACCGCAGGGAGTGTATAAAAAGCGAGGGTTGGTGAAAAGAACGTGTTGGCCGGCAAGCAGCAAGTGAAGATATCAATCTCCAAGAAGTTTTTTTTTTCTTTGGTTGGAAAGGAATGGACTGGCCCAGAGTGATGTGCCTTCTGTGGGGTGAGGAAGGAAGGGAAGGGGAAGACGAGATGGCGGGTATGCACTGCAGGTATAAGGTTTATGGCCGGGCCAAGGTCAAGACGCATGCCTACTTGGCTGGCCTACCCACATCAAACATGCAGTCTGCAAGTCTAGCGTATCTCCTATGTACATGTGTACCGTTTCCCGCCTTGCGTTGCTCGGGCAGTCGGCAGGTTGGCGCGCAGTGAGCGGGTCCCCGCCTTCCACTCAAGATTGCCAGGGGTCAAGCAGGGACCACTACTACCCCAGGCAGGTATGTATGTAAACCACCAGAGCAAGGGCCTCCTCCTCCTCTCTCCTCCTCAGCAGTTGTAAGCACCCACCGTCGTATTCCCCCCCCCCCACGGGTTGTCTGATGGGGCTGTCGTCAGCTGCCCAGGCAATCTTGGCCCCTTCTCACGCCCGCCCAGCAGTCCAAGCACTGAGCCTTGTGGCGCCTGCATCCTCGATACTCGACCAACCTCCCTTGACAGATTGCCCCGTGTCTCCTGGTTGTGTGCCACCTGCTGGCCAGCAGCCCACAACGCCGGCCCTCGAGCAAATTTGAGTTGCGTGCGCAGCAGACGCTGCGGGCAGCCATTCAGGGCTTGCGTAGGCCAAGGGGTGTATCTATCACTC
Source organism: Stenocarpella maydis (assembly GCA_002270565.1). NCBI lineage: Eukaryota > Fungi > Ascomycota > Sordariomycetes > Diaporthales > Diaporthaceae > Stenocarpella > Stenocarpella maydis. The sequence continues at coordinate 206,308 of NQMI01000034.1, forward strand.
TGCCGCGGCCTGGTCACGCCCTTCTCGCATTGAAACGACCGGGTCGGCCACGGGCATTCTCCGCTGTGTAATATGTGGGCGGCTGCGCAGTCTCGACTGGCGGCCGATGCCAGAGAGCAGAGTGCGTTGGCTGCTCTGTTGAGTTCGTCTTGAGAAATGCCTTGGATGTCGTCGCTGACCTTGGATGCAGTAATCATCGTCAGGAACCAAGATACATCTCGCATGCTCCAAGTCTTCTTCTATGGATCGATCCCCCCACTGATGCAGTAGCGTACAGCACCCTATGGTCAAGGTCAAGGGGGCCCACGAGCATTGATGCTGAGTATCATTTCCTCCCTGGGTCATTTGAACCCTGACGAGGAGCCCACCTCTCTCGACGTCTCCCGTTCTGCCCCCCCACCGCCCCCCGACGCAGATCGCGGGTGATTGACAGGGGCCGAGATGAAGAGTCAATTGTGCGTGCCATTGCAGCAACAGGAAGACTCATCCCCTGCTTGGATGTTCAGAAATGAGCGAGGACAACGGCTTTGGAAGTTGGACAAGCACTTCTACGGCCATCTCACCACAGCGCATCGCCGCCGCCGCTTTTCGAGCCCCTGCCTTAGCCTTGCTCTAGCGGCCGAGCAGATGGCCCTGAAGCCCCTGACAGGCCGGGGTTGCCTGCACTGTCCACCTGCCGCCGCGTATCTTTGCCTTGCGTCTTGGGTGTGTACTATGTACGCTTTGCCCGAACGGACGGGGACGAACGGGTTCAAGACGGACTGACGACCAGTCGTCGCCCCCACCGCCAGAACGCCGATCCTGAAACGCGACTAATTTGGAAACCCCGGCCCGTGGGTCTGTCGTCCAGGTTCATCCAAACAACCCCAGCAGGCCTCCCCCGACCACCCCATCCGATCTCCTTGCCGGGCGATCATTTGATCTTCTTTTGACTACGTTGCAACTGCATCGCGCTGATGTGCATACGCCGAGTGCACCACGGTCCACAGCACACACACCACTGCAGTCCAATATCCGTTCCGACGCTCCACGACCTTGGCAATCAAGTGTGTCATAGTTGGTCGGGAAATATTACATACACACGCATGCTTGTTTCCGTCATTTCGCCCTCGATAAAGTTTGTGCTTGGCTTTGACGGAACTCCGACTTAGATGGACCAGACGATCCTTGGCGATCGCTAGCTTACACTCCTCTCCACCGTGTATGGTGGCACACATTTGAACCTGTATTGACGGCAACGAGTACCATTCTCAGCCCCTCTGCGAGATGCCGCCGCCATGGCTCTTTTCGAAGACCGCCAAGCACCGTATGCAATAAACATGGCGCACATGGCGTCGGGCGAGACAACAGATCGCGGCGGGCGCCTTTTGAGACGCTGGGGGGGCAAGTCATAAAAAGATGCATGCTTCAGAAATCATTGGAGGCACAATCTCACCCACATAACCAGCATATTAGGCAACACCAGGTCAGCTTCCAGGGGACAAGAGATGTGTCTGTGGACGTATTTCCAGCAGTTTGCGGTGACGTTCGAAATGTGTACTGCGGCCGAGAAAAACAACATTTTGTCTCCCAACGGGGAAACCACAGAGTTGACTCTATCTAGTAAGTCGGCCACCTGGCCGTTAGACAGCTGGCTACGCGGGTCACAGCGGCCCTCTCCCAGACTTTACGGGGTACTGACACAAGGCCGAGGAGAGGGCATTCCTACATCAACATGATATCGGCCCCTTGAAACACCAAGACCGGCCACTCTCTCCCTGGTGTTCGCTGGCAAGAAAATGAGTAGCCAGCATTTTGGGGTGACATCAGTTAAGAAACAGCAGATCCTGCTCATATGCGATCCTGGCTTCCTCATTGGCTGGGCGTGCTGAACCGCTATTGTTTTGATTGCCGACAGGGGCACAGCCAAGAGTTGGGATGGGGCCCAACCGCGTCACCGGCGCCAAAGGAACACCAACTTTATTTTGATGGGATGGCTCCTTTGCTCTCTAGTTGCGGTCGAGCCTTATCCGGAGTCACCAAGCCATGCGTCAATCAGCCTATGTCCGACAACACATGGCTGTGCTTTACCGACTGGGCCCTTACGGGCCGCTTGCACGAACAACTCCCGCCATTGTCACCCCTCCACGCCACATTTTCGTGGTCAAGTCCGACCCGGGACGGGGGACCAAGGCTGTTTGAAGGCCGTGGCAAGGAAAGGGCAATGTAAGCATGAATATCCCCTCACAAAGGGGTCCCAGTTATGAGGGGCCGCTCTCTTCACATGGTATATGCCATGACTGTCAGTGACCCAGAAAAAAGCCTGAGGGGCGAATACCAAGACAGAGCCGGGTGCCACATACCGAAATAGTACGGGGATGGTTCACCTGTGATCAGTGTTACCGTGCTGGCTATCAAGCTCGGCCTGCTCCGCGAAGCTGCCTGGACAAGGCATGAGACACGTGAAGCTTCTGGACTTGTCTCGGTTGTCCCTATAGGGATGATGATGCTGCGCTACGAAAGCATGTGAAGGATGAAGTCGAGTGTGCTCGACAATCTACGTCACTGGGGTGGTTGTCTTGGATCCCGTGGGCTCAGGTTTGATTCAGATCTCCTCAAGTCTTCATGGTCACGGGCTTTCAGACCTCGGTTTGCCACTTCATCGTCTTAACTCAACACTTCGGCTCCATTACTCCCCTGGCCCAGGTAGGCATGGAGATTTATCTCGCGAGCTCATCGCTGCCTTTGAACGAAGCCGTACGAGATAATGTGCACTTCTCAACCTGGCGGCCATCTCGACCACTGGCCTCGGCTTGGTAATCCGAAGCTCAGCGCATCGGGCATCGCGAAACTTTCGGTCAAGTATACATAACCTAACGGTACCACAATCCAACATATTCCGCAGACACGTCATATTTGGGCATCGTTATAGTTGCCCGACCTTGACAGCGGAATGAGATGCAGCTGTCTCTAACGTAATCCAGTCTGACTTGAAGCTGGACCCCGGCGCACACTACGAAGGGTAGTCGGACTCTGCCACAAAGCATGCGATGTAGACACATGCAAGACCTTGTAACGTGTTTGCAGAGATCCCTTCCGGTTACCCTTCCCCGCCTGGCGCAAATTAGGGCTTATGTCCGTATACCGCTCGGCTGTCTGCAGTAATCCACGCCTGAAAGGATCTGCTGTCCAAACGGACGTCTCAGCTCTTGTGCCTTTCGTAAATGTGCGTGCATCCGGCTCGCCGGACGGCGCCACGGCTCTGCCATGTCTTGCCTTCCAAATAGAAGTCCGGCTTCTCACGGTCGAGATCGGCAGACTGATTCATGTTGCCGCACGGTGGCTTGCCTTAACATCCTACCAGGCCTCCGCATGGCCCTGGAGGGAAGCCGGCTTCCGGTCTCCTCGGGTGCCGCGGGCGGGGACACGGAAAGTAGAGTGCAGAAGCAAGGATGGATTGGGGGTGATGGAGCGAGCGAGCTTGGCCGGTGACACAAGAATATGCTCATTGCACGTTCGATGCGGCGGGAACAAGACAAGAGAGGCTCAGAGACAGGCTGGCTGGCTGGCTGGGACAATGTTTCGATTGTACTCAGCCGCCAGCAACGTCATCCTATACCTGTCTGTTGTCGAACTTACAACACAGGACCTGCCTAACCGCTCTGTCGCGACGTAAGCACTCCCTGGGGGCTTTTCTTTTCCACATCTGTCAGTTCCAGCCCGCCCCTGTCTCGAGGCCGAAGAGGCGAGGGCTTCTGATTTGGGCTTCGTCCTCGCCCTCCCTTGGGACCAGGGAAGTGACTCTCAAAGGAGTGTTGAGTGGGAGGGAGGCCAGGGCTCGCGTGCTCCCGGCTGGAACCACCTCTGAGAGGTTGGTGGTAAATGCATGCTGGCGGTTGTAACGCTGCAACCCACGTGGCGGCAATGTGGTCTGGGCCAAGATTCGAAACGTCGCGAGCCTGCATGAGGCTACGGCTGCCTACCGTGGCTCCCTACCTTGGAGGCGGCGGTGCACTCTGTGAGTTTGTGGGATGGCAGTGAGAAGGTTGCAACGCGGTGATAGATTGCACGACTTGTACGAACAGGGGAGCTCTGCGGTGATACTTCTGCGCTGGCGAGCCTCACATGTCCATGTTGTCTCTTGTCATGACACGTCTACTCCGACTCAGACACGCGTCCCCGTGTGCCCGTCCGATGTCTGGGGGCAGCGCATATTAATTGCTGCAGGATTCCAAAACTCGCCGGGGACAAATCCTTTCTTATTCGACGGTGATGTGTTTGGCACGACTGTGCGCTTCCTTCCCGCGGACATAAAGGAGCCTTGGTATACCCGGCCCCCAAACTGTGACATTGATGATGGATTCCATTGTGGGGTTCCTGTAGAAATTTGCTGATAATTACGTTCAAACAAGCCGTAGGAGATGTAGAGGCATCTAGCCGCAGCTTGTATCCAGGCTCCAATGGGCAGGCCCATACCAGGAGGCCAACGTTTGATTTCTCCCTCCACTCTAGGCAGCTTTAGCAAATGCGGCCATTTCTTGGCGCTGATTCCTGATCTAAATGATTCAAGGTTAGCATTTTCACGGGAACCCTCAAATCTCTCGTAGTCATGCGACCATGGGATCCAAACAAATCCTGCAATTTCAGGCCAGCAGCCCTTGTGACTGAATTGGTCTCTGCGATAGCCAAACCACTCTTTCCCGGGCTTTACAAAGACCCAATAAATCTGAATATGTGGCCAGGTCTTAGGAGTTCATTGGCACCAACGGCTCTGTCTTCTTGTCTTATTTCAGCACCAGATAAATGAACTTCCGGCCATTTTGGTGTCTCGGGATCAGGATCATACAGGCAGAAGGGCCAGTATGGCCGTCCTAAAAATGCAAAACAGAAACTCGGTCCTTACGATTACTCAAACCTGTTGTTCTTTTTGGATCCGTGCCGTGTCTAGAGAGTATGTACACACTTTTTGTGTCCCCCAGATAGCACCACCTTCTCCATCGGCACTTGAAGAAATGCCTGCACGGTCTGATGTACCGCAACAACAAAGTTTCCTCTATGATGACTTCGCATCATCGTACTTGGCATGTGGCTGGTATGGGATCGGTGAGTGAGCGTAGATCTGTTGTGACCGCAGGTGGACGGGGATCTTGCCGGCGGCATCGGGGATGACCTTCTCGAGTTTCTGTGGTGGTTTGGGATGTAAGCATTACTGGACGGTAAGATGAAAATGCCACGCCCAAGGTAGGCCCTGCGGTCCTAGGGATTGGGGCCAACATACCAGGTTGTGGAATACGCATTTGTTCAGGCGCCACTCGGCTGGCCGGCACTGCCAGAGCTGCTGGTTGTTGTTGTCCAGGCACTCGTAATGGGCGCGGAATTCCTCAAGGCATGACTTGTTGATATCTTCGATACTGGAGTGTGTGTCAGCGAGCGAACCCTGGATAAGCCATGTCGACATCCCAGCATCCGTCTCCCTGCCCACGCGAGTGCGCCAGAAACAAGGTGGCCCAGTCCGGGGTTTATGGATAGAGGCTCGCATGGCCTATAGAACTTACACGCTCCTTGCACATCTGGTGACCCTCCGGCCCTCCTTCAGGCACTCGAACTCGCCCTTGCCGGGGTTCTCGGTCTTGCACTTCATGAAATCATCGTTGTAGTCCTTGCACCGGGCACCGATGAAGAAGGAGGCTGACTGAAGGGGGGCGGAGCTGGCGCCGAGCTCCTTGACCCTGGGGATCGAGTCGGGCAGAGGGGTCGTGTCGATGAGGAGCTTCTCGCTGAACCTGCGGTTGACAGTTAGCCATGCTGTTTCAAGACGCTCGCGGCAACTAGGAGGCGACACGAAGGAGCTCAAGGACTTTTTGGGACCCCGGTATGTGGAACAAGGACCAATTGACTCACTGGGGGTTTCGCGACGCCATCTCTGCGTTGTTCGGGCTCGGACTGAGGCTGTAAAGTGTAGGGACCCGCGGCTTGATGACGACGGCTGAGGGTGCCCGAGGTTGGGTGAGGTTTACCAACTCGAATGAGGCACGGCTTGATTGGCCCGTGCTATGCACAGATGTGGGCCCCCTTGCGCTGCCTGCCCGCGGCCGTGGCGCCCAGACGCCCAAGCTTTGAGTCGGACAGCAACTGCTTGGGGACTGTGACTTTTTTGAGCAGCTGGAGACGCGACCTCTACATCCAACCAAGTTGCTGCAGCGACATCCCGATAGCTTGCACACACACACACACACACACACACACACACACACATCCTCTTCCTGTGCTGTGGGGCCACTTCGCAGCGTCTTCGTACCAGGCAGCTGAAAGCACCTGTGTGCATAATATCATCCTGTCCACGATATATTTGCTTCTTTGCCACGGTCGGCGCAGCGGGAATGTGTTGATAGGCTAGCCCTTTGTTTTCCTACACCTCGCCGGCGTGGGCCACACCAACCCTCACCGTACACGATCTCTCGATTCCACCCCGACCCGAGCATAACCATTAGCTGCATCATATTGCGATGTCTCTCTTCGGGCAGTCGACTGGCGGCGCCTCGCTGTTTGGCGGCGGTAACACGGCTACGCAAACAAACCCTTTCGGGCAGTCAATGGCAACTCAGCAGCAACCCGCGCAGACACAAAGCCTCTTTGGCCAGACCAACAATGCGAATAATCAGCAGCAGCAGCAGCAACAGCAGCAGCAGCAGCAGCAGCAGGCTCCGCAGCTGAGCCAGACCATTTTCGGGCAGCCGCAGAACAATCAAGCTGCCAACTTTCAACCTGGCGCTCAACCACAGCCTTGTATGTTCACTTCCCTCTGCGGCCCTCGCCGAAACAGGCTTGCGCCTTGGCCAGACATATCGTCCTTGCGTCATGCTCTACTTGGGACGACTGGAAATGGCTAACCTCCGGTCAAACCACTCAGATGGTAAAACCATCCCCGAACAGATGAACCTGGTGCTCGCCAAGTGGATGCCAAATCACCCTGACTGCGTCTTCAAGTACTACTTCTACAATAAAGTCGACGATGCTCACGTCCCCTTCTACCATCCCGCCAAGCACGAGAACGAAAAAGAATGGGAGGAAGCCCTGCAGAACAAGCCAGCGCCAGGCCTGATGCCGGTGCTGGCCTCTGGCTTCGAGGCTGTTGCGGAGCGGCTTAAGGCGCAACGTATCGCGATCGGCCGCTTCAACCAGAGGCTGCACGAGATCAACAACTGCTTGGACGCGATCCTGTCGAAACACGACCTGGAGTGGAGTGTGCGCACGATCAACGCGAGGCGGAAACACGATGCCTTGCGCCGACGGACGCTGGCGCTGGCCAGGAAGGTGCAGGTCCTGCGGAACCGGGGCTACGCGCTTTCGGGCGACGAGGACGAGCTGAGGATCAAGTTGGAGAACATGGAGAGGAGCGTTCAGGACCCAGCGGTCAATGCGAGACTAGAGGAGTTGTGGAGCCGGTTGATAATGCTCAGAGAGAGGGCGCAGATCCTGCAATCGGAGCTGCAGAAGAGGGGCCTTGGCGAGGATCAGAGCCTGGGCGAGGACGTTGAGGTCAGAGTCAAGAAGGTAAGATCATGCCAGGTATGCCTGGATACGGCTCGAAGCTGATCTGACCTTCACAGATTGTCGAGGACTACGAGAAGCAGCTCCAGCATCTCAAGAAGGAGATCGAGCTGATCAAGCATGACTTCGAGGAATGGGAGAAGGAACACCCTCAATAGAGCTGTCAGGAGCCTTGGATCCCCTCGACACGGCCTTCAATATGCTCCGGCCGGATCTAGCATTCCGACTCGCAGATCGGAACCCACAGCTCCACGAGACTGCTATGCCACAATGGATTCACGGCTTCACTATCAAGCATGGTTAGTCTAGGGCCTGCGCGCGAGGTAACCATGACGCGCAAATACGCATCATGCAGGAGGAGCAGGAGGAGCAGGAGGTATGAGACGCGCCCGTATGTTCCGGCCATTCATAAAGATGCTAGGTCGATGTTGCTTATGATACCCCGCCGTTCCTGCTTATCAATGTGATCGATCTACTCGCAGACGATTGCTGGTCCGGACATTAGGTGCCAGCGGGGGTTGAACCGCCGTGAGCTTGGGCACAACCAACTGCTGGTTCAAGGAACAAATAATATCAAACGGGGAAGACAACGGTTGGGCTTCACCCAAGGCCACATTGTGATGTAGACAGAGAACCTGCCTCGGAGCAATATCCTTGTGTCAACCGGCCGTCCAAGAGACGAAATGTGATTTATTACAAATGTATATATCTATAAGTATGTAAACAACGTGCCGGCCGGCTGGAGGGGCGAGTTTCACGCGACAGCAGTGCCAGGCAGCGTCCAAGCAACCATGTCCTCCCGCACCTCGAACTCGTTGACCTCCCTCGTGGTCTTGAACCCGGTCCTACCCCTCTCGCTCTCGATGGTAGCAGCGAGGCTCGACAAGCTCTCGCTCCGGCCGCGCGTCCCCGAGCTGGGCGGCCGCCCGCTGTCCTTGCTCCCTTCCCGCCGGTGGCTGCCGTGGCCGCGGGGCCCGCCATGGTGCGGAGGCGCGTGCTCCCTCACCGTGTACACGCTCTCCCCGCTGCCGTGCCGCGAGTGCTGCCTCCTCTGCCCGCCGGCGCCGCGCCGGTCGCTCGGCCGCAGGAACTCGTCGTCGCCCGTGCTGCCGCTGTCCTCGCGCCAGAGACCCAGCCTGCCGCTGCTGGCCCGGGACAGCGACTGGCGCGAGCGGCGGCGGCTGTGGTGGTGGCCTCTGGGCGTGACGTCACCGGCGGCCGAGGTCGGGGCGCCGGGCGAACCGCCGTCGGGCTCCCCGAAGCCGTCGCCGCCCTCGAAGATGTCCTCGATGCACTCGTCCGCCGGGAGCTCGCCGGGGGCGCAGGCCCAGCTGGCGGCCAGCGCGCGCCGGTACATGTCCTGCAGCTCGTAGACGTCGCGCGACTTGCCGTTGTTCTTTCCGATCGAGAACTGCGCGCTCAGGTTGCTGCCGCTCAGGTCCTGCGGGTCGTCCTGCAGGTGGAGGTGCCCGAACTCGGCCGCCCCCGAGTCTGCAGCCCCCGCGGGCCCGCCGGGCCCGCCGGCTGCCTCGGCCACCATGCCTGCTATGCCGCCAAAGACGGCGGCTGTCTTGAGGGGCGGCGCCGAGAAGGTGCGCTCGCCGTCCACCTGCATCATCAGTATGCCGATCTTGAGCGTGCTGTTGATCTTGGAGTCCTGCATCAGGTAGCGCCGGATGACGCCGTCTTCGACATGCTGTTCCGGGGCAGGCTCATTTATAGAGGGCGCCTTGATGCTGGCCGCGTCGTTTGATTTCGAAGGCTGAGGTTTCGACTTTGGGCTGGCGTTTGTGTCGTCCGGGGTGACTGGAGTATGTTGTGATAGACTGCTCCTCTTGCGGCTGTGAGACGCAGCACTGCCGTTTCCCGCAGAGCCGTTGGTGGCGCTGCCGACACTGCGGCCGCGACTTCTGAACGGTGCCTCGCGGACCACTGCCTCGCTCTCCTCGACGTATTCGCTGAGGTTTAGGGTCACCTTGCCTAGCGTGATGATTTCGCTCCTCCCTGTGACGCCATGATGGCTAAATTCCTGCAGAACCTCAAACTCAATCAGGCATTCAGAAAGGTTGTTGTTCTTGTCGATGCCGATGCGCACGGGGATGACTTTGCCATACCCGTACTCAACGCGATGGTTGGCGATGGGGCATTTGGCGGTCCGCCCGCGGTGCTCGCCATGGATAGAGTGCGGTAGGTGCCATTTTATCAGAGACACGCCTTGAACCAGGGGTACATTATTAAGGTCGTAGATCTGCTGGGTTGTTAGTTGTTTGAGAGGATAGATGGTGTGGCCGGGTTTTGAAGCTTCTTGGAAACCCGGACAGGATCCACTTGCCTTAAGATGTACATCGAATTTGGGCTGCATGTTACAGATTAGCTCACGGTTCTCTTTGCTCACGAAGGGTAGTGTTTCGGGGCCATGGCCCCCCATCAGAGGCAAACCATGAGGTTGGAATCAACGAGATTGATAGGCTCACCCTTCGAGCCTTGTTGACTAACGGGAGGTACTTGACGTTAGTCCAAGCCATTGTTCCGAGGAAGTGCGGACAGCTCCAGAGTAAAGAGCAGCCGAAAGGTCGTGCATGGGTCTGGGCTTTGAGGATGCGAGTGGAGTAATAATCTGAAGAGGAATGCAGGTGATGATGACAGCAATGCAATGCCAACAAGGCTGTGAGTGCAGGATGGGAAAAGAAGGCGAGGGAGATGAGATGGAAAAGGCGAGTGAGACGAGTGAGCGGGAAGGAGCGCCAACACCGCAGCGCCAGAGGGCAGATCTCGCTTCCCTTGCTTCAACGTGTCTCACTCGGGGGGTTGACAGACAACGGGAGGGACGAGATGGTGGAACGAGGCTTTCTTGACGATGAGCTTACTGAGGTGTGCCATCTTAGGCTGCGGTCAAGATAAGCTCGAATGCAGGTGCACATGCAGGTGCAGGTGCAGGTGGGAAGTCCAGCCGGCGGCGGCGCGAGGGCCCCCGGCCCTTTTGAAGAGCTTATTATGGCAGCTATAATCGGACAGGGCTGTCCAAAACGAAGAGGTATTAATATCCGTCTATGTCGTAGGAGGCTGGCCTCAGTCCAGTCCAGGCCAGAGTCTGGGTCCCCGACCTCCGGGAGGGCCGGATAACAGAGCCGTTCGTGCCGAGTGAAACACTTCGTGTGCGCGGGACTGGGACCGTGAAATGCGACAAGCAACGCCGTATGTGCAATGACAGGATCTGTGGGATGTCTGTCCGGGCCCCCTCGAGCTGGTGTGACTGGCTGGTCTGGTTCGATGGGATGCGTGGGCTGGCCTTGTCTGTCAGTGTGTGTGACGTGCATGCATCGCGTCCCATCAAAACGTGGACGAATGACGCTGCCGCGATCTGGCCGGGTCAGGGCCGGCAGTTGGGGAAGAGAGCCTCAAAGTCACAACGTACAATTGTCAGCGACGTCCTAACTCCGCGAGCGAGCAGCGAGCAGCGAGCAGGGCCGTCAGAGCAGGTTTGCAGCAGATGGAGACGGACATGCAGACCACTCAGGTCGAGATCAGGTCGAGATCAGGTCAAGACCGGGAAAGGAGACGCTGCGTCAGGACGCTAATAATGTTCGCTCGGCTGGCATCATTACAGCCCACCTCCAAGTGACAGGCGAGGTGGGGCCTTTAAGATGGCCACTCGTCATCTCCACACGTCAATCATCAGGGTCTAGCCAGGGATTCCGGGTACGAGAGCACCCTGCCTCGGGAGGGACCTGCACGGAGTAGAGGCACCTGGGTACGGAGGTACATCCGTTACATACAATAGTACAGTCCGACCTCCGATAAGATAAGGACGGCCTCAGCTCGACTTTTTGGGGCTCTCACGGCCCACATGCAGCTTGACATGACAGGAACCCGACCTCGCCCTTCCCTCCGCAGACAGCCATGTGAGAACCCAGACCCATCCTGTCGACACCATGGCCCCGCAGCCCGGAGATACTGGACCAAGGCCCGATGCCAGCAATAAACGTAGAGACGTGCCACAACCACAACAAGGCGCCGGCCGCGCCTTGAAGCGCGTCAAGGTCCAAGATGCGCGTTCCATCCGGTCCCAGCCCGCGGATGCCGCCCTCAGGGATGGGGAGCTAGACCTCCAGGCGTTTCTGGCCGCGCGCCAGTTTGAGATCGGAGCTCTTCAGAGTGGGATGCGAAAGTCAAGGGCCCTCAACAATCGCCGTGCCTTCCAGCTTGTGCCGAGGGAGATGCGCCGCCGCACAGCCTCGCACAATGTCAAGAAGCTCCCCAAACGGCTGCGCAACAGGGCCAGGTGGGAGCAGCTCCAGGACAACACACCTACCGTCGTGGCCGGGAAGAGGAAGCCCAAGACCACAAGGGCGCGCATCCGCCTGGAAGCAGCCAAGCGATTAGGAATCCTGGCGGAAAAGAAGCGCAAGCGCAAGCTGCGAGAGGCCAAGGCCAAGGCCAAGGCGGCCGGCGGTGGTAGTGTTGGCGCTGGTGGGAACGAGTCTGTCTCTGCTGCGTTCACGCAGTTGATCGAGACAAGGCCATCCAGACCAAAGATACGGAGAAATCTGTTGAACGACCCGCCAAGGCCCAAGCCAAAATTCAGAAAACGGCAAATTGGGAAGACATGGCTGCCCACACATCTCTGGCACGCAAAACGGGCAAGGATGACGCCACCCAGGGAGCCTCTATGGCGGTTTGCTATCCCCCTCACACCCAACGAGAAAGTCTACAGAGCGACACATCGGGCTTCAAGCGCGCAAGGGGCTGTGGTTTGGGATATGAGCTACATGAGTACCATCGGCCTATATGGCCATGCCCCGGGCGTTGAGAGGGCGTTGAGGTCCTTGGGTCTATCACACGACAGCCTATGGGATGACAGAGGCAAGAGATGGAGGGAAGGTCGGCGCAAGTGGTCAGGCGTGCTCAGCAAGCAGACCGGCGGCGAGGCAAGGAGACAGATCGGTCCTGCTACAGTCATATGGAACCCGCTACCTCCCGACACTCAACGACTACCTCCGGGAGCCGCAGAACCCGGCTCCCCAAAGGGTTCCGAAAAGGTCCAGAGGCAGATCTATATGCGGCTGCATCCATCATGTTTTCTGGTGGTTTTCAATATTCTTGTTGCTCTGACCAAACGCGAGCAACCGCGCCTCTACGTTGAAGATCTTCGATTCGAAATTGGAAGCATTGAGCTCGTGGGGCCAGGGGCAACAGAGGCTCTCTCTGGGGTCCTAGCTCCCTACCACAGCACGGAAGATTCCAAAGAAGCCTGTGCGAAGCAGTTTGAGTCACTGGCCGCGAACGGCAATGGTGCAGCGCCCCCAGGTGATGTCGTCTTGGGTTTTGCTGCTCAAGATCCTCGACTACGATATCCTCCACAGACAGTACGGGCCCCCGATTCAACCCGAGAGCAGGGCCATGGGGGCTCCAAGGCGCCTCAGGCCGCATCAAATGAGGCACAGCCTGAACCGTTCCTTCTTTTCGACCGCGAGGCCCGATTCAAGGCGTCCTCATTCCCATCGCAGAAGTCTCTCAATAGGCGCAAAGGCTCAAATCCGCCAGGCAAATATTTGAACGTCACTGCTGCGGACCCTCCCTTCCCTGTTGTGCTGTTCACCTCTCGTAGCGCCTCCACGAAGCACTCGTTGCAGAGTTCGTGGACGCTACTCGCTCCTTACAAATGTATATTGCCCATATGGTACAGCCTGGTGCATTATCCAATGCCAATGGGTGGAAATCCCAAGGTCGGAGGATTAGACGAGCTGAGGCAGGTGACCTTTGAGCAGGGCCTGCCATGGTTTCCGGGTGATTACCCAGGCACGACCGCGGGCGCTGACTGGGAGATTGAACAGCGGGTAAAGAGGAATGCGGACTGGGCCAAGAGACCCAAGTCGAAGAGGGTTGCGTGGGAATCACTAGATCTAGGGGCTGGTCGCAAGGGCGAAATCGGCACCGGCTGGGCTTGCGAGTTTGAGAGATTGTTCGGGCTGCAGCAGCCTGAAGAGGATCATCCACACGAGGATCAGGGCCAGGATACCAACGATGGGCCCGCGACTGCGCCAGAGGACAAAGACAAGATGGATGTCGATCAAGGAGAAATCAAATCAACGCAGGATGAACAGACAGGAACCGGCGAGAGAGAGCTGGCTGTCAAGAAGAAATCACCAAAAGCGCCAGCGCCTCATCCCTTGACACTTGTCCATCAACTTTCAAAACACGCTTTCAACACTATAGCGTCCACGAAAAGCAATTCTGCGCCGCCGCCACATTCTATAGTTACTGTCAAACTCACAATCCTCGGCCGCGGCGTCGCCGAGCCATGTGCGCGCATCTACCGTCTTCCAGCCCGGAAGGAAACACCGCTTGTCCCCGCCACGCAGCCAGAAGTCCCAGCAACCCAGCCTCTTTCACAGAGCCAGGAACTCCCCGCCGACCTTCGTCAGCAATGGCTCGCCCAGATTCCAGGCTCCCTATCCAAGAGGCACACACCCTCGAAGGGGAAGGGCAACCAGCCCCGCAGGTTCCCCGCCGGCGCAGACTTTGAGACGCAGAAAATCCTGCTTGCGCAAACATTGCTGACAAGCAAGACCCCATTCCCGCCGGAGAATCCTCCTGGCGGCAGCGGCGACCACCCCCTGGTGCCTGGGGAGGAGGACCTTATAGGGTACGTGACCAAGGGGGGTTTTTGCCTGGCTCAGGGACAGGCGACAGCGATCGGGAGCGTCTCCGTCGAGAGGGCACTGCAGGCTTTACGCGCTGGCGGCGAGAAGGAAGGTAGGGTATGTGTGGTCAGGAATGCTGGAGAAAAGTCCGGCTGGGTGGCTAGGTGGGAGGTCGTATAGACTGGCTGGTCAAGACCAGGCTTCTTTGCTAGACACTAGTATTGTTCAGCCAAAGTCAGACCTCCTCCTGCGGCCGTAGAAGAAAGATGATCAAAAAAGTAAACGGGTATCAAATGCATAAACATATCGATGATGGGCCCTTTTCGCCTTTTTGGTTCAGCACTTCCACTTATGGCAGCGTACATGGGATCTCGACGGAAAGCGGTCAACACGAACATTCCCACGGATCTTCTCGTGAACCCAGCTGGCTTCCTAACGGGTGCCTTGGTAGAGTCTAGTTTTTGTACACATTTTGGGTTAAGACGGGCTTCATTCTACCAGTTGACTGCGGACCGCCTAGGAACCTAAGAGTTATCAATGACCAAGTATCCTTACAAACAACGATGATGGTGCTACATAGGTATGCTGGGTCTCAAGACCCAAATTGGCATTAGAGTGTGACTGCGATTTAAAACTTACAATTTCACAATCAAGAGGGAGTTGATGCTGGTATACATCGTGCACTCCTCGAAAGTTCGGCCAATGTGATGAGGGGTCCGTATCAACATTAGACCACTCAACTGCCTATTAAAGAATCCTGATACTCAATTCTGGTCCTCTCAGACCAGTTCATGGGTCACAAGTGTCACTTGGTCCGAGTATCTCGAATTGATAACAGGTCAGAACGTTGCCAGGCTAATGATACGATTATAATAATGACGATCCGGGGGAGAGCGAGGACCTGAGGGACCCAAAAGGGACCTGAGAGCGGTTCTTGACCATTAAACCATCTCATATTAATAAGCGCACCTCGTAGAAGACTTCAATTTGCTCCGGATTTAATCCTTTAGCAATTTATGAGCTTGTGTAGGCAGGCCACCCTCGCTTGGACTAGAAATGGACTGTCCGCCACTTCCAGCGCTGATAGATGCATGTGACGATGAGGGGAAACGCTGAGAAGCAATTCCGTTCTGTGTGGGGCTCAGCGGTTGATTCAACAATACCTTCACGTATGTCATCCATCTAACACAAATACTTCCTGATCCCCACTGCCTCAGCATACTATCAGGACCAACGGATAAGACGCAGCTGAACAGGCCTGATGAGTGTTTCCGCGGTCTGTAAACAGTTGCCTATTGTCGTTTGGCACATTCTTACTATTTTGCGTTTTTCTCTCTCTCTCTTTTTACAATGTTTCAATGGGATTAAGAATGAAATAAATTCTTATCTCTCCATAGGCTCGGCCATCACTGACGATATTTGAGTATTGGGAAGCGAATAGATTCGTGCACTCGAGGCAAACACTCTCGTAAACTTCGAGCTTGTAAATTGTTAGCCACTTGAGCTTATTCAAATCTCGACCACCTAAGACGACACGTCCGATTCTTGAAGAGCGTTTTCATCCCTTGCTCTGGAATTCCTGTTGAGCAATGGCGATGAGGGATAACGAAGTGATGAATAAGGTGCCGCCTCTTTTCCCCAGACACTGAGCTCAATTACTTACATTCTCAACTTCTTTCCAAAAATTTAAACGGCATATATGTTCAGTATGATACACAGCATATTATTCTTCCTTTCTTTGACGGGTTGCTATGCGGGCAGGGAAACCATGTTTATAAATCCCGCACCCTGACGGATATAAAAGAGAAATGTTACATCCATCAAAGGCCGCGCAGCACATTCTAGACACGTTGAGGTCCTACTTAGGGGACCCATGAGCTCCACATGGCTCCAGTAATCAGGAATCCTCCTTCAAGTGTTTAGCTGCTCCCGCCTTGAAACGCTTGGTGGGTGGGTGATCTAGATTAGTCTATCAAAATAAATAGGGGTGATGAGTTTCGTCACGCTCCAGCTCCAACTATCTGTTCCCAGTGGGCATTTACAGTTGATCAAGACTACCATTTTCTGAGGACGACGGGGTCTCATCAAAGGCAGCGCATTATCCGGTTGATCCCGCGTGTCGCAGCCCGTTACTCACCATGGTCACGCCGGCGGTAGGATCAACATGCGAGCCCGACTGGAGACCCAGACCTAAGGGGACGCAACCACCTCCTCGATTGGGAAATTCACTCACCGTGCGAAAGACGTCCAAGGCGCCGGCCTGTTGGACGACCTAGCGCCCCTCGCCCACCCAACGTCTTCGGCTCCGGGAAGCTGGCATGCGGGAAAGACGACCCTCGCTACGCGGCGAGGAATCTCAACAACCACGTGCACGATTCAGATCGACATCCCAGTTCTTGCATGCGCACTCCATGCAACAGGCGGGCCGTGGTGGGGACGATGCCGGCAGAAAATCCAGTGGGATCGGTACTTACTAGTGTAGTATAGTATGGTTAGATGGGTCGAGCTCCAGTCGCCGCGAGGATTTCGACTCTGGACTGAGGTTTTGTCTGACGGGATCCCGGCACGTTGGGAACTCGCGATCTTGCATGGGGCGTGGACGAGATTTCGACGGGATCCTGGAAGAAGCTGTCGTTCTTCCGTCTTCCTACAGTGGCCCACGATGGTCCGAAGTTGCAGCAAGGACACTAGGTAGGGTTTTAGCCAAGCTAACCCACTCCTTCGCAACGGGTCCCCCTGGAGCTGTAGCGTATCGGGTGCGGGACAAGGTGTTTATCACCTTGGAATTCTTGGAGGACCAAGTGGCTCCATGGCCTGACTCCAGGGCTGCGTAGTCTTTGCGCCCAGTGAGTGTGTCTGTGGCAGTGCCTGCATATGGATCGATGCAACTACGGAGTATAACCCACCATCTCTGGAACCTACGGTAAATGTTTCATTTCCTTGGCATGGCTTATTAGCGAAGACTTACACCCGAGGCATTGCTCGTATCTGTGTAGCATGCTCGTGGTCAGAAAAGCCAAATATCAATGATGTGGCGCCACGTTCTCATGACGGAAAACAAGGAGGTTCAGGCTCGGTCCCGAGGGTCAACTCCTCTGCGGACGCGCGGAAGAACAAGCTCGAAAGAAGAAAGGGGAAAAGTCGGGGAGCATCTGCGTCCAAAGCACATGACCCCCCAGGCATGCAGAATTCGCCCCGGGTCGTACACTGGCAAATAGAGCCATGCGCACCAGGCGTCTGCAAGGCTTCCGGTAGAAGGAGGCAGAGAAGTTTCTCTCACCGTCCCCGGTGTCACCGTTGGGTAGCGCTGCAGCTGCCAACAGATCGTGCAGCACACCGTACCAGCTAGCGCACGAGCACTCGAGCAGCTGAAAGAGGGTCCCCACCGCTCGGCGCCGGGGTGCTCGGCACAAGACAGCCTGGCCAAGAATTAGCGGTGGTGGCCTTGTGCATATCCATGTACGCTATACAGGGAGACTATACAGGAGACTATACAGGAGACTATACAGGAGACTATACACTATACGCACACTACTCCGTACACTACGCCAAATGCCACGCTCATTGTGGGCTTCCTCGCCGTGCACCCACTTCCGGCCGCAGCACTGGCACTCGTGGGGAAAAGGACCAGCGGGGGCGGCGCTCATCCCGTGTGCGCCTGAGCTTTACGGCTTCTTCCCGGGAAGAGATTGTCTGGCTGGAATTGTCAGCCGTCGGTGCCAGCTGGTTCAGCTGGGCAGCTGGGGAGGCTGAGAGGGATCGGCCGGGAGTGAAAAGATTTTCTTTGTCTTTTTGGTGTGGCGGTCCCGCAATTGCATGGTGTGTTCCGGCGCGGACCCAGCGGTGGATGTTTCGAAGGGTTGCGAAGCGAGCAGGTGAGGCTGGAGATGTGAGGTTCGGTCGAGCTGGCTCGCTCGAAGCGGGAGAAGACCCAGGATCTCCGTGTCAGGGGCCCTCCCTGTCGAAGCACGAACGCCTACGATTTGGGACTCCTTCCCCACAAACCCTGGGTGGGCGTTCTAGAATCCACAGTTGGGACCCTTGGGTGGACCCGACATTCGACGGACAATTCGACGACCTTTCCCTGTTCTACTCGCGTAGCGAGGGGATCCCGGAGGGCTGAGGGTCCCGATAGCTAGGTTACGTGCAGGCGCGTGCGCTGGTCGCGCATCCAGGCAGGGCGCAAAAAAAAAAAAAAAANGTATTCATCAGGGGCAAATTATATGAATCGACAGTGCAGCGGGGGCCGATTGACGGCCCGGGGGTGGAACACGAACACCGCTCCATCGCCAGCGGTTTTCACATAAATATCGTGCCAGGTTCAGCCTCCAGGAGCGTTGAGGAGGTAGCGACTGCCAAACCTCAACAGACCCGACCCTCTTTCCAAACATCTAGACTGTCTCATCTTGCATTTCGTATTCGACCCGTGGCTGCACCCTTGTCTGTTTCCACTCCTTAAGTACTCCATTTTCCTAATCCGAACACAGGCGGTGAGGATTCGAGATCCACCGCGACTTTTTTTCGATCTTCGGAATGCCGTCCAAGGGTTCCAAAGAAGGGCACCACAAGTTCTTCTCACTACGTGGCAAGAAGAAGGAGAAGCGTGTCAAGAAGGGCCTGTCTGAAGCACTAGGAGCATCCCTGGGAGCCATCGGCCTCAAGCCCGAAGACGAAGGTGAGCCCATACATGAAGAGAGCCACCCCCGAGCCGCCTTGGCCAGACCCCATTTGACACGTTGCCTATCCCCATTAATAAACTCAACGCGTCACCTTGCAGTTGCATGAACTGACAACATCCGTCTTCTCTCCAGAAGCCAGCAGTGTCTCCAGCAAATCCTCCGCCCACGGCACACTTCAGCACCAGGAATCGCGCGATTCCCTTCAATCCCTTGATATGTCCCTGTTCAACCACCTCAAGAGGTCCTCCAAGCACGACAAAGCAGGCACCTCCTCCCGCACCAACTCTGTCGAGCCCTCCAGAGAGATTCCTCGGATCGTCACCACCATCCACGCCCACCCCACTGTCAACAGGGACACCCCGAAGCCCAACATGGCCCGCCCTCAAGCCCAGGACCGCGCCGTCTCTACCACATCTGCCTTCTCCGCTGCCTCGGAATCCACCATCGCCCCCGAGGACAACACCCCGCGGAATAGGACCAGCATCCTCGACCGGGCAAAGTCGGCCATCAGAAGCCGGTCTGCGTCCCGCAGCCCCCTCGAGTCGCCCGAGGATGCCAGCAGGAAACAGCTGGCCCCGAGGGGCAACCATATCGTGACTGATGCGGTTGCAACCTTCCGGCTCAAGCTGCAGGCCGAGGTCAAGGGCACCGACGAGCAAATACTGTCGGCCGGCGTGTCGAGCGAGAACCTCTACACTTTCATCGCCAATGAGCGTCTCAGGAGAATGCCCGCCAGGGGGAGCCGATGGGACAAGATCCTCAAGTGGGCCGAGGACTTTGCCAAGAGGCTGTCTCTGTTCGAGGTGGCCGATGAGAACTTCATTCCTTCTTCCAAGGAGGCCGTTGAGCTGATCCTGGCTTCCATCCAGCTCCTCCTCCTGGTAAGTGCCGACCCCCCCCCCATCTCATCTTGTTCGCGGACTTGGCCTCCGTCGACCTGCAAATATCTGCATGCCACATGCAAGGTGAAAGAGCCAACCGACTAACATGTCGGACAGCTTGGCCCGGAAAATGGCGAGGCTCTGGAGAGAGCCTTCGGAATCTACCACGAGTATGGCCTTACCTTCGACTTTTATAAACGTAATATCAGCCTTCTCGTCTCCATCCCCGAGGCCAGGAGGTACCTCAGTCTGTCGCTGGCCGACATGCTTGGGCTTTCGGTTGAGATGACTATTCTCTACCGCAAGAGTGCCCGCTCCATGTCCACCAGCAACAGCGTCACCATCAACTTCAACTTGACGTTTGGCCACCGCATGGAGTCCTTCATCAGCCACAAGGACCGCATTGCCGAGCTGATGTGGACGTGGCAACTCGAGAACTCTGCTGAGATCAGTGGTAAGTGTAGAGCTGCGCGTTGTTTTCATTGCAGCTCATATCATGTGGTGTTGTTCGGAGACATGTCATGAAATGTGGTGTGTGCAAGGAGGTACTAAGACATGTGGTTGCTGAGTCAGCCTCGTCGAGAGCCTCCTCCGGCCTCACCATGCATCACCCCTGTTCCTCCAACCTCCCGCCCGATCTGCATTCAGGGTTCAACCTTTCATCACTCCCCAACTTGAGATGAGCTCTCGCTGACAAAATCTCCGCCATAGATATCCAAGTGTCCATCGAGAGCATCCGCCAGTGGCTGCTCCCCCAGGACCGCCAGCTCCAGGCCCAGGTGGCTGGCCGCCGTTCCCTTCGCACTCCCCGTGCCGAGTTCACCTGCGAGTGGCTCGACCGCCCGCTGGTTGAGTTCGCCCGCAGCAAAGACAGGGTCTTCACAATCACCGCCGAGGCTGGTGCCGGGAAGACCTTCCTCTTTGGCTGGATTCTGGAGCGTCTCCAGAGGCGCGTTGGCTACCATGAGTACCAGGCTATCTCGGCTTCTGTCGACAGCCAGGTCCCTGCTCAGGCCACCCAGATCGCCCTCGTCAAGACGCTGCTGCTGCAGCTTCTTGAGCAGAACGTTGGGAACATCGCTCTGTTCCGCTGCCTCGCCAACGTGACGGAGCTCGGTGCCAACACCAGCAGCACTCAGGATGCCGAGGATGCTCTTTGGTACACCCTCGACACTGCCCTCCAAGGCCTCGAGAACGTTGTCCTCGTCATTGACGGCCTGGACTCTCTCGAGGGCGACGAGGACGAGAAGATCGAGGCCTTTGAGCACCTCCACGAGATCGCCACCAAGAACAAGAACAACGTGCGCGTCATCATTTTGAGCCGACCTCTCTCCAAGCCCTGGCCCAAGCCCACGCGGCAGATCGCCATGACTTCTCAGCGCACCGCTGTTGATGTCAAGCACATGGCTCGTGCTTGGCTTATTAGGCGCAACATCGGCACCAAGAAGGAGATCGAGGAGATCTCTGAGCAGATTGCTGTTCGCAGCAAGGGCTCTCTCACCTGGGCTGACTTGTCCCTCCAGATCTTGTCCAAGGCCAAGACTACCACCGAGATCACCACCACTCTCAAGGAGCTACCAAGCACCACGAACGAGATCCTGGCTCGTCACGTGAGCTCCATCTCCTTGACAGGTGATGCTCGCCTGATAATCGCCTGGCTCCTCGCTTCCAAGCGGCCCCTCACCACTGTGGAGATCCAGGCTCTGCTTGAGCTGGACACCCAGAAGGGCATCCACCAGCCTCGGTCTACTGACATCGTCGAGGACATCAAGAATGCCTGTGGCTCTCTTGTCATTATCCAGGACAAGACGGTTCGCTTCCGTAACGAGGCTATTCGACTGCAGCTCCTAGAGCAGAGCAAGAAGGAGGCCAAGGACACCGAGAATGCTCTTCTCAGCCTTGCCGACGCTAACAAGGACCTGACTGCCCGGCTGCTCCTCTACGTCAAGACTTGTGTCAACCGTAACGTGGACAGCAGTCTGGACACCATCAGCCCTCGTGAGGTCGACAGCCTCTTCAAGAGCCATGCGCTTCTTGAGTACGCTACCCGCAACTGGCTGGATCACTTCAAGCGGTCCTCCTACTTCGCCAATGGCCAGATCCAGACCCCTCTGGTGACCGGCGAACTCCGCGTCATCTTCCCCAACTCTACTCTCCTTGCCCGCTTGGAGAAGAGATGCTGGGACAACCAGATGCTTGCCACTACCGCCAACTCACAGCACGTGCTTGCCCTTACTGTGCGCCGGCAAACGCTGGGCGAATCCGCCCAGAGTGTGCTCCAGAGCTCCATCAACGTTGCCCAATCCTTCAAGAGGCTGTCTGCCCCAGCCGAGGCCAGCAAGTACTTCTACCAGGCTGCCAAGATCGGCCAGACTGTTCTTGGTCGTACCAGCGACCTGGCTCTTGCATGCGCCACCGAGTCCCTGGAAATCTCTGCCAAGGACAAGAAGAAGGCTGCAACCCGTGACGAGGCTGTCACCCAGCGCGAGGAGCTGCTCAAGTATGTTATTGAGACTGAGAAGCAGCGTTCGGGCAACAACAGCGCTCTCGCTTCCAAGTACAACAACGAGCTCGCCGAGCTGTACACCAGCATCAAGGAGACCGACAAGGCTGAGGCTGTGTACCGTGACGTATACAAGACCTCTATCGCACAGAATGGCCAGTTCTCAGCTGAGGCAACGGTTGCCGCTGAGAAGCTGCAGACCGTCCTCTACAAGAGCGCCAAGCACGAAGAGGTCGTCCAGTACACTCAGCCTATCTTTGAGTCCGCCGAGCGCAACCTGGATATCTTTGATATTCGTCGTGTTGAGATCACTCTGCGTATGGCCGACACCTATGAGCAGAAGAAGGACTACACTCGCGCCGAGGAGCTCTACATCTCCCTCTGGCGCGGCCTGACGGAGTACTGCCGCAGCACTACCCTCACTACTACCAAGGCTACCGCAGCATCCATTTCTGAGGCACACGAGCGCAAGATCCAGATCAGCATTGCGTATGCACGCTTCCTGCGCCGCCAGGGTCGCGAGGCCGAGGCTCAGAACATCCTCCACGGTGTCTGGCTCGACTACCAGACCATGACCGATTACAAGTCTGAGGCTGTTGTCAAGCAGCTCAACGACGTTGGTGAGGAGCTGAAGTCGATGGGTATTCTGGATACTGCTATCCAGGTCTTCAAGTCCGTGTGGGGCTACTTCAAGGGCTCTGGCCAGCAGAACTCTGCTGCTGCCGTCAGCACTGCCGTCTCTCTTATGGGCGCCGTCCAGGAGAAGTCAGAGAAGAAGGAGGCTGAGGCTGAGAAGGCCAAGGCTGCTGTGGCTGCAAAGGGCGGAGTTCAGATCGATGTTGTTCTCGACACCGAGGCTGACTTTGAGGAGAGCGACGATGAAGACGATGAGGCAGATGCTATCCTCGATGAGGTGATCAAGACTGCTGTCGCGGCTCCTGCCGCTGCTACGGATGGCAAGGCTACCACCAAGACCAGTGATGTTGCCGCTGTCGTCACCATCGAGAGCCAGATCCAAACCTGCGAGACGCTGTCCAACTTCTACATCAGCAAGAAGAAGTGGGGCGAGTGCATTGAGGTTTGCTCTCAGCTGCTCAAGCAGATCTGGCCTGAGCTGGGCACTTCTGCCAAGTACAGCTTCCCCAAGGAGCACCGGGCTGAGGCCATCAAGTTCACTCGCCGTCTAGCCCTGGCCTATGCAGAGTCGAACCAGACTGAGTCTGCCGAGAAGATGTACAACGCCATCTTCCAGTGCTCTCTGCGTTCTGGCCTCAAGATCCAGGACGAGTTCGTCACCGAGTCTGCCAACCAGCTCATCGAGTACCACAAGCAGACCCAGCAGTGGTCAAAGGTCCTCGCTGTCTACCAGCAGCTTCTCGAGGGCTACAAGACGTCTCTTGGCTCTCGCAACCCTCTCACCATCAGGACGCTGTACATTATGGGCGACCTCTCTATCCAGTACCGCCTGAAGGGTGCCGACCGCTACTACCTCGAGTTGGTCAAGGCCGACAAGAACCCCCAGGGTGTCATCAGCAAGGACACCTTGCCAGCTGCTATTGCCCTTTCCAAGATCTACTACGAGCAGAAGCGTTGGACCGAGATCCGCCCCATCTACGCCTCTCTCTGGGTTACCTTCATCAACAAGGCCAAGGAGTACGACCTGTCTACGGAGCTCGTTCAGACCATCTACAAGAGGTACACAACCGTTCTTGACAGCCACCTGAAGGTCAGCATCGATGAGGTTCGCAAGGTTGCCGTGGAGTACCGCGACACTTGCATCAGGGTCTACGGTCCTCAGGCCGACATCACGCAGTCGGCTTCTTTGGCTCTGGTCGCCATCTCCCGCAAGAGCACCAACGCGGAGCACCAGCAGGAGGCTGTCAAGATCTGTGAGGAAATTGTTGTTGAGGCAGACAAGCGGAAGGCTGCCGAGGCTAGCAAGGAGGCTGGTAAGGAGGGCGGCAAGGCCGTGGCCGTGGCCGTGGACGCGAAGAAGTCGGCCTTCCAGCTCTCTCTGCTCGCATCTGCCAAGCGACACCTCGCCGGTCTGTACAGCGTCCAGACGGGGGCTTCTGTTGCCGTCGGCGCCTCCGGCGCTGCTGGCGCCGCTACTGCTACCAAGCCCAGAGGTGTCGTGAGCCCCGAGTCTGCTCAGAAGGCCGAGGTCCTGTGGAAGGAGCAGCTCGAGATCAACAAGAAGGAGAACGGTGTTGCCCACAAGGCTACTCTGGCCAGCTTGGCCTCCCTCGTTGGTGTCTGGGCCCGCTCTGAGAAGCCCGAGGTGCGTAAGCAGGCCCAGGAGAAGCTTGACACGTCCGTCGTCGAGGTTCTCTCCGAGTCCTGCGTTGCTGGCAAGTCCGGCGTCGACTCCACCAAGCTGCACGAGTCTGGCATCACCCTTGCCAAGACCTACCTGTCCTGCGGCTTCTCTGTCCAGGCCTGGGCTCTCCTGAAGCAGCTGCGGTTCCACGTCGTCGCTCGTGGCAAGATTGCCGGTTCCGCCACTTCTATTGAGAAGAGCCCAAGCGTCCAGCTGAGCGACAACATTGATCGCCGCTCCATGGTCTTCATTGCTGCGTTCGAGGAGACTCTTCGCAGCACTGAGGCTGCAACTGCCACGGCCACTGCTGACAAGAAGGTCGTCAAGGTCACGTTCTCTGACATCATGACTGACCTGCTCACCGAAGGCATCCTGTACGACCGCTACAGCCTGAGCATCGCCAGCAAGGATCTGTCAGTTGAGCAGAAGCTGTTCGATGGTGCCCGCCTTTACGTCTTCCTCAAGGCCAACAAGGAGCAGCATGCCGAGCAGCTTGTCGCAGTGGAGGAGTCTCTGTACAAGATCTTTGCTGAGAAGTACGGCGCTTCACTCAAGACCGAGCAGCTCGTCACCCGCGCATTCCTCATTGCCATTATCGAGGAGCTCGGCCAGCTCCGTCTCCATGAGGACGACCTTATCTACATCGTTTGCACTTCGGTCACCGCCAAGGTGCACGCCCTTCTCCTGGCCGACGCCTACGGCCAGGCCGTCGACCTGGCCACCGCTTGGTACCAGTTCATTACCAGCCAGAACGGCTTCAAGAATGCAAAGACGATCCCCTTCGCCTTCAAGCTTTCGCTGTACCTGGCCGGCCTGGGAGTCAAGTCCAACAAGGCAGCTGACGCCATCATGCAGAACCGCATGCTGGAGCTGTCCAAGACCATCCTCCGCGAGACCCTCACCGCCTGCAGGAGCATGAACATTGACCTGATTCAGCTCCAGGCCTCCGAGCTTAACAGCCTGGTCCGCCTCATGGGCCAGCAGAAGAACTATGAGGACCTTGAGTGGCTTCTCACCCAGCTGTGGAATTCACGTATTATCCAATCCTCCTGGTCAGCAACCACAGTCATCGCCGTCGGTCGTCGGCTCGTCGAGGTCCTCTTCGTCCGAGGCAAGCGAGACCAGGCGATTTCCCTCGCCGAGTCCATGGCTTACAACTTGCGCCGGACATGGGGTCTGCTCGACGCGGCCACGGTGGACATGAACAACCTGCTCTCGTCGCTGTTGGTCTCTGACATGCGGTACGCCGAGGCCCTCGACGTGCACGAGGAGATCCTGCGCGCTCTGCTCGACCTCAACATGTCGGGCGAGGACGACGTCGACGACGCTGCGTCAGAGCTCATGGACTTCGACGAGGAGAATGCCTCGGCGCTCGCTCTTCAGCAGCTTGAGCTCGTCCGCCGGGTCTACGCCCGTAACTCCGGCTGGCCCGAGTCGGATGAGCTGGACATGGCCCAGCTCACCACCGACGTGGTCTCGGAGTTCAGCCACCTCGCCCCCGACGCCTACGCGCCATTCGGTGATGGCGACTCCTCAAAGTGGAGCAGGAATGCACCCTCGGTCCATGACACCGTCGGTACTTTCATCGCCCCCTCCGTGTGGGAGTTCTCCCTGTCCGAAGACGGCAAGCCCGGCCAGCCAGCCGCGCTGCGCAAAAGCCCCAGCCACATGCTTCGGAGCCTGCAGCTGTCGCGGCAGAGGAGCTATGGCGACCTTTCCGAGGCCCGCAAGAGGCTCGGGGACAGCCAGAAAAGCGGCCTGGCTACCGGGAATGCGTTGCTCGCTGCGCCAGTTCACTAAGTGGGTGCTTGACGCCTGTGAAGATATAGGGCGAGATGACGAGCCCGGGAGGCCCATGTTTACACACGTCGTAACGGCCTGTGACGAACTAGAACGAGTGAAGATGGGAGGTGCCAGTGAAGTGTTAGAAATATTTGTTGCTGGGTTCGCATGTCACGAGGAGGATATATTCGTGACGATGATGTCGTATGGCGTTGTCCTTGTGGCGCTGGTTTTGTTTTGGGTCAGGCTGGTCGACGTGTATTACTAGTTGGGTGTCATGTGTGTATTATCAGCTCAATAATCTGTGTAATAAGACTGTTTCGAAAGTTCAAGTCATTGTTCCCTCCCAGTCATAGACTTGAGACGTAACCATGCCGTGTTGAGGGGCAGGATAAATAGCCGCCTCGTTTCCGGCCTCTATCAGTCGGCCCTGGAGCTTCTTTATCACTAGTGCTAAGCTATCAAATAAGTAACAATCGGAAGAAAGAGGCATCGGACTTGAGAAGAACGGAGAAGCACAGCCAAAGGCACAAATCGCACCCTGCCAGTGCCCAGACGAGCACGCAAGTATACCAGCTCCAAAGCCGCCAACCCCTGAGCCCCGAACTCCCAGACCACCAGCTCCCGAGCCCCAGAAGTACTTGTGGCACAAGTATCCAGACACAGCTCTGGACCCCGAATGCTTAAAGGCTTGCGACTGCAGCCTGCACAGTAATTGGCTGGCCCTCGTGAACACCGCTTCTGCTGCTTTCTCCCAGTATTGACCATCCAGCCCATATCCCATCCCTTCTCCCATCCTCTTACCACGCACACTTTTCCCTTCCATTGAATCAGCACTCACCTTCTCAGTTTCAAGAAGAGCAGTATTGAATTAGAGAAACTCGGCTGACTTGTCTTGTGTCATACAGCACGTGAACCAACCCTGCGTCAACCCGGCACTCCTCTGCGACTTGGTGCAGGGACAACGGGTGCCATTCTGGTGGAAAGGGTCTCTTGAGGAGAGGAGACAAGGCCAGGAGGAAGGACAACGGGTATGGGTCCCATCGACACAGGGATGATGGGTTTGAATTCTCGGGCTTTCTGTTCACTGGAATGTCGGGTGGATATTTTCGGTAGGGAGAAAGGGCAATTGTGCAGGTAGATAGATGCTCAGAATAACAATGATTAAACTGACCACAACCATTTCAATCAAGGCCCGTGTGAAGAGTGCTTCCACAGACTCTTTGAACGGAGCCTAGCTTCTATGTGAGACCACCACTTTGGGCGAGGGTCTTGGACCAAGCTCCGCTTGAGCTCTCAATGCGGCCCATGGCTCCTGAAGATCAAACTCTTAGACTGGTTCTACGTACGTATTGCCTTCGGTGAAGCGAGCATCTCGCATTTCAATTGAATGCTAGTACCTCAGTGTTTAGAACGATATGTTCTTTGAGAATTCAATGGCTTGTCCATGAAGGATGGCCAAGAACCGAGACATGATTCATTATAGATCAACATCGACGAAAAGAAGTCAGCCGTATGTAGCCTCACGTGAAAAGTAACGGCCAAAAAAAAAAAAAAAAAAAGGCCAAAACAATCGCAATCGTGAGCAATGCATTCCTGTCCGCCGCATGGTTCCATTCAAAATTTTGCTTTGCCAGTCTGACCCTCCAATATAGTCTCCATCTTCTCCTTCCACACCTGAGCCCACGCCGAGTCAATCGCACAAGAGTCATAGCTGACGTTAGCGACGACAGAGTCATCACTGCCCCATATCCCAACCAGGAACTCGCCGTCCCTGGGCCTCACGTTCTGCGCCGTGCTCCTAATGTCGGCTATCAGCGCGTCCTCCTCGCCGTCCAGGGACTTGCTCAGATCGATCTGACCGGGTATCACCCCTGGGTCTGACCTGCCCACCGAACTGACACCGCAGGTTGCCAGGTTTGGGTTGGCTTGTTTCGGGAGGGTCTTCTCATATGGGAATTCCTTGCGGAGGTGGTCGGGAAGTTTGTTGTTTGCGCGCTCGATCACCTCTAGATAATTCATTGGGATGACCCGCCCAGCCCCCCTGGGCCCCATGTACTCGAGCATGTCCACGGCCTTATCATTCCGGGGTCGTTTCTGGTACCTTGCTAGTTGCCTCTGGGCAGACCGGACCAACAGCCTAATTCGCCCATCAAGGTCGAGGTCAGAAGACAGGAACGGCAGAACGACGCCGTCTGAGAATGCGAGCATCAGGCTGTCGGGCTTCGCGGTGTGGTTGAAGAAGGGGCGCGGGTTGATTGGAAATGATCCGATGAAAGGACGACGCTCGTGGAGGGGCACGTCGGGGAAGCGTTTCTCGTAGATCTCCATCATCACGATGCCCGCCAGGACGAAGCTGCCGGCCCCGATGCTGCATCCGACCTGTCGGCAGGCGCGGTGCAGCCTGCGGGCCCCGTCCCTACCGATGTGGGCCCCCACGGTCCCGGCGTTCAACGGGGGCACCTTGCTGTAGTCCAGGACCTTGTCAAATGTCCTGATGTCTGGTACGGCGGGTCTGATTGGCGCATCTGGGTAGCGAAGCGGATTCTGTACCGCGGGTGGCAGCGGCTTCTGGACGTGGCGGAGCACAAGGGTGATGACCCAGAACCACCGCTGCCGTGCGTGAGAACCGGAGACTGGCTGGTAGAGGTCCTCCTGCGAGGGTGGGAGCCGCTCATGCAGGGTCGAGATGAGGGACGGGACCGCGGACTGGAGCTCAGCGGTCTTCCTGTTGAGGAGCTGTTTGAAGTCGCTGGTCCAGTTCGCATTGGTGAGGCCGTCGGAGATCTGGTGGGCGATGACAAACAAGAAGCGGAGTGAACAAGTGGATGGCCCGGACCTCTCAAGGGGCAGCACCATGACCTTGACGAGTGACTTTCTTGGGTCGAAGGCCCTGGCCACGTTCTGAGAGTGGAAATAGAGTTGCGTGGCGTCTACTGACGAGTAGTGGTCGTCCAGAAAGACGACCGGGTCTTGCGCCGAGTCGATGGCGTGCTCATAGCCTGCTGGACGTGCCATGCAGAAGAAGCGATCACTCTTCTGCACATCATCGTTTTCCATATAACCTGCCGGTCCTGTTGAGGTGGCGCACAGCAGGGCATGCCTGAGCCGCAGGTTGGTCCATGCTAGGAGTATGTGATGCCTTAACTGTGCTTTTGACTTTGTTGTCTTGATCTCGAACGACATGGCCAGGTTGATGTCGGCTCTTCCCTCGTGGTAGGTACCGTCGTTGTCAAAGCCTTTCTCCACGACGCCTAGTGGTCTATAAAAGACAGTGGCGCCGTGGTGCTGAGCTTCTCGCCATCTGTGGTACCCCGTGGCATATGGCCGAAGCCATTCCATTGTCTGATGGTGTTGAGCATGAGTGCCTCCAGCTGGTTTGGACGGCATCCTCAAGTTGTTGGTTGTGCACCAGAAGCGCACAATGCAGAGTCCGTGAGAGACACACGAGAGAGGGCTGGTCCCCACTTGGCTGTGGCCTTGATAATAAGCGGGACCAATGGCAGGGGGTCGTAAGTTCTTGGAGGACTCTCTCTGCGTCTCTGATCAATTGGCCGGTTCAAACAATCCAACGTCTGCTGGACACTATTATGGCCGTCACCTTTTGAGGACAAGGGGTATCAGACAAAGCCAAAACATTCTTCTGGAAGCATTTATTAGTTGTGCAAGTGACCCTCGTCAGGCAGGCATAGTGAGGTTGATATTTGTACGGATGTATCAAGGTAGTACTTGGTCAGGCCTTGGTAGTTTCTGACTTTGAACTTGCAAGAGAGCAAAGAGGTTCCAGGCGTACAATTGGCGTAGGCAACGAATTGGGCTGGAGGCCGATGGTGAAATAAATCGCGAATTATTTGAATAGCTGGGTGGAAGAGGTGGTGGCATTACTGTGTACAGAAACGGGCCAGACAGGGGTAAAAAGATAGCTAGGTACATTGCAAACCAGGCTTAACAGCAGAGGCGGTCTTCAGCCCGTCTCAGCTGCGGGCCAGCCGTGCAGGCAGGCTCCGATAAGATAAGACCGGCCCACAGCTCCCCGCCAGTGATCCCCTCGTGGGGTTGCGGCTTGGCTGTCGGCACCTCGGTCGCATGAGGTGTGCTTTGTTGGGAGGATGAGGGAACCACCAAGACAATTCTCAAAGTTTGATCTGGGATTTGGGATTTGGGACTTGGGATTTGTCATATTGGCCCTGACTGTCTGGGCGCTACGACCAACGCCTGCCTGCCTGCCTTTTCCCAGTGGGTCAACCTCATCAATAGCCGCCCGCGTCCTGGAGTCCCCTCGCCTGGGTTGCCGTTCTCGCCACTCCTGCGACCAACAGGTGCCCACAGCTGCTGCGACTTAGACGAGGCTGCGAAGCTGTCCTGCAGGAGCCAGGGTCCACGCGCGAATCACACCGAATACGCCCCCAAGGATCCCTCCGAGTCGTCCCCCCTCCTCACAAGTCAACATGCGCGACATGGCCCTGGACCACGGCTCGCTCGAGCACCTGCTCCCCTCGCACTGGAAGACCCAGGTGACCGCCTGGCTGGCCGAGGACACGCCCTCCTTCGACTACGGCGGCTTCGTCGTCGGCGATGTCCCGCGGACCGCCACCCTATGGGGCAAGTCGGGCGGCATCCTGGCCGGGGTTCCCTTCGTCAACGAGGTCTTTGCCCAGACGGGCTGCGCCGTCGAGTGGCACGCCACCGAGGGCCAGCACATCGAGCGCAACAAGGACGGCAGCGGCATCAAGATGAGGGTCGCCACCGTCACCGGCCCCGCGCGCGCCATCCTGCTGGGCGAGCGCGTCGCCCTCAACATCCTCGCCCGCTGCAGCGGCGTCGCCTCCATGTCGCGCGGCTTCCTCGTCAACCTGCGGTCCGCCGGCTACCGCGGCACCCTGGCCGGCACGCGCAAGACCACGCCCGGCTTCCGCCTCGTCGAGAAGTACGGCATGCTGGTCGGCGGCGCCGACGGCCACCGGACGGACCTGAGCTCCATGATCATGCTCAAGGACAACCACGTCTGGAGCAGGGGCAGCATCCGGGACGCCGTCAAGGCCGCCAAGAGCGCCGGCGGCTTCTCGCTGAAGGTCGAGGTCGAGGTGCAGAGCGAGGCCGAGGCCGACGAGGCCATCGATGCCGGCGCCGACATTGTCATGCTGGACAACTTCTCCGGCGAGGGCGTCAAGGCCGCGGCCAAGAGCCTGAAGCAGCGCTGGGCTGGCAAGAGGTATTTCTTGGTTGAGGTGTCGGGCGGTCTGACCCTGGACAATGCTGAGGAATACGTGACCAATGGTGAGTTGTGCCCCCATCCTGCACCCGTCGACGGCTCATGCCTGGGTAGGCCGTGCTGGTGAGTGGTGCTGATGGGCTGTGATGCAGATGTCGATATCTTGTCGACGAGTGCGATCCATCAGGGAGTCCCGCACGTTGACTTCTCACTCAAGATCAACCATTGATGTTTCTGAACACCGCCGGGTCTTGATCCAAGTAATGGAGATGAGGTGACTAGGCAAGATGATGCACAGCTGGGTGGCTCTGCCGAGGAACCGGTGATTGAAGCTACAGCCAGCTTGGCTGCCGTGATACTCTCACAGTTACGGCGCAGACACCCAAGTAATACGTTGCATGTAGGGCACTGCTGCCTGCTTGGCTCACATAGAATATCATGGTCTGTACTCAGCTTAGGAGTTCTAGGGTCCTTGCATCGCTGTTGGGTCTAGTTACGCATCATACGAGTCGCCGATTCTAAGAGCTTTGCGTCTGAAGGATATTTCATGTATTTCGCAATCGTCTTCTATCACCTATCTGCCGTATCGCATGCCCAGGACCCAATGGTCTCGCTGGGGTCGCGCACTTGGATGCCACCATCCAAGAAGCTTCACTGTCCCATCGAACAGCAGTCAGCTGATAGGCTACCACTCACAACGTCAATCATTATTTTTTAACCCCTGTTCGTCCACTCTTCTGCGTCTTTCATTTTGCTTTCATCTTTTTTCTCCCCCTCGTATTATCAAATTGCGGAATTAGAGTACTACAACCCTGGGGTGGAAGCTGGGTATCATATTCGCACAACGCCTCCTCTTGCCATCTGATGGACCGAACAATGCTGGCATGGCTGCAACCAGACAGAGATGCGCCGCAGTATGCACCGCAATGCGCACCGGAAATGAGAAGACATGCCGCTTAATGGTATATCCGATGCCAAAACTCCTCGCAAAAACCAAGATAGCAAAAATTGGAGGATGGGTAAACGCATAATCGAAGGGTCATCTACTAATGGGACGCCACTGCGGTGGCTGCTGGGTGCAGTCTTGAGACCTTGGGATCAGATGCTGACGCCTTCGAGGCGGAGAACCCTGGAAGAGTCGCCAAGGAAGCGGCGGCGGAACTCGACAATCCCTTGAGCGATGGTCTTGAAGTCTCGGATCTTGGACTTCTGGAAGGACGCAACCAACTCTCTAAGCCCGTTGTTGAACATTTTCTTCTGGTCTCCCGCAAGGTCGTCTGAGCTGCCGAGCTCCAGAATAATCTTATCATCTGGCAGGATAAGGAGTCGCAGTCAGCTTTTGAGGGGTAGGCCGGCGTGCGTGTCACTACAGTTAGCAGTCTTGCCACGGGGGAGGCTTGACTCACCCGGAGCAATCATGTGCGAAAAATGCTGGAACTGACAGGCGTTTCCTCTGGGGCAGTCTCGCCCCTCCAATTCATCGGGACATATCTCCCTCTTTGGGTCAATTCTATTACTGTACGTCAATGATCCGAGACCGCCTGTAACGCTCTCACTGTATCTGGGATGGAATCGGAAAGCACGATAATATCGCAAAGGGCTCTCGTAGTCGGTGAAGGAGGTTTGCGGGGCTGGTAGAGACTCGTGCGCACGCTTTCGATCAATTAGATAAATGCCGTCAGTAGAGCGGGGAAACGATGTATACTTCTCTAGATATGTCTGCGGTACGCGCTGAAGGGTTTTCGAAAAAGTCCGCGTGGGCTTCGATTGTCGGGTCGTCGTTTGGTTTCGTGGCAGTCGAAATCTGGCTTGGCATGGTCAACGGCGGACCGGAGTCTTGAGACACGCCACTTGGGGTGTCCGCTTTACCGACATGCTCGGCGGGAGCAGGGCTGAAGGGAGGTGAGTCATTTATGCTGCTGTTATTGCCAGCGGCATCCAAAGGTTCGTAGCCCTCGGGCTCGTTGCTGTCTGAAGAAGTTACCGCATGCTCCTCAGTCGGCGCAGAAGTTGCGATGGCGGCTAAGACTTCCGCTGGCTGGCTAGCCGGGAGATGAGAATCATCTCCGGTGGGACCGGATTCTTCGGTGGACGCCGGATTGCTCTCCGTCCCGGCAACGGCAGCTGGTGCTGAAGTCAGCGCTGCGGACGTAGGAGGCTCTACCTCCGAGTCTGAGTCCCCGGGCATGGACTCAAGGTCCATGGGCGCCAACTGCAAAGGCCCGTCATGAGCAGCCTGCTCCGGCCCATTCTGATCCGGATCGCCGCTGGGTGGGGCATGTTTGTCTGTAGGCATAGTTTCCGAAACATGATCTCCATCGGAACCAGGATCGAGCTCATCTATATCCTCGTCCACAGCCTCTTCCTCCATTTGCTGTTGCTGAGCCAGCTCGGCATCGATTTCGGCTTGCAGCCGCCTCCTTTCCTCTTCCACGCGCTTCATTTGAGCAAGTTTATCCTGTAGTTTGGTTGAAATTCGAGGAGACTGAGCACTTCTCTCCCTTACCCGACGCTCAACTTGAGGGGGCCCACTGGGGGGCGACAAGATCTGGGCTTTTGCGGTCTTGGCTGCCTCGGCTTCCTGTAGAAGCTGAGCGGATGGGCCGCTCTTGTCGTCCACATCGCCAGCAGATACTACGCGTTGTGCCACGGGCCTCGCTGTTTGCTCTGTGGGGGTTGCGGCACCAGCGCTGGGCGACTGAGGCGTGGAAGAACCGGTGCTGGGCTTGGCTTTTGCGCGAGCCTCTGCCTCCTGGATCTTCCTCTTGTAGTCCGCGATTGCTTTCTCCATAGCTTTCAGGTCGACAGTGGCGGCTTTGCCACCTGGTGTCCCCGGCGTGGGACTGGACACGTTTCGTGGCGGACCAGTATTTGTGAGCGGAGGGTAGTCGCGGATCGAGGGCCCTCGCCGAGGAAGATTGAAGGTTTGCTGTGTCGGTGCAGGAGAGTCCTCGGTAGTCGATTCCACTTCCATATCGATATCATCGTCATCCTCATCTTCATCGTCGCTAACACTGATGACCAGTGACGAGGCCTGCCGGCTGGGGAGAAAGGGCCGCTTCGCAGTTTTTGTAGGGTAATCCACAAAATCGGCTGCTACAGGGCGCTTTCGCTGATTGATCGGTTTGTTTGGCAGTCCAGGTGGGGCTGGGCTCTGAAGTCCGGAATTTTGTTGCGTCGTTGGTTTCCGCGAATGCTCTTGAGGGGTAGATGGTGCAGGCGATAAGCCAGTCTGGCCAGTAGGGTTGGGGGGAGCAGATGTCTGCGCTGCTGTTGTTGGTCCTGGCGTTAGAAGCATTGCAGAGGGTGTAGCATCGTCCTTCGGCACGCTGGGCAGACTATGCTTCTGACTGGCTTGCTGAGTCTTAGCCTCTCTTGCCTTGCGCAAGGCCTCCATCTTCTGCTGCAGAAGAAGAGTCTTCTGCGCCTGAGTTGTTGGCTTCGTTGCGGGTGTCGCCGAAGGCGTTGAAGCACCAGTTGACGAAGTTGGCGACGGAGCCTTCGGTCCCGTGGAGGCTTCCGCCGCGGCCTTTGCTTTCTTCTCAGCCAGAAGTCGGGCGATCTTGTCTTTGCGCTGCTCTTGCTTCTTTGCCATGGCGTCTGCTTGAGAAGGCTTCTCAGGCTTCGGGTCTTGATCCTGTGTTTTGTGCTCCGGTATTTCAGGAGACTTCCCATATGATGCGGAGTCGGTAGTCGTAGGGGCCAAATTCAGTTGGATGAAGAGGTCTTTGACCACGTTCTCGTCAAAGCCCTCATCAAGATATGTCTGATATTTGACTCCATGAGGCAGCAGTCGGAGAATCGCCTTCTTGGCTTCATTTTGAGCTTCGGCCAGGGTCCTAGAAGCCCGCAAAGCAATTGCAGTCGCACCTGGGCCTGTCTGACCAATGGTACCATTGTTGGCTTGGCTTTCGGAAATGATTACGGCCTTCTCTTGTACACTTGGGGAACTGCCAGCCGAGGAGATGCCGGTAGAACCATTACCAGTGGAGTTGTTCTGTACCTGAGAGGGTTCTGCACTGGGTCAGTAGTGCATTGTATTCCTACCCATTTCCTGGCAACGTACCTCGAGAGCCGTCTGTCCCGCCTTGTGGCTTCGGTTCTTCCTGTTCAATCTCTCTGGGCGACAAGTACGGAGAATAAGACCGTGAGCGTTCGCGCTCTGTGCGCATTGGTTCTTGCTCCTTCGGAATCTCTCCGCCATAGGTCTTGCCTGGAGCAGTTTTAGGATTACCATCCGAGGCAGGCACGTCGTCCATTTCGGTATCATAGAAATTTGCAGCTTGGTCTGTACTGCTCGCAGCACGGTCCTCAGAAGACAACGGCGATACAGTCTTGGCCTTTGGCGGCACGACGGGCTGGTCATAGACGTCCTCATATAGGTCGTCGAACTCGCCATCGCTTATCTCGCCCTCGTCCTGAGACTCGACCTCTTTCGGCGGCTGCCTCGACTGTTCCTTCAACAGCTCCTGCTGTGGATGGATTTTGGTCTGTGGGCGCGCAGGGTCCGGTGCGGACTGCGACTTCGGTTGTGGCTCTGGTGGTGCCGGCAGGCAGGCTTGAGAATTCGGCTGGGATGGCGGAGCCGGTGGTACAGGGACAAAATTCGAGGGACTGTACGCAGGGTAAGCGGCTGGCGTGGCGGATGTCGTATATCGCGTCGGATCCCACTGTCCACCGAATGGGACCGGGAACTGGGGGGCGGTGAAGGGCGCGCCGAGGCCGGGGATGTTGTTCGCATTGTAGTCGTAGGCAGACTGAGCTGCAGTGTAGTAGTTTGGAATGGCAGGCGGGGGCTGCTGTTGGGGAGGAGGTTGTGCGCCATACCCAGGAGCAGGGTAGGCGCCGTAGGGTTGTTGGTAAAGGTATTGTTGTTGGGGTGGCTGCTGGCCCTGGAAGCCATAGCCGTATTGATAGTTCGACATATTGGCGTTCTTGACGCGCTCGCTTGAAGTGGTCAGGAGAGACGTGCCAATATGGACAGACTTGGGCGCGCGAAGATGATCAACGGGGTGTGGTGAGCTCTTCGACAACGCGCATCATCTGGCAGCAAAACTGTCGTAAGGAGAAGGGTGAAAAGCGTCTGCCGCAGGATTCTGAAGGCACAACAGAAACTTGACGCGCGACATGTGACGTGTGCCTACCAACGTGCTTTTATGAACCTGTTGGGGGTGGCGGCGGAAGATTGCAACTCTGGTGGCGATACGGTCATGGACCGACGACGACCAGGAGCTTGGTCCTTTGGCCGTTAGGTTCTCCTGGATGGACAAGATGGTCCCGAGAGCGGCTGCTTGGATTGTGCAGCCGGCCGCTTTGGCTTTGCGCACGCCTTCTCTGGACCCGAGTTTAGACCCGAGTAGAAGGTTGGGCAGACAAAGAGCGCAGGCAGTGGTGTGCTGTTGTTTATCCTCCAGTCAGTGTTCCTTGGCCTGGAACGTCGAGAAGAAAATTGATCTGGTTTTTGTCACCGAGCCGTTTTTGGCTCAACTGCCAACGGGTGAAGGCGCTTGGACCACCCATTACATGGAGCTGGCACGGGCCTCCTGGAGAGTCCTATAGTGTATGGCTAGCGTAGGTCGCCCACCCTGCCGTAGGCAAGTTCACTTGAACTAGTGTCAGGTGTTGGATGAGCGTGAGCCGCTCGACTGGGCAAGGCCGATGATGGGATTTGCAGGGATCTGCAGTTGCCCCTGGCGTCATTGTTTACTTTGGTGCAGAAGGAGCAGCAATTGGAAGGCTGGGGAGTGGGAGTGGGAGTGGGACCTGAACATTTGGGCCGCTGCACACCCTCCCCAACTGCATCTGCCAACATCGTGACCGACAATTTCACCAGCAATTCAATTCGCAACCTGCGATACCGACTGGATTGCTGCCATAATTCCTCATCGTCTTGAACATGAGATTGGAGGCAAAGCTCAGGAGTTTCCGCTCGTGATACCCGGCTCTTCTTTGCTTCTGTGTTGGGTCCTGCACGCGCGTGCCGCTCTGCTTTGCACCCTTCTCACGCGATCGCAACCGCGTTTCGAGATTTAATCCGTCTTGATGTTTACATGACTTTCTTGAATCTTTCTCGATACCCATAACTATACCCCTCCCTACCCTTTCCTATACCGATACCCACGCGTGGAGCCCCGTCACCGACATCAGCCACACTGCCTGGCATCACGGCACCACCAAGGCAAATGCAAGATGGGCACTGTACGGAACAGCCCGTTCATGAGGCAGTCGTCTCCTTCGCCGTCGCCGAGGCCCCCAAGTAATGGCAGACCAAAATCCGCACTCTTTCCGTCGCCCATGTCTCCTCCAGCGTCGTCGACCCCCCCTGCTCCAGGTCACGCTCGCGGGAAATCACTGAGCACAACACTCAGTCCAGGTGGCAGCGACGCCAGACAAGGCCATGTGCGGAACGTGTCCAAGAGCGACACACCCCATTCCAATACATTCGCTCCCTCATTTATCAAGAGCGACGAGATGAGACAGAGATCCGGTGTTGTGGACAGCATAGAAGGCGAGAACGACTTCTCGGGGAAGAGATATGTGTGGCTCAAGGACCCTCAAACAGCTTTCGTTAGAGGATGGGTAGTTGAAGATCTTGGTGGCAATCGCATACTAGTTCAGTGTGACGATGGAAGCGTGGGTGACAGACTGGATTCGGGAGTGCTGACCCCAGGCTAACTTCTTGCCAGCAACGCGAGGCCGACGCCGAGAGCGCCGACAAGGTCAATCCGGCCAAATTCGACAAGGCCAGCGACATGGCCGAGCTGACCCACCTGAACGAGGCCTCTGTCGTACACAACCTCCACATGAGGTACCAGTCTGATCTGATCTATACATACTCCGGTCTATTCTTGGTGACAGTCAACCCGTACTGCCCTATCCCGATCTACACCAACGAATATGTCAACATGTACAAAGGTCGGAATCGGGAGGACACGAAGCCGCATATCTTTGCTATCGCCGACGAGGCCTTCCGCAACCTTGTTGACGAAGGGGAGAATCAAAGTGTTCTGGTCACGGGAGAGTCTGGTGCCGGAAAGACAGAGAACACGAAAAAGGTCATCCAGTATCTCGCCGCAGTCGCACCCTCGGACTCATCTTCCAGGAGCCGAGGCCAGCAGTCGAACCTTTCTGCACAGATCCTGCGCGCCAACCCCATATTGGAAGCTTTCGGCAATGCGCAAACAGTGAGGAATAACAATTCGTCCAGATTTGGTAAATTTATCCGCATCGAATTCTCCCGGAATGGCATGATAGCAGGCGCCTTTATCGACTGGTACCTCCTCGAAAAGTCCCGTGTCGTGCGCATCAATCCGAACGAGCGAAACTATCACGTCTTTTACCAGCTACTCAAGGGAGGCGATAGGCAGCTGAAGCAAGAGTTTTTGCTCGACGGGCTCGACGTTGATGATTTCGCTTATACTCGAGAGGGCCAGGACACCATCGCGGGGGTCTCTGATCGGGAGGAGTGGGAGGCTCTCATGGAAGCTTTCAATGTCATGGGCTTCTCGGAGAAAGAACAGAGTGCTATCCTCCGTACAGTGGCCGCCGTCCTGCATCTCGGAAACATAACGGTGATGAACGAAAGCCGCACGACAGACCAGGCTCGACTTGCGACAGACGCCAAGCAGGTGGCAGAGCGTGTGTGCAAGCTCTTGGGAATCCCGTTGGAGCCTTTCCTCCAGGGTTTGCTCCACCCCAAGGTGAAGGCCGGGCGTGAATGGGTCGAAAAAGTACAGACCCCTGAGCAGGTGCGACTTGGTCTGGACGCCCTCTCGAAAGGCATATACGAACGTGGCTTCGGAGACCTTGTCACAAGAATCAACCGACAGTTGGACAGAACGGGAATGGGAATGGACGAATCTCACTTCATCGGCGTCCTCGATATCGCTGGTTTTGAGATTTTCGAAGAGAACAGCTTCGAGCAACTTTGCATCAATTACACCAATGAGAAGCTGCAGCAGTTTTTCAATCACCACATGTTCGTTCTCGAGCAAGAAGAATATGCTCGCGAGCAGATCGAGTGGCAGTTCATTGATTTCGGTCGCGACCTGCAGCCGACCATTGACCTGATTGAGCTTCCGAACCCCATCGGCATTTTCTCGTGCCTTGACGAAGACTGTGTGATGCCAAAGGCGACAGACAAGACATTCACAGAAAAACTGCACTCATTATGGGATAAGAAGTCTAACAAGTATCGGGCATCCAGGCTTCGGAATGGATTTGTTCTTACGCATTATGCGGCCGAAGTGGAATACTCCACAGAAGGATGGCTGGAGAAGAACAAGGATCCGTTGAACGACAATATTACCCGACTGCTGGCAGCATCAACGGACAAGCACGTCGCGAATTTGTTTGCCGATTGTGCAGATCACGATGATGAAGCAGTCGCTGTCCGGAGCAGGGTCAAGAAGGGACTATTCCGCACTGTCGCTCAAAGGCACAAGGAGCAATTGTCAAGCTTGATGGCTCAGCTACATTCGACACATCCTCATTTCGTCCGTTGCATCCTTCCCAACCACAAGAAGCGGCCAAAGCAGTTCAACAATCTACTTGTCTTGGACCAGCTGAGATGCAATGGTGTCTTGGAAGGCATCCGGATAGCGCGAACTGGTTTCCCCAACCGCCTTCCCTTTGCTGAATTCCGTGCCCGGTACGAGGTCTTGTGTCACGGAATGCCCAAGGGCTATCTGGAGGGCCAGGCAGCTGTCGCGATGATGCTCGAGAGACTCGAGATGGACAGAGCCCTATACCGTGTCGGGTTGACCAAGGTCTTCTTCAGAGCTGGCGTGCTTGCGGAGCTGGAAGAACGGCGCGACGCGCTTATTTCCGAGATCATGGCGCGCTTCCAGTCAGTCGCCCGTGGCTTCACCGCACGGAGACTTGCCTACAAGCGCCTGTATCGCACCGAGGCGACGAGAGTCATCCAGCATAATTTCAGGGCGTATATTGACCTCTGCCAAAACCCGTGGTGGCAGCTCATTGTGAAGATGAAGCCCCTGCTTGGTGCGACCCGGACAGCAACTGAGGTCAAGAAACGGGATGAGATGATCCGTCAGCTCCACGACCAAATGCAGCAGGAATCGGCGAACCGGCAGAAGCTCGAGGAGGACCGACGGAATGTACACACAGAAATGATGCGCATTCAGCAGACGCTGGAGAGCGAGCGCGCCTTGGCTCTGGACAAAGAGGAGATCTTCAAACGCTTGCAACAGCGTGAGGCCGAACTGGAAGACAAGCTAGCCGGCGCCATTGAGGACGCCGAAAAGCTCGAAGACGAGCTCGATGATCTGCTTGAAGCCAAGAAGAGGGCCGAGGAGGATGTCGAGAAATTCCGTGGACAGCTGGAACAGGCTGCTGCCTTAATTGGTCGGTTGGAGGACGAGAAGACTGAACTGGCCGGGCGCATATCAGATCTTGAGCGCGCGATCGAGGACATTTCAAGCAGCCAAAATGAGCGAACCGAACAGGAGGCCGCAATGGAAGAAGAAATTCAGATGCTGCAGAGCCAACTCGCGCTGAAGGACAAGAAGGCACGCGATTTGGAAGGCAAGCTCTTGGAAATCGACCAGGATGCAGAAGTGAAGCTGCACAAGGCGGAAAAGGAGCTTCAGTCCTACAGGGCCAAGCAGCAGCAACTCATGGCCGAGAACCGGGACGCCCAGCAACAGCTTTCGGCGCTGTCCAAGACTACAACAGATTATGAAGATCTAGTGCGCAAGAAAGAGAGTGAATTGGCCCTTCTACGTGGAGACAACAAGAAGTACGAGATGGAGAGAAGGACATTTGAGGACCAACGCAAAACTCTTGCTGCCGAGAAGGAAAAGGCATCCACTCGGTTGCGAGACGTACAAGCTCAGCTCGATGCTCTCAAGGCTCAGCAGTCGCAAATCCAGCGGGAAGCTGAAGATGCAAAGAAGCTCCTGCAAGCCAGGCTCTCTGAAGATAGCCAAGCCGACCAAAACCGCCAGTTGTTGGAGTCTCAGATCAAAGACCTCAAAGATGAGCTGTATGAAGCACAGATGGAACTTAGTAGGGAGCGGCAATCCCGTGACGACGTCCTTTTGCTTAGTGAGCACAAGTACGATGAGCTTCAGGAGGAGTATGACGCACTTAACGAAGCGAAAATCGTGATCGAGAAAGAGCTATACGCGGCCCAGGATACTCTGAGACGGGCGATCGATGCTCGGACCACGGCAGAGAAAGAACGTGACGATGCGCGGCAAGAGATTCGAAAGCTCAGAGCTGCCTACAGCCAGGCGGAAGAGGCGAGGCGAGAAGCCGAGGTAGCTGGCGAGCGCGCCGCCTCCAAGCTTGCTCGAGAGCGGGAGGACAGTTTACGAAAGGACCTGGAAGCCGCCCAAGACCGGCTGAAGTGGTTTGAGGACGAATGTGCCAAGCTAAATCATCAGGTTGAGGATCTCAATAAGCTGATCCTATCCTCCGGAGAATTTGGCTTGAAAAACGACCAGGCAAAAGAGCGGATGGAGAGAGAGCTTCACACTGTGAAGAGCCGCCTTGCAGCGTCCGAGAACGACAACCGTGCACTGCTCAACAAGCTTCAACAAAAGAGCCTGGAAATCGCTCGGTCTAGCTCGAGAGCAAGTGAAGCCTCACGCGGACAAGTCAACGTACTTCAGCGTGAGAAGGCCAGGCTGGAGGAGCTAAACGCCAAGCTCAACAAGCAACTTGGGGAGTCACAAGTCAACTCTGCAGCCCTGGAAAAGAAACTCGAAAAAGCACAGCTCAACCTGGAGGACCTCAACCACCAGTTTCAACGTGAGGTCAAATCTAACCGCAATGCTGAGAAGTCGACTTCAAATTTCAATGTCCAACTGGCTGAGGCAAATCGGAACGTCGAATCCGAGAGACAACTGAGAACTCAAGCCCAGGGCACCATTCGCACGCTCCAAGCAACGATTGACTCTCGTGACAAGGAGTTGCAGGAGCTTCGTTCCCAGATGTTGCAAGCCCTGAAGATTGTTGACCCGGAGTCTGCACCTCCGGCTCAGGTCGACGGTGCCACTGAGCGTGTCTTCAGCGAGAAGTACGACCTGGTCAGGAAGATCGAAGAACTTCAGCAGAAACTCAGAGTACAGACTGCAGCAAGAGCTGGGGCGGAGTCCCAACTGGCTGAGTTCAGGGCTGGACGTATGTCACCCGAGCGGCCACGCCTCGGTGAGATTGACATCAATGAGGCGCCTTTTGATATGTCACCTTCCTACCGAAAGTCCAAGACCAACGGGCGCAGGCCCTCGCCCTCGCCCTCGTCTACTACTGCGTCGCGGCGTTTCACCAACGATGGCGAGCTCGGCAGTGACTCGGTCCGTTCTGAGAAGACCGCTGATATCTTGAGCTTCAACAACCGCATGGACCTAAAGGCCGAGGTGGAGGAACTCCAAAACCAACTGCAGATCACCCAGATGCAGAATCGTCACTTGCAGAGCCAGCTCGAGCGCTCAACTTCAGAACTTCCTGATTACAACGTGGAAACCCCATCGCTTCAGCGTGTCAAGAAGCTCGAGGAGGCCAACGGCCGTCTCCACAGCCTACTGGACGATTCTTCCAAAAAGGTGTCTGCTCTGGAGAAAGCTCTCCGAACTGGAGAGCTATCTCTTCGCGACATCCAGACAAGATCACACGAGGAAATCCTAGACTTGCTGAACAACACGGAGGAGTCCAGGCGGTCGCTGCTGCACAGCCATAGGGATGCAGTTGCAGAGCTAACGGACATCAAGGCACACTATGACAAGCTCAGGCATGACCGCGCCACTCTCGAAGTCGATTTGCGTGATACCAGGGGCGACCTGCAAGAGATGACGCAGGCACGAGAGCAGGAGGCAGCAAGTCGCAATCAGCTCCTGCAGGAGTTTTCTGATCTCCAGATAAGGCTGGATGCAGAGACATCCAAGCTCGCTGATGTGACAGCCAGCTTGAACCTGTACAAGAGCCGTGCCGACGAGTACTTCAGTAAACTTGAGCAGGCCGAAATTGCGGTTCTCAAGGCAAACCGTGCCGAGCAATTTGCGAAGTCCCAGGCGAAGGAGGCCGAAGACACTTATGCTGAGGTCATGGCGGAGCGCAAGAAGATGGACCAGGCGGTTGAAGATCTGCAGCGTCAAAACCAGCGGCTGGAGGAGAAGCTCGAGGACATGTCGACAGACTTAGAAGCAGCAACGCAGGCGAAGAAGCGACTGCAACACGAGCTTGAGGACTATCGGAACCAGCGAGCTAATGACATTGAGGATACCGAGTCGAGCTTGGAGCAGACCCGCAAGAAGTACCAGGCGGAGTTTGCCACACTCACCAAGGAGCTTGACCTGGCCAGGGAGGAGAAGCTCTTCAAGCAGGCAGAAATCACTCGCCTGCGCGAGGAGCTGGACGAGCTCCGGTCCAAATGGGACGACGAAGTCCTCAACAGCTCCACGTGGTCCAAGGAGAAGTCACGGCTCGAGGCCACTCTCGCGGATGTTTCTGCCTCGCGCGAAGAGGCAGTCAACGCGCACAACGAGGCTCAGGGCAAGATTGTTAACTTGTTGTCGCAGGTGCGATCGTTGCGGTCGTCAGTCGATGAAGTTACTGGCGAGCGAGACGCGTTGTTCCGAGAGAAGCGGAGCATCGAGGCGAGGCTGGAGGAAGCCAAGGCCGGTCTTGAGGAACTTGCCAAGGGCGATAGCGCATCTCTTCGAGACGCAGCCAGCATCGACAAGGAGATCCTCGAGCTCAAGTCGAGCCTCGCGCAACAGGAGGACGTTGCCGCAGCAGCGGTGGAGAAGATGCGCCGAGCCGAGGCTCTGGCATCCGAGGTCCAGAAGGACATTGTGGTTGAGCGGGAGTCAAACGTGCAGCTGGCCAAGGACAAGGCCGCACTTGAGAAGACTCTCAATGAGGTCCAAGTCAGGCTTGTGGACCTCGAGACCAAGGGCTACTCGAGCGCGAGCAATGACATCAAGTTCCTGCATAAACGCATCCAGGAGGTAAGTAAAGCGGCCCTACCGTCCCGAGTGCCAGATGACCACAGTTGCTAACAATTCCCAGCTCGAAAACCAGCTCGAAGAACAGGAAGACAGCCGCGCCAAGTCGCAGCGGTCCAACCGCAATGTGGATCGCACGGTCAAGGACCTCCAGGGCCAGATCGATCGC
Organism: Stenocarpella maydis; assembly: GCA_002270565.1. NCBI lineage: Eukaryota > Fungi > Ascomycota > Sordariomycetes > Diaporthales > Diaporthaceae > Stenocarpella > Stenocarpella maydis. Next base: position 250,999 of record NQMI01000034.1, read on the forward strand.
AAGGACAAGCAGGTTTCGCAGATGGAAGAGGATCTGGGGCGGATGCGCGACAAGGTTGACAAGCTGCTCAAGACGATCGAGGAGCTGCAGTCGTCGGAGTCGGCCAACCAGCTGCAGGCACGACGTGCAGAACGGGAGCTGAGGAGCGAACAAGAGAAGGCGGCCAGGCTGGAGCGGGAGCTCGAGAGCTGGAAGACGCTGCGGTCGGAGAAAGGGTCTGTGCTGGGCAGCGTGGCCGGCAGCATCACGAGCGGGCGGGGCGGTATGACAAGATCAGGAACGCTGGCGACGCTGAGGAGCTCGTGGTTGACAAGCGTGGCGGACGAGGACGAGAGCGCGGAGAGCCATGTCACGATTCCAGAGAGGAAGAGCAGCATTAGTCGTGTGCCAAGCCTTACAAAGGGATTCCTGTAGGGGGAGCGTGGTCCCCGGGACTCGGAATGATCATGGCAACAAAAGAGGGGGGGGGGGCTCCCGGAGCGGCTGGAGGAGCGCATAGCATCTATGCTGCCGGCGTTTACTGTTGCTCGTCACATGGTTCCGGCGGCATAATACCTTTTGGTGGGGGACGGAATGGCAGTGTGAGCACTGGTGCTTTTCTTCCTGATGTGGCATGGGTTGGACGACAGCATAATGGGCTGAGTGTACACAATAGGTGTGGATGGAAAGGACCTGTAGGGTGATTCAAAGCTCGCATCAGGTCGGGTATACATATATATAATCAAAGTGCTAGCTACCTACGTCTTGCACGGTTTTCGAAGAGGAACCCTGATTGGTTTTGATGTTTTTGTTGATAAAGACGGTCGACTCGGAGTCAACGGAGACATGGCGGATGCTAATTGGCCATGGGGCCCGCTTGGAAGGTTGACCTGAGTCGGTCATTGTCAAGATATGGTTCAGGAGAGTTGAGATGGGGCTCTCGCTGTGCGTCCGATACCAACACGGGCCACCCAAAGACTGTCTGTCACCCACGCATTGCAGTACACCAGCGGGAGGCTTACACGTGTAGATTATACTGTGTACTGTGGTAGACAAGCAGATGCATATGAGGCTTGTCAGACTAGAGCGCCACGCGTTGTACACAGTAGTCTGTTGTCTGTTTATTTAGAGTTTTTGGGCCGGTGGGGCCCTCATCTTGTCAGCAGAGACGACGTAACCCCCGCACCATAACCTTCCCCCTTTGGCACAGTCGCCCCCTGTGCCCCGCAGGGATGTGAGCTGGTGTGCCCCTGCATGGGCCTGGAGGTGAGGCCTTGCTGCTTTGGCGTGGGCTGAAATTGGGGTGGTCGGTCGGGCAAATCACACGGCAGGGTGGCGTTGTCGACGGGCGCAGGAACCGTCTCCTCTCGGGAGTTGGGGGAAGCTTCTTCAATCCATCTTTTTGGCTTTGGCTTTATTCGAGGGGCGCCTGGCCCGTCGATGGGCTGGCCTCGTATATAGCTCGCCCAGGCCAAGCTAGCCTTCTCTTCCTGTTGGAGTACAAGAACAATGTCTCTCAGTCCTGTCCTCGTACCACCTCCCTCGGATCATACAAGTGCCTCCTAATCGAAACACACCAAAGCCCTCGACATATCTATCCCACCCGAACCACACAGGCAATCAATCAATCAATCAACCAACCAACCAGTCAAGCTCACCATGAAGTCTGCAATCCTCTTCAGCGTCGCTGCCGCCAGCCTCGCCGCCGCTCAAGCAGGCCTCGAAGGCCAGCCCGCATGTGCTGTAAGTTGTTTCCCCCTACACACACACAACACACACACACACACACGCACACACACGCACACACACACACACACGCACACGCACACGCACACGCCCGCCCGCCCAAACCACCGCCTGGATGCCCTGCCAGTCTTATCCCACCGCACCGTCACACTCGTGGAAGGGGGGAAACCCCCAACAGCACCACAAGTCAACTGACCCCGCCGCGCAATGCAAAAACAGACCCCCTGCCTCACCTCCGCCATCGCTGCCGTCTGCACCCCAGCGGCGGACCAGGCCTGCGCCTGCGCCTCCCAGTCCGAGATTGGCGCCAAGGCCGCGGGCTGCCTGCTGAGCAACTGCAACGCGGCCGACCTGACCCAGGCCCAGTCCGCCGGCGCCGCACAGTGCGTCTCCTTCTCGGCCACGGCTTCCCGGACGGGCGCCAGCTCCAGCGCCGCCGCCGGCAGCACCTCGGCCGCCGGCAACGCCTCCGTTACCTCGTTCACGTCCTCGTCCGCCGGCGCCTCGGCCACTGGCTCCAACGGCACGGTCACGTCTTCTCGGTCCTCGTCGGCCACCGGCACCCAGAGCGACGACAGCAGCAGCAGCAGCAGCACCAGGACGTCGTCCTCTTCCCAGGGCAGCTCGGCCAGCGCGAGCGCTGCTTCTACGTCGTCGACAGCCGGTGCGGTGGTTGTTGGCCCGGCTGTTAGCGGTGGTCTGCTGGGAGGCTTCCTGGCTGCCATTGTTGCGTTGTTGTAGGGCATGGGTTAACGCATGGAAAGGAGGGTGGGGTCTTGTTTTGTTTCTCCCGAGGCGGCGGCTGTACCTCGCGATGGCGACGGGGTAGTGTAATAATCCGGCGAACGAAATGATCCGAGTTTATGGAGAAAATGTTTGAAGAAGGTGATGGGCACGGGCATTATTGGGAACCTGTATGATCTTGTAATGAGCGGCCTCGATCCAGTGGCAACGACAGTCTAATGTTATCTTGAACAGAACACCACTCCCAATTCTCTGTTCTCTCTGTCACAGCTTGTTACTTGAAAGCCAGTTCTCACCCAGCCTGTTTCTCGGCTCATGGGTCTTCTTCGGGTGTCAGTCCGTCCTGAAGGGTCCTTGGTCTCGACAGCACGTCCTGTGTCCTGTCCGCCTTGGCCCTGTGATCGTCATCCGGGCTCGGAAGCTCCAGGTCCACCAGCCAGGGCGACTGATGGGGCTTGTATGCCACCGACATGACCGCCGCGTTGACAAATAGCGTCTCCTTACCGGCCTCGAACGGGATGGATCCCTCATCCCCGGGGCACAAACTCACAGGCACGATCTCACTGCGGCCCTCGCCCTCACCCCGCTCCAGCACCACCTGCTCGCCCTCCCCCTCCCAACTCTGCTTTACCGCCCCGTGGGCCTCGTGGATGTGCCCAAAGCAGTGCACCCGGGGCCTCGCCCGCGCCACAGCCGCCCACAGCGACGGGCAGCCCGCGTCCTCGCGGCTCCTGGTGCGGTCCAGCATCCGGTGGGGCGGCCCATGCGTCATGGCGACGTCGGTGTCCTTGTCGATGTCGAAGTCGTGGCCGGCGCGGCCGTCGTATTGGAACCCCCACCGGCCGTACTCGGGCGTCCACGGGCTGGCGTAGACAACGAGCCGGGCGCCGTTGGCGAGGACGAAGCGGTACGTGCCCTCGTCCGTCAGCACGTGGATCCCGTCCTGCCGGGCCTGCTCAACCGCCTCGTACGTCTCGTGCGGCTGGCGGAGGAGGCGCGCCCTCATGTCCTCGGGCAGGTAGCTGCTCCTCCGTGCGCACTTTGCGGTCTCGTGTGAGTACTCTTGACTGGGTGGGGGCGGATGAGCAAGGAGTGGGCTCTTACGTCCTTCTCCCAGAAGTCGACGTCCATGCTGCAGTCATGGTTCCCCGGTATCACCAGCTTCAAGGGTGCGTCGATCGACCGCATCACGTCAAAGGTGGTCTGGTACTCCTTGACGTGCGACATGAGGGTCAGGTCGCCGCAGTGGATGGCTACGTCGGCACTCGGAAGGGGCTTGTGGAAGGCATATTTCCGGGCCTCTTCTGGTCTCGTCTGTGGGTCAAATAGGCTGTGGCCGTGGGTGTCGGAGAGAATGAGAAGCCGGGTCCTGATCTGGGATTCCGATGACATGTTCTGGCTGCTCAATGGCAACAACGCCTCAGTACTCCGCGTGTTGCTCGGGTTCCAGGACGGCGGCTCACATATGAAGTAGGTGTGATGAGTCAAGGAAGTCAATATATGTATATAATCACCGCGAAAGGTGCGTGTCAGTCTAGGAGATAGAGAAGCAGCGACGAGAGTATAATTATGCGGCAACGCCGGATAAAATTCTCTGTGCTGGTCTATAACAAAGAAAGCAGCACGGCTGTGTGAGATCTCAGCTTGGGGGTCTGAAATGGGAATGTCAAGAAGCCTACCTACATAGTACGGAGTAAGCTCAGGCCCGGGGTTCGCTTGTTGGTCGACGGCACATGCCCGCATCCACCCGTCCATCTGCAATGAACGGAAGCCTGGAACAAGCCCCCACATTGACCTCAGGCACCCTTACTGGCCCCTTCCCACCTGACAGCTTCATATCGAGACATACTGGCAGTGAAGCCGAGGTATGCCAAGGGGGAATAGCTCTCGTCTAGCAGGCTGACCAGCTACAAGGAGGACGGGGCAGCCAACCCAGGTGCTTACATAAGCGGCCCTGGGCCGGCGCATGCAGCTTCAGCCGACCCCATCGACCTGGGGTGAGTGCGACAACTTCCAACCCCCGCCATACGTTTGTTCGGTGAGGCCATCGAGGAAACGACCTGCCGAGGCCCACGATGGCTTCATCACAAGCACCTCCTGCTGCCCCGGGCGATGACCAGGACAGCACGACCCCTGAGCCCAAGTACGGCGGCTACACGCGCTTTGAGATTGAGCTTGAGTTTGTCCAGTCCCTGGCGAACCCCAACTACCTGAACCACCTCGCCGCCCAGAAGCTGCTCCAGCAGCCCGCTTTTGTCGAATACCTCAGGTACCTGCAGTACTGGAGCAAGCCACCGTATCTCAAGTACCTCACCTACCCGGGCCCGACGCTCAAGAACCTCGAGCTGCTGCAGCAGGAGCGGTTCCGGCGCGACATCATTAGTCCTGACTTTGTCGCGGCACTGATCCAGGAGGCCACCAAGAGCGCCGTCGAGTGGCACAAGGAGAAGGAGGTTTGAGATATGCGAGCCAGATTGATCATTGGCTGGGGCTCCCGGTATCTATCAAGAGACGAAGCGATGCGCCACTGAACAAAACACCCAAACGCCCTGCCATGCAAAATATCGATATCACCTGAGTGCGCCAGGTCACGACAAGAGTATTTCCGCCAAACCCCCCCCCCCCCA
>NQMI01000034.1:256112-350478 GCA_002270565.1 Stenocarpella maydis
CCGAGCCTGCTACCATAGAAGCTAACCCGCCTCACCTCTTGCCTTTCCCGCAGACGAGATCATCGACTTCCTCCTCGACCAGGACAACTTCGAGTGCGACCCCACGAACCGGCTGGAGGGCGACACGCCGCTGCACTCTGCAGTGCGGTGGATCAACAGCGAGCCCGAGGCTCAGCGCGAGTTCGGAAACGCCCTCGTCGACATGATGCTCGAGGCCGGGTCCAACCCTCGCGCCAAGAACAAGGGCGGCCTGGCCGCCTTCCAGCTCGTCGACCCGCGCAACAAGGGCCTGCGCGACCTCATACAGAAGCACGAGTACGCCGCGCTCAACAAGGGCGACTTTGTCCAGCAGCAGCAGCAGGGCTCCTCCGGCGGCGCCGACGGCGTCATCAGCGCGCCCATGCTGGACGTCGACAGCGACGACGATGCCGAGTTCAGCGGGAGCGACGACGAGGAGAGGGCCGAGTGGGAGCGGAGGAGGAAGCAGAAGGCTGCTAAGAAGGGTTGATCGTCGCGCGCGCGCGCATGTGTGTGTGTATGGGTGGGGTAGGCGGGCGTGCGCATGCAGTTTCACGGCTGTGCTGGTGGGAAATTGTGCTGAGCGGGCTGCGCGTGGTCACCCAATCTTAGAGGGCACACCTGGGTTCATGGACGGCAACTACAGCAAAAGGCGTTTTGTGCAAAGAATTGCATTTTCACACTGTTTAATCATTTCCCTTGCGTATTGATCCATCTCGCTGGATGAGACGGTTACCATGCTCGTTTCGTCCAGCTTGATGTGACACGGGATATCATCCCAAAACGTGTCTCGACCCAATCCAGGCGTCAAGTCGCTTTCAAATAGACAAGGTGGGCTGCATATGCATCGGCATGACAAGTGGACCCCCCCTCTTAGGGACTCCATAGTTTGCTACGACCTTGTCCTGATATTACGCGTATCTCAGAGTATCCCAATGGAGACTTGAAGCATGAAGATTATATAAACTTCTGTCAGTATACCACAAGTGTGGAATCAAGTACAGAATAGAATAGTGGGAAAGACGTAAAACTAAGTACGAAATCTAACAAACGCTATTGACATGCTCTAATAGGGTATATGGCTATGCGTAAGGGAAATTCGAACCAAGGGAATGAGAAGCAAGCCAACTGGAACCATGTAGGAGAGACCCCTTGGTCCTTCTCCCCAGATGCCCCATGCCCTCTCTCATCCATCACACGTCGCTCCGTCAGGCCGAGCCGATAATAAGCACCCCCGGATTAAAACACGGCATTTACCGCCAGAGAGACAGCAACGGCAATAAACACCCTGCCCACAAAACGGCCGCCGGCGCCGTGCGCCCCGGCCGCGGCGCCGTGCGCCTCGATGAACGAGACATTGCTCGCCGCGGCCAGTATGTCCGGCGACAGGTCCCCGGACGCGGCCCACTGGCTGATCTGGGCGCCAAACGTGCGCAGGATGTCGGTGCTCCGGCCCGCGGGGCAAAAGGTGACGCCCCAGCCGCCGCCGCCGGGGATGACAAAGGTCGAGGCGGCGTCGTCGTAGGGGTAGCTGTAGGCGTCCGGGCAGACGCGCTTGGCGTGGCGCGCGTAGAGGCTGCGGGGGCACCTGTCCGGGCTGTTGTACTCGCCGTCGCAGCAGTCCCTGGGGTCGTTGGTCTTCTTGCACGAGCTGAGGCACGGGTCGAAGACGGGCCGCGGGGTGCTGTCGTCCGGGTAGGGGTAGATGCCGTCGCCCGGCTTGGGGGGGTCCAGGATCTGCAGGTCCCAGGGGCACCAGTGGCCGACCCCCTCGGACGTCTGCGTGCTCTCGTAGGGCATGGGGTATGTCTCGTTGGTGAAGGCCGTGCCCGTGCGGTCGGGCGCCGCTAGGTAGCCCGCCGTCGCGATGCAGGCTGGGCTGACCAGGTTGGGGGGCGGCTGTTGCCCGTTGGGGTTGGGCTGGTATTCCATTCCGAGGGGCAGGTTGTACCCGTCGACGATGCTGATGTCGACAAAGTTCTGGTTGTTGCCAACCCCGCCGGAGAGGAGCATCTCGGCCAGTGTGGCTGGTGGGTTGCCCTGGGGGACATGTCAGTCGTAGGTCGCCCATGTACACAGGCATGTATGTGCCTGCGACTTACGGATGCCTTCGTGCAGTCCATCTGCCCACAGCTGCCCGTCGTGCATACCAGGACGCCTTCCGACGGTGATGTGCAGTTTGTGCGCCCCCAGACGCGCCCGTACCAGTCATGCCCAACCTCGAGCGACCTGCTCGCGCCCGCTGCCAGCTCAAAGCCGCCCGTCCCCGGGCCTCCTCCGGCTGTTGTGTAAATGCCCGGCCATATCGTATCCGGGCAGTTATTTTTTATCACCAGAGGCACGCTATCTTGCCACAGGACCATCTTCGTGATGACTGCGCCTGGCAGATGCTGTCTGGGGATGTGGTATCAGACAGGAGTGTGTACTCTCCCGCAGGGTCTTGTTGTAGTAGATCTGTGTGTGAGCGCCCTGATCTTCGCGGTTGATCTAGGTGAGACGCGGGAATGATATGCAGTATTGTAGTTGAGACTTGGGATAAAGATCAGGCGGCAGGCATATGTTTCGAAACAGATGCACGCAAGGAAAGATGACATATAATAAAGCAGACCTGTACGACGAGCACTCTTCACTAATGCGCAGAATAGGCAAGTACTTAAGTAGATATCCAGATCATGCCCAAGGTCACAGGGGTGCGTCAATGGCTTGACGGCCATTCAAGCTGCGTCCGTCCGTCCCAGACGCCCAGGCACGCCGCCCTGGTCGTCTCGTCTCCTGGCGCTGTCACTGGCGGGACTGAGGCAGAGGCGTGTCTCTGCCATGGGCCCTCCCTGGCGTTTACCGCCCAGGGTGGAGGATGACGTACGAGCGGTTGGTTTTCAGGATTCCAAGTCAGCGTTCCCTTTTCGAGCAGCGCCCATGGCCAGGGTCCCTCCGGCCGGGGTTGGCTGATTGGAAGACCGCCCTGGACAGCGTTTCAGTGGGCTGAGCTGCAGGGGACGCACCTTGGTTGGGAGTCCCTCTCGCTTGGCAGCCGCCACACAAGCGCCGCTGCAGGACGACGAGACTGCCGACCCACCCCCGTGCGTGGTAGCAATGGGGAATAAAAGTGTTCTAGGCCCGCGAGTAGGCTCTGGAGGTGGACAAGAGTGGGTTCCTACGCGGCGGCTGGCCGGGAGGGAACTGGCCGGACGGTGGGGGAAAGGATCTGCGCACAGGTTGAAAATCGCTTGATGATACGACACGTCTGCTGAGGAGAAATATACACGAGTATCCTCTGTTTTTGGAGGTGCCTACAGCATTATGCATGGCCGACAGAGTTGGCTCTGCTTAGGATCCCCGAGTCAGACGGATCAACGGGCTCCTCGCAGATCTGCCCTCCTCCGCTTTGGCAATACACAACTTTGTACTGCCAAGAAATGATCTTGGAAATATCCTCAGCGCGTGAAGGAATTTTCTGGTCCAGTTCTAAGCTTTGTCTTTGTTGTTGCCCTCATGCGAGACAACTGCGTCTGACGTACCTCGGTTGCGAATATTCTGCATTCTTACGGGTATATTTTGACTGCATTACTGCGCGGCTTGGACAAAAGAATATCCATCTCTGATTCAGAACCCTATGCCAATGCCAGCAAGAGGGCGATTGTTCTCAACGCACGCTTACCCGAGTACATGTGTAATTAATAGCCTAACTCGTCCCAATGCGGAACTTGTCGCTTTGTTGCCTCGCTGAGGACTCAAGTTCATATTATTTCTCTAGTATTGTCCATAAGATCAATCATGGCTCAAGATGAGAGCCTCGACTCTTCCACTCACGATATCCTTCGTTAACTCTCAGTGTGACAAATTAGCATGCCTCTTCTGTCACCCACCAGCAGTGTCCGCCATGCCAAACACCTCTGAGATCAATGTTCTGTCGAACACGGGGCCACTTCAGACCTCTTCGTGTATTGTTATGGGATCCAAGGTATACCTTCTTGTAGCAATCCCCATCATCATCTACCTACTTCACCTTCGAGCAACCAGGCTCCGCGTCGTTCCAGAAGGCGTGCCATGGGTTGGCCTACGCAACGAGTGGTTTTCAAAGTGTCGAGCACATTTTCGGGAGCTCTATGACTCCAAGTTGAATATTGAGTCGGGATACCAAAAGGTGGATACTTCTCTTTGGGTGTTCTCCTCCCTGATCTACCTGTCACCCTGCTGAACGACATCACCTAGTATGGCAAGCATGGAAAACCGTACATTACGCCGAATTTTACTTTCAAGGACGAGGTCATACTGCCACCCTCACACATATCATGGTTGCTTGCACAGCCCGACTCCGTCCTCTCAATCCACAAGGTACTTGAAGCCGATGTCGAGTTCGAGTATACTTCTCCGCGGAGCTGGAAGTTTGTGCGGCCGTTTCATGTCGAGGCCTTGAACAAGATAAACCTAAATCTCATGACCGCAGCCATGATTGAAGAGATAGCAGAGTCTGTCAGCCAGTGGTTTGGCTCCGTGCCTGGCGAATGGAAAAGTGTTGGCGTGCTGGAATCCATGTCGGTAATCTTGACCCGGATCACGAACAGGGTCTTCGTGGGCAAGGACGTCGCACACAACCCCGACTACTTCCACTATTCATCCAACTTCGTCAACACAATAGGGCCATGCGCCGCTGTAATTGCCTACCTCATCCCCGCCATGCTCAAGCCCATCCTCGGTCCCATTGCTGCCCTGCCAGCCCGCTACTATGACTGGCGCTGCTCACGGTACCTTGTGCCGCTGATGCAAAAGCACCTGGACGACGCGTCTGCTTCAGAGGACGCACGCCATGAGGGGCGCAACCCGGACATGCTCCGGCTGATGGCGCGCTTCGCAGCAAGGAGCGATGGCCCGCTGGACCACGACGCGCGCTCCCTGTGCGCGCGCATCCTGGCGCTCAACTTTGTCGGGATCCACACGAGCTGCGCGACCGCTGTAGGCGCCATCGTCAACATCCTGTGCGCGGGGCCCGAGGTATTCGCCGCGCTCCGCCACGAGGCCGCTTCCGCCCTGCGCGGCGCGGGCGGGGCCTGGGACAAGGCCGCCGTCAGCAAGCTCGTCCTGATGGATAGCACCCTGCGCGAGTCGCTTCGCTTCAGTGCCTTCAAGGCGCGCGGCGTCGAGAGGCAGGTCATGAGAGACGTGGTCCTGCCCGACGGTACGCTTCTCCCCGCGGGGACAAAGGTCGGCATGCCCACCACCGAGATCCATATGGATCCAGACTTCTACGCTGACCCCGCCGGGTTCCACCACGACCGCTTCGTCGGCAGAGCTGAGCTCGGGATGGTGAATACGACGGACACGTTCCTGGCATTCGGCCACGGCAGACACGCATGGTGAGTCGATGCCGCCTACCTCACGCCAGTCTTCACATCTGGAGAGCTCTTCCCATTCTCGCGCCCACCCGTTCAGGGGGAACTGGCTGACTATGCTATCGCCCCTTAGCCCTGGCCGCTTCTTCTCTACTCACGAGCTCAAACTCCTTTTCGCGCACATTGTGCTCAACTACGACTTTAAATTTCTCGATAAAAGGCCCCGGTCGACTTACGTGAGCGACTTTTGTGTTATTCCTGAAGAAGTCTTCGTCGAGACCCGCCGTAGGGAGGGGAGCGCGCATCTTGAAATGGTGGCGTGAATCGTAGATTTCATTATGGATACAGTGTTTTGGAGGACCTAGCTATCTGTATACCTCTCTACAAGTCCGAGCTTTTCTTGCTGGCCACTTGTAAAGTACTTCCATTTCACAATGCTCTCAGCCTGGGTGGGATAACGCCTTATGGCATTTTGGCGAGACATTTCTAGGATCATCTCCAATGGAGTGCATGCGAAACCTCTGTAGGATGATCTCTGATGAAGGCCGTTGCAGACACAGTACAATAAGCTCCTATAGGGCAACGTCTCAACAGTTGGTATCCCGCCTAGACCTGATATAACATTACTCTCTCCCTCTCTCTCCAACTAAACCTCTGCCTCTAGCTAGAAATGTCCTCTCTCACCCACTTAATTAGAGCAACCGCAATCTTCTGTATCTCTCGGTTTGTCTTCATGATGCTGCCGTTAACGTCTACTTTAAAACGGGAGGATTGAGTGATGTGTCACCCCAAATATGCTTTTGGATATCTGCCTAGGTAGTTGTGTATCTGCATAGAGCATGGACACGGAGGGAAGACTGGATCTGATTGACCTCATGTACTGGGGAAAATGCGACTGATAATAAGGAGTGTATAAATTGTAGGGGATCCTAAACGATGGGAGCGTCTGGCAGCCGACCCGTTAAACGTGGTGCAGCAAATAGCCACATGGTCATTCAGCATCGCGCTTCATAGCCTCCTGAACCCACTGCGATCTCTCCCTCCCCATCTTCTTTAGTTCCTCGTCCGGGAGCTCGTTGAGCTGCAGGTAGATATGAGGGCTCGGCATGTTGCGACCCTTCTCGAACCCGGGACGCCCGAGGAGTCTGTACATCCATTCCTTGACATGAGGAAACTCATCGATTTGGGACAGGCCACTGTACTCTTCAATGCATTATGAGTTAGTTTCTAACACAGACACCATCGAGAGGAACGCTCTTACTAAAAGCGGTGGTCCATGGCCAAATGGCGATATCGGCGATGGTCAGGTGATCACCGACGAGAAATCCTGATGGATTCTCAGCAAGAGCCTTATCCATGGTGCGGTAGAGACGGCGCGTTTCGTTCACGTAGCGGTTCAAGGCGTACGTCTGGTCGCCAAGAGCGGACACTGTGTTGGCCTTAGGTTAGCAACTCCCTTCGCTTTCGTCGTCATGGGCCAGCGACGTGGTTAATTGTGGAATACCGGGAACCTTGGAAGCTTACTTTCAAAGTGGTTTGCCTGACCTTGCATGGGGCCGAGGCCGCTCACCTGCCAAAAGAGCTTGTGGATGTCCCTGGTCAGATTTTGCCCTCACTTCGATGTCTCAGGACGGGAACATGGTGGGATCTACCCAGCTCGTCATCTGCCAGTACTCTCTGCTGCCATGTGGATACGATATCTTGTGGTCCTTGTCGTACCGGTCTACGAGATACTGCAGGATGGCGCCACTTTCCCATATTTTGAGTTCCTGGCCACTCTCATTCTTGGTGACGATCGCTGGAATGCGGCCATTGGGGTTGATATCGAGATACCATCGCTCTTTCTGCTCGTGTTCGAAGAGCTTGATGACACGAACCTGCAAACGCACTGTGTCAGGGTCTTCGAGGTCTCACTTCAAATTTGTCTCCTACACCTTGGGATCTGGGGTATAATGCATGAAAAACATACGTTGTACTTCAAGTCTAACTCTTCAAGCGCGATTGAAATCTTCAGTGGGTTGGGAGTTCCTTCACAGTAGAGCGTAATCTTCTCCTGCGTGCTCATAGTGGATAGAGTAAAAGCTGTGCAGCGTTTAGGTTGTGCAGAGGAAAGCCAATACTAGTAGAGAGATCGAAAGTCTTATGAGTCTGCTTTTCGCGTCTTGGGCCTTGCCATTTAGGAGCGAATCTTGCTTCATATTTATACACACCCCTTTCGTCCATGCTTCTATAGAGCTCGCAAGCTGAGTGGCCGTGCAACCACACTTAGTGGGCGGTCCATCTTACCATTGCATTTATACAGCGAAGCCATCGCAAGTCTCTCAGGTATAGTTTCGCCTCAACCTGGTCAAGGTGCTCTCAAAGTAGCCTAGGCGAACGAGACTCTGTCTGCACTAGCTGGTTCCCTGCACGGAACGCGTGAGACCACCTGGGCAGCGTTCGGCCAGTTGCCGAAAAGGGTGAATGGTATATCGAAAATGGCAAGGAACGGGGGTCGCACCATTGTGGTATGATTATCAATTATCTCGTTGCACTGTTGATTTGAAATCATTTATGAGTGAGCTCATGAGAGCTCATGTCTGTCCAGTTGGGCCAAGTTCAGCTCTTGGCCGCATGGCTGTCATCGATTGAAATACGTGTGCCATGCTGGAAAGGCCCCCTCATTATAGCTTGACGTAAATCAAATTGTTCATTGAAAGAATGATCCAATATGATGCATAGCGGATTTCCTCTATGTAGCATACGTAGGTACTTGGTCTTAATGGACCATGACTCCCGGAGCTAATTTCTTACCCGGCCTTTGCCAGCAACGGGCTTCCGATGGCTGCTGAATCCCCTTCACTCGAAACCTGGTCTTGTTCTCTTATCTTTCATTTAGTCTTGTTCCGACAACAAATGATGATGGAGGGGCCTTCGAATAAGAGACGCCTCCTCTTCGTGGATGCTGGTCTTGGCAATCCCAGCTCACGTAGGCGTCGCACTCGCAGCAAGTCGCTGGACTCCAGGGTCCGGCGACATCTGATGGTCGACATTGGCAGGTCCCGAAGAAAGCAACCGAAGGGCCTCCCATACGTCACTCTGGTATGGCCCCTGGCAGAAACTTCGAAGACACAATTAAACCTTCAGGGAGGCGAAAATTTAACGAGGCGAGATGATGAAAATTTACAAGCTCCTGCGAAGGAGCTGGTCGCACAGGACACTGCCGCAACATGCACGATGTCGCCTGTGTTATATACACTATCTGTCTTTGAAAAAGAATGGGGAGAAGACTTCTACTCGGCGTATGGATTTGGTCTGATCATGGCTGCAGGGAAGAATGCAATGGGCTCCGGTGAGGATACCCAAATTTTCTGTCGGTTCGATGATTCCATACCTGCTAAAACTTAGGACACAGCTTTCTCCACAAACACCTTCCGGTTTCCCTTCGCCTTCAGAAAGTCCGCCTTCCTTCAGAAATACCATCATGTCTTCACCTCACGCGATGTTCCTATCCCTTTATACCGTACATCAGCCAGAGAGCTCCGTTCCCTGGCGTTGGAGCGCTCACTCGAGACTATTCAATGTATCGAGTCGAGGATTGCCAGCTCCGATATGAGTATTGCGACGTCCGAAAGGGTAATAAACGCGGTGTTGGCAATTGTTTGCTACAATGTAAGCTCTCAATGATGGCGATCCGGTCCTTGAGGCCATTCAACTAAAGTTTAGTCAGTTTACCAGTCTGGAATTCGACCAGCGATGGTCCATATCAAGGGCATGGGGATGGTGATTGCGGCAAGAGGCGGCATCTCTACCTTGCAGGCCAACCAGGAGCTGATGCTCATGATCTCATGGTAAGTCCGGCAACTCGCATGGACTCTGTTCTATAAGTACTCAAGCTCCATCCAGGGTGGACGTCACGACTGCATTGCTGCACGATACAAATCCACTATTTCCGCTTCCCGAGAACTTGGCCAGCGCCAGCGTATTCCATCGCGCGGGCTTGGATATGCTGCCCGCGCCACTTATCAGCGTCCTCAACGACGGGAACACGCAGGATATGCGATTCACGAGCGTGATGTCCTGTATGAATGAGCTGAACACGCTCGCTACACAGCTTCAAGTAGAGCTGGTGACCAAAGGTGATACCATCTGGGACGATGAAGAGAAAATGGGATTGCTGATGAATCCAATCGCTCACCACTTGCTGGAGCAACAAATAACAAAACCATCAGAGTCGGCGACGCGTAGTGGCGTGATTTCGGAGGCGCTTTGGCTTGGAGCCACCATTTGGATCATACAGGTGAAGCGACTCTGTCGCTCGTATCTCGGGACTGCTGAAGCACGTATATCAAGGTTGCTCAAGATGCTGTCCCAAAATTTCGATACATTATATGTCTGGAACAGCAGTGCTGGTCACCAAGCCGTCCGCCTCTGGCTCCTTGTTCTTTGCAGCATCAGCGAACCCAGTGAGAAAGATCACATAAGCTCGCTGAGATTGATAGCTAGCACCATGAAGGAACAAGGGTTGGGCTCGTGGGATGAAGTCATGTCGTCTATCCGCGGCATGCCCTGGATCGATATATTTGAACCTCTGTGTACAAAACTCAGGCAGCGGCTTCACAGGGATTGTATACCTACCTAGGCATGGACACCGGACTCAGCGGCTCTGTCACGTTTTCGACAATGGAAGGTTGGTGAAGCTCATCCGTTCTGGTAGAAATCAGAGGGCTTATCGTGAAAGAGACAGGCGTCAGACTACGAATTGACCACACGTTCTACGTGTCCATGCCGGCAAGGCGTGGATGGACCGATTCTTCAGGACACAAGGCTGGGATTGGAAACACCAACTGAAAGAATGGTGGGCGAAAAGGTCGATTGGGATCGTGAAACCGCACTACTTAGGTGCCCGATACGGAAGATGATTACACTGCACTTTCTCCCAAACATTGCCGCAGAGTGCCACGAGGCACATCACCTCAGGACCGTCATCTTCACATGTGCAGCTGGCCAGCTCGGCCGCGCATTGATATTTAAATTGGCTCATAGCCCCTGGTACCCTGAGATACACTCACTGCCTCCTGAAGCCACTGCCCGCGACGCGTCCAGCCTTTCAAACAATGCAAGAACCCACGCCCACTCGGGAGGTCTACGCGAACCTCACCTTGGAATGGGCCCAGGCGATACAAACCGGGTTTTCGCCTCCGCAGAACACCACCAAGCACAACAGCCCACTTGTAGAAGTCAGTTTTCTCAAGCCGTAAGGCAGCCTTCAGCCGGCCAGTATTTTGTCAACTTGCGAGGCCCCGCATCTTGATCTGCGTACGCGCGGCGGAGACTGCAGCATTTTCTCCCATTACATTAGCTCGGCGGAGGTGTCTTTTTGCGCTGAGAGAGATACTTTCGGGAAGTCTCGGTGCGTATGTACCCCAGGATCCATCGGTGAGCGCAGACCGACAGAATGAGCATCAGAAGTCCTACCGGTATTGGAAAGGGGAGCACGAACCGTGCAAAACCTCCAATTGACCATACATCGGCCATCCCACATCATGGGCGATACATAGTGATTCAGACGGCGCTTATTACGTGACAGAAATCCTGACCTCTGGATGGCCTCCTGGATCACTGTAGAGTTATTGTGGCAGTGCCGAAACTGGACAGAGTCAAAGGAACTACCAACTTGATAACGAGCGATGATTGTGCCAGCAGTATTGTCGGCCATATCAATACTCCAGCGGAGACCACAATGAGGAGATTGAAGTTCTTGCACCACCTTGACGATGAAAAAGTCCCTCTGGGGGATATCAATGAGCATTCTGCACAAACAGGAAGCGCTACTGTCGAAACCGTCCTCTTGGGCAAATGGATACATCAGGACCTCGAGCATCATTGAAGGCAGTCATACGTATTACTACCCCGTCCTGGCGAAACAAGGTTGGACTGGGAACTAAGCACGTTGTATCGCTATTAAGCTACTAATTGTGGCCGTCTCTTGAAAAGGCTACTATGGAATTTTGTTCCCAGAAGTAATTGCATTCTAAAAGCTTCACTTGATACTTTTACTGAACCGCTGCCCCTCCCTTGTTCCACGCACTTGACGTCCAACCTGGCCCAGGGCCCAGGCAGATGGCAGCATACCCAGACACATTCCCTAGAGGCAAACTCAAGTGCTCTCCATCATTGTGTCTGGGGCAGGTTGACCCAAAGCGTACCGTGCCAACTCACCACACCTCACCTTCCACCTTCTTCTCACTTTGGGTTTGGCACAGTCGCAATCCAGCCTTACAGTAGTTCCTAATACAGGAGGAGCTAAAGAAAAGCTGTAAAAAGGTTGCCAGGTCCTCGCAACCACCGCAGGTGCACTTCGCCATTTCAGCATCTACTCCACGACCTCAGTGGCAAATTGCAACACTTGACTAAAAAAAAATATGTTCATTAAGAATTTTTTTTTTTTTTTCGCAAGGACGACCCATCACGAAAGCCACCACTCCTACCTGTATTCACAGCATCCTTCACGGGTCCAATGCCAGTGGCCATCTGGTCTCATCTGTTGTCGCTCAGACCGCTCTCAGGACTGCAGTCTGTGTCAACTTTGCTGCCTCTCTTCACTTCACATCTGATCAAGAATCCGCGAAAATGCCGCTCTCGCCACAGCGGGCCAAGGCTGGGTTCAATGCTGAGATCAAGCAAGAGCCGTCTACCATCAGTCTAGAAGATGCTTCGTTCCCCGATCGCAGCCAGTCCTACCGCGGCCAGCAGCAACAGGGCTGCGATGCCTTCGAGCAACCGGCTAAGCAGACTTCGACAGCGACCCTCGAGAATGCCGTGAGGCTAGGAATGGATCTTCTTAAGGCCATCAAGATTCCTCTTACTGCTGCTGCGGCTTGCCCCGACAACCATGCTTCTGCATGGCTCGACGCCATTACCCAAGTTGAATCGCGCGCTCAGCCTTTCAAAACCATTGTCGGTGTCGTCGGCAATACTGGCACTGGGAAGAGTTCCGTCATTAATGCAGTGCTTGACGAGGAGAGACTGCTTCCGACCAACTGTCTCCGAGCTTGCACTGCTTCTCCGACTGAGATCTCGTACAACCACAGTGACGACCCAGAGAAGCTCTACCTAGCCGAAATTAAATTCACCACCGCCGAAGACTAGATCAAGGAGCTGAAAACCCTCTTCGCAGACCTGTGTAAACATCCTTGGGCCTTCTGTGTTCGAAAACTTCTTCCTCGGTTCTTTGACAGCTGACGCCCTACACTGCAGTTGATGACAACGGCAATGTTTCTCATGAATGCTACGACCCTGACACTGAAGCGGGCATCGCTTATGCCAAAATTAAGCCCGTCTACCCGAAGATGTCGAACCCGATGATCGCCAAGAGGAGCCCTGAGAAACTTGCCGACGAGCCCGCCGTCAGAAGTGTCCTGGGCAGTGTCAAGAAGCTGCAGTCATCCACATCAAAGCAGCTTTTCAACGATATGCAACGCTATGTCGACAGCAAGGAGAAGGCTGATTACCACAAAAAGAAGGATGTTGAAATGGAGTACTGGCCCTTGATCAAGGTTGTCCGTATTTACACCAAAGCTGAGGCCTTGTCCACTGGTGCTGTTATTGTCGACTTGCCTGGAGTCCAGGACTCAAACGCCGCTCGAGCAGCTGTTGCGCAACAGTACATGAAGGCCTGCACCGGACTCTGGATTGCCGCCCCTATCAACCGTGCAGTTGATGACAAGACCGCCAAATCCCTTCTTAGCAATTCATTCAGGCGTCAACTCAAGTTTGATGGCATCTACTCGGCTGTGACTTTCATATGCTCCAAGACAGACGACATCTCTGTGATAGAGGCCACCAAGAGTCTCAATATCGGATCGGATGTATCCGAGTATCCGGCCAAAATCAACGATTTCTATCAGAGGATCAGCTCTCTCAAGTATCAGCTCACAAGCGGCGAGCAAGAGATGGCGGACTTGGTTAATTCCGACAGCCTGCTTGATAGCAAACGGGAGATCTGGGGTCAGCTTTCAGAGAAGCGTGGCAGAGGCGAGACCGTCTACCCTCCGTCAGAGAAGAATGCAAAGAAGCGAAAGAGAGGGTTTATCTCCTCCAGGGTCCGCAGGAACCGTGGATCATCTAGTTCTGATGCCAGCGACTCCGACTCTACCATTGAATCAACTAGTGGCGAGGAAACCCAGCGTGAAGATGACGACCGACAGCCTTTGTCGGAGGATCAGATCCGGGATGTGCTGGCTGATTTGAAAGCTCAGAAAAAAGAAACCAAGAAACTCCGGAAGAAACTCCAAACCAAGCTTTCGGGGATCCGAGAGGAACTGGAGTCACTTGAGTATGAGGTGAATCGCCTGCAAGTCGCTGTCAAGGCTATCTGCATCCAGGGCAGAAATGAGTATTCAAAGGGCGCCATTCAGAGAGACTTTGCTATGGGTATCAAAGAGTGAGTTGTCCATGACAGTTTTTTTTTTTATTAATAGGTTCAGCTTCTAACCGTACTCACAGGCTGGACCAAGAGGCAGCGATCGAGCGAGACGAGGATGGATTTGATCCTGACGAGGACATGAGAGACTACTACGAAGTTGCACGCAATTTGCCTGTCTTCTGTGTCAGCAGTCGTGCCTACCAGATGATGGAAGGCCGTCTACAAGAGGATGACTTCAAAAATGACGGATTCCGCAATGTCGACGAGACAGAGATTCCCCAGCTTCAGCACCATGCGAAGAAGCTCACGCAAGATGGCCGTGCAGCCACGTGCCGCCAATTTCTCAATTGCCTCAGCCAACTGCTCAACTCCATGAAGATCTGGGCTTCCAATAAAGAGCCTCAGTCTCACGTGAGTGACAGCGATAAGAAGACGGAGGAGACCCATATTCGGGTGCACTTATCCAGCTTGGACAGGGTATGTGCATCCTCTCAATTATCTACAGACTTCAATGTTCCAATGCAGTACGCTAACCCATGGAAGGCCCTTGCCACGGCCGTTGATGATTGCATTGGCTCGATGAAAGAGGCCCTTTCCGAGTGCATCTACAACCGATTCGGGTCCGCAATCCCCAAGGCCGCCGAGGCCGCTGTGCAGACAGCGACTTTGTGGGGCGCACTCAGAACAGAAGGCGGCATGCTTTGGTCGAGCTACAAGGCGACCTGTAGTCGAGATGGTGTGCACTCGGGTGCCTGTGGCCTTCGAGACTTCAATACCGAGCTCTTGGAGCCTATTACCAAGAAAATTGCCACCGGGTGGGAGCGGGCATTTGAGCGCCGTCTCCCCCATGCCCTTGGGGGTTTCGCCATGGCATCCCAGCTCCTCCTGAATGACTTCCACCGTGATGCTGTTAAGTACTCAGAGGAACGTGGTACCAACCACGCCGGCATCAGCATGCACAGCCAGCAGCTCCGGACGTACATGGCACAGTTGAAAGAGATCCCGGTGATTCTCCGTGCCTCGATTCAGAAACTGCAGCGTGAGGCTAACAGAGGCTTCCAACCTGTCATCGCAAGGGAGATGGAGCCGGCATACCGCGCATGTGTTCTAGAGAAAGGCATGCTCCATTTACCACCCTTCATTGCCCTGACTTCAGCTAATTTACTTGGATAGGCACCGGCTGTTACGCACGGATGAAGAACCACATGACCGACCACGTCGAGGACGAACGCCACGAGATGTTTCTACACTCTACCGAGAGTGTCAAGGTGGAGCTCCAGGCACTCTGTCAGAAGGTAAAGGAGGATATGACAGTGCACGTCCATGAGATCTATAACCTGCTCGCCCGTGACTACCTTGCCGTCCTTGTAGGCGTCAAGTCTGATGTGCAAGCGGGCCAGCCTTCCGACGAGCGCCTCCTGCGAGCCGAGATCCTCCCCATTCTGCAAGACGCAGATCGATGGTTCACCGATGCCTCGGGCGGCGATGCTGCTACTTTCAAAGGGCCCTCCATCGGAGACCTCTGGCGCAGACAACGGGGGTGACTTGGACAAGCTTACGGCAGCACAGCTCCACGAGGACTCTTAGGCAGGGGCTAGATTCCAGAAAGACGAGGATACGAAGAGTGAGCCTCTCATCTGAAAATGGAATTCTGGACTGCCTGATCACAACACATGTCATCACATTAGTTGTACGTTGACATTGAACTTGCGGGTCGTGCCTTGATCGGAATCCATAGGAGAAGTTTCGTCTCCATGGGACAAAGCCTGGCTGGATCGGAAACTATCAACTGTAGTTTCCTGAATGTTTACTTGGCGTTGGGTACAGAAGTCGTCTTCACACCAACCAGCATTGCAACGATTGGCTGGACAGCCACTAGGACCGCAAAGTTTCTGCTTAGAGCACAAAATGGATTGTTCATCATCCGGTGGGATCCATGCCAAGAGTGAGGCTAAAATATTATTCAACGTTCATTGTCAGCTTTGCCACCTCATGCTGCCCGTACAACCAAACAAAGCCGTGGCCCGCTTGAGACCCATGATTCCAGTATTTTTTCTTCATCATCACCACCACCAGTAATCTGATCATTGCTAAAGCAACCGGTCTCCTCCTACTTTCCGAGATGGCTTCTCAGCACCCAAACCTCCCCCTGCCTGACTATTTTTCCAAGTTCGCCAGCACTTACGTCCGCCAGACAGGACAGTCCACGTTCAAAATCCTCGCTGAAGTCATCACCAACAGCGTCCAGACGTCCGTCCATCCTATCGGCCCAGACTCAGTGGTACACGACACGGCGGCAGGACCCGGCATAGGCGCCGCGGCGCTCGCCGCCCGCCTCCCCAGGGACCAGCTGCCGAGGGAGGTGCTGGTCTCGGACAATGTCCCCATGATGGTGTCTGCCGCGCGCGAGTCCCTCGCCGCCTCGCCGCTACCGAGCGTCGACTGCAGGGAGCTCGACTCGCAGGACCTGTCCTCGGTGCCAGGCGGCTACTTCACGCACTCGGTCGACAACTTCAGCATCTTCACCTTTGCCCGGCCCGTGGATGCCGTCAGGGAGACGTACCGCACCCTGCGGCCCGGCGGCCTCGCCGTCGTCACCTGCTGGCGCCGCTTCGCGCCCGCATCCATCGTGCAGGCCGCGCAGAGGAGGATCCGCCCGGACCTGCCGCTCATGCCTACGCCGGGCCCGGAGTTCTTGGAGGAGGGCGTGCTGCAGAAGGTGGTCGAGGATGGTGGCTTCGCCGGGAGCAGTATAAGAGTGACGGACGAGGTCTTGGTTGTCGACGACGACGAGAATGTGGCCGGGCTTACTATGCTCATGTCGGGTCCCATGATGGCCAGGGCGCGTGAGGGTTACGCGGAGGAGGAGGAGGCCAGGTGGGTTGAGTCTGTTGACCAGTCTGTGAAGGAAGAGGTACAGAAGTTTGGCGGTATCAGGTTCGAGGCGTATGTCCTACTGGCTATTAAGTAGCGAGGCTTCTGTGTGTGCTCTCTGGAAGAGGTAAATGGGTAGAATAAGACCTAACGAATCTCACTTTGGGTTGTAACTGCAGATTCCAGTCTTCTTCTGGATGTGGCGCCTTTATGACACGGCCTCTATATCTCTACAGGAGAGCAAACTACATAACAGATCGGAATACCATGCAGCCATGCGTGAATTAAACCAAGATGAGAAGTACTAATTATGATGACACATGATACCCAGCCCTGGTTTTTTTCAACTGTGCCTGAAAGCAGGAACCCCAGAAGACGTACACATGTGTGGTAGTACCCACTGGCCAACGCTTGATTTGCATCGGCAACAAAGAGGATTTTGAGAGACATGGCGGGCCCATTTGCATCCGGATGCAGCCCATGTGTTGTAAATTGTCATGAATCTATGGAAACCCTACCCTATGATCCCCCCTCATGTCATTTTATTATTAGCTCTTGTTGAGGATTACCCCATGTATTGCTGAACAATTATGTTTTAAAAAGCTGAAAGACTGGAATACTACATTGAGTGAGGCCTTAGAACTCTACCTGCTGCCAGAAACCGTATCATACGACTGACTCGCATTGTGGTGCTTCGATAACTCATTCTTGAATTAATCGGGTACAATTTCTGCAAACCCCAGCGCTCGTACAGCCTTAAGCTACATTTTTTTGTGCACGCGAATCAACACCTGGTGCATATATATCATGTCATACCTAATGCTTAGACCATAGGGCGATCTCGAACACCATTTTCATATGGTCCGACACATTTGCGATGCCGGAGACTTTCGCGGCTTTTAAAACCGTGATTGATATATAGTGTCTCCTGCTACGTCCCCATCTCAAGCTTTCTACATGAACTCAACAGGTATGCTACGGTATCCAAGATCAATCATATAATCCCATCAAGGGAAATACTCAACGGGACCCATTTTTTTCGCACCTTAAAGAGTGAAATAGCCCAGGGATATTCCAAGATTTCGCTGCCCTGGCCTCTCCGCCCCTGGCCTCTCTTCACCATTTTCCTTTAGACCGAAGATCCCTTGAGTGGTTCAAAGGTTCTTCAAGTGTCCGAGAGCTGCGATTCTGCACAGAAATTCAGCTTTCGAACACTTGCATAATCATGAGAACCTCCCGTTTCATCATTTCCTTTGCTGATTTGAATCATGAGAACCTCCCGTTTCATCATTTCCTTTGCTGATATGAATCATGAGAACCTCCCGTTTCATCATTTCCTTTGCTGATTTGAAGCGGTATTAACCGGATGATCTTCGCAAATAGCTGGCAACACCAGCTGACAAAGAGCGTCACGAGTACCACCAAGGGAAGAAACCTCAACATCGTCTCCGTGCCCGCAGAGACGCAGATGAGACCCAACAGTCCGCTGCATACCAGAAACCAGCGTTTCAGATATGGGCCGGTCCGCTGAGAATAGGCAAGCAGCGAAGCGATACTGCAGAAAGCCAAGTACTGGATAAACTGATCTCCGGGAGGCGAGTCCAACATTGGGGCGACTTTGGAGCGGAAAGTCTGGTCGATTTGAGTATATGCTATTGTTTTCGTTAGCATTCCGCAGGCATCCATGCTCTCTGAGGTGGGTGTGGTTATACTACTGCTGCAATGGTTGCATCTTGTGGGAAGAGCTGCTGCTGAGACGATTGCGGGGTAACCGAGTATGACTGCCGAGTTGAGGAAGCTCTTCATGGCTCTGTGAAGTCGATGATACTGTGGCAAGCTTAAAAACCTGTGACGCTTGGGACGAGCAGCACCGGCCAGCCTGTTGCGGTCGAAAACTAACTCGAGGCAGGCCTGGTAGCTGCCTTGGAGGACCTCATCCTGGCCAGTATGGATGACATATTTGTACATATCCCTTGTTGCAACAAGAGAATTCGGTTCGGTTCGTGGTTTTTGTCGGCCCCAATGGTAGAGCACGAGCGTGACTCGGGAGCTCCTGTCAGCATCGACCCCCAAGACTGGGTCTCTATTTCCATAGATCTTCCTGCGAAGAGTCTGGCGCGAATTCTCGATGCTCCGCACGGCTCTGAGTCTGGAATAAAAGGACCACGGAGGTGGGTTGATCTTCCTCTCATGCACCAGAGATTGCGGCTCGCCCCAAGTGTACGTCAGCGCTGTATACTCGGGTCCAGATGTCATCGTCCGTTCACTTGTGGGCTGCGAATCTGGTCCCACAGTTCCTGATACCCAGCAAAAGGTCCTCTCTTCCTTTGCCTGCTCTATCACGCCATCTTCTTTCAAGATATGAACCCAGCGATGATTGACCTTCGGATCATCTACGTGATGATGTGGGATCTGTGTGCCAATTGAATTATCCGCCGGTCCACGACGTCGCAATAGGTGCTCCCGCAGGTTTTTCCAAGACGCCGGCATGTTTGGTTCAAGAGTTCCTCCGGTCGAGTACGTGCTTGTGTCGGACATGTCTGGAGAGAATCGTATCAAGTGTCAGAGTCTGCAGTTCTCGATGGTGTCAGCTGTCTCTGTCTTCGAGCATGACCACACCAGTCGAAGAGTATTTGAATATGATTGTATCAGTTCTTGGTACTGACAAGGTGGGAGGTCGGCTTGCTCAACATTCGAGATTCTTTGCTGAGAAGGTTGGGGGGATGGTATTCAAGCTGCACTTCAGGCAAACTGGAGATGAAGTCTTCTGGTAGTTTTCGACCGAGAAGCTCTGGGGATAGAGTCTTCCAGGGTTAAGGCATAATCGGAAACTGAATAGTGGGAGGTTGAGGCTTACTTGGAAACTCTAACTTCCCCGGATTGAGCTGAATCTGCCTTGCGCCAACTTTGGATCATTCAGTCAGAGCCTTGTGCTACGCATGCGCACACTGTATTGGCTCCGTGGAAGCGCTGCTGGATGACGAAGCAGGGTTTTTTAATCCACGAGCGTCATTGCTTGGCCAGCAGGATGACGTGGTGGCTGTTGAAATCAGGTTTTATGCCCGCGACCCGATGTTGTGTTACCCTCACAGCCACGGCGCCGACCAATAGCCTTATCCCAAGATATTGCAATTCTTCCTAGGTTAACTCCCCGAGGCCTCCTCTTGGGGCGCCTAGGCGGCAGGCACCTTGAGACAAATCACGATTTGTCTTCTTCGTGCGCACAGCCTCGCATTGGCCGATTTGAAGCTGAGCGGCGGTTGTAGTTGAGGCCATTCATCCTATCCTTCCATCTTGCCTTTCCCATTGCTGATCAAAGTCTCGCAAACACGCATTGTACAGCTTCCATCAATCCACCTTCAACTGCCCTGTCTCTTGCCACTCGCATAGCAGAAATTCCCTCGAGCCATCTCCAAAGGCAGTCCTCTGCCTCTTCTGGCGCAAAATGGCCAACCTAGCTCAGGGGTGGATAAACCACTTACGACGTCAAGCAAGGAATAATGAGCTAGCATCACAGGAATCTCAGGACATTGCACCCGGTGAGTTACAAATACCTTCAGGAGACCCCTCCAGTGAACTGGGACTGTCCAAGCATTCTACCGCGCCAAAAGATCCCTTCCAAGAGAACTCCTTATGTTCTAAGCATTTGTCACGTTCCAGGTCCCATGCCCGAGAACATCTGCTCCGTCGACAGCCATTATCCACCAACTGCCCGTGCGCGCGACCATACCACGCCTTCAGGTGAATTTGGTCTTGCCAATGCGATTCCGGCGAGGAAGAGACTCAAGAGTCCCATAATCTCCATTAAGCGCGACCGTACGCGGTCCCCAAGCCCGTATCGTCGTAGCAGAACGGATCAAGACAAATCTCATGTCGACGACACAGGAACGGACTTCCCTGCCAGGCCTCCTGCCAGAAATAAGGGAAGACTGTGGAACGAAGGCGACCCGATTCCAACCCGCAACCAACCTCCAGCCCAGCCCGTCCATTCTCGTCAGTCGCGCCGCCGTGATGATAAATCAGCCGGCAACCAGTCAGTGGATGAGGAGGACCCTTCTGTGAATAGAATGATATGGCAGCCAGAGACGCGACCTATATCCCAGGAGCAACTGGTGGCTGAAGTGAAGGGGATATATGCGGGCTTGGTGATGGTCGAATCCAAGTGCATCGCATTCGACACTTCGCCTAGTGCGCAAAACAACCACCCCCCGAAGCTCACCGAAGAACAATGGCAAGCTCTTATAGCGCTACACCGTACCCTACTACACGAGCACCACGATTTTTCCTTGGCATCTCAACATCCATCAGCAAGCCCCGCTCTCAGAACGCTTGCGTCCAAGTATGCTATGCCAGAGGGAATGCGGCCTGGACGTCAAGGTGCACACTGGTCTCTTTCGATGGTAAATTTTCCACACGACGCAATTCGCAACCAAATGCCTGAACCAGCATTGAGGAAGCCATGGCTTGGCTATACATCCGAGTCGATAAAATCCCCACGAAGGGGAAAGCTGCCCCCGGAGGATCAGCCCCTGCCACCAGAGGATTGGTCCCTGCCAATGTGGCTAATGCCTCTATTTGCGGGCGAGATCTTTGCAGATGACTGGTCCGGGTGCGAAACACTAGAGAAAGATGAGAGAGGTCTCGAATTTCCTATCATCTTGATGAATAATTATGGGAGGACATCACAGGTTGCGGCTGAAGATCGATATTCCAGACGCCCAGGATGCTCTTATAAAGCTTCTCAAGACCTCGAAAGCAGCGAGAACATGGGTCACCCATCCAAGCCAGGATGCGACTTGCTCCATATACTTTGCCACCTCAGTATCCCACCAAGGTTGCTTTGGCTGGCTTTTTTCATGACGCTTGCCCTTCCCGGTCTTTCCGCCGGAGTCGGACCAAGGGAGTGGACCTTGGGGGCAATGGCCGTTACCCCCAGCTTTTATTACCTGACGAACGAGCTGGGGCCTTCTGAAGTCTATAATGGTGTCGAGGAGATCATGTTGGACATCGCCAGGGCCTGGTAAGACTGTCCCTCGTTCTACGCTATCCCCACTGATAGGCACCACCTCACTGAAACAATCATAGGGGCGTGAGTGTCGGCGCATTCTGTGCAGCCTGGCTTGCGAACCGGCTCAGGACCTACTACCCTCCAGAGAAGCAGCGAAACTTCACCCTCAAGGTCCTCACATTGTCCCTCATCATCATGTTTCTTCTCTTGAGTTTCATGAGGGACAAAACGTTCAGCATATTCGACTTACTCGCAGTGTGTCTGACCTTCTGCACAACCCTTGTGCACGTCACCAGCGGCGAGTTCAGTAGTAGCGATGAAGTCAGTGGGAACCGTGACGTGGAGATGGGCAATTTGCAACCTCCTCCGGCGAGCAATCAGCCCAACCAGCCTCCCCATGGACTAGGTGGATCTCAGATAGGGGGCGCCAATGGGGTTTCCGTGGAACTACTGTCATCTGCCCAGGAAGATGACAGGTTCAGCATTGGCGACAGTAGCACTGCGGCGGATTGATCTTTTGCGGTTCCGCGGAGCAAGGGCGCCACTACCCATAGGCGACGGTGAATCACCAACTTAAGCGCATCGAAAGAGAAAAAGCTGTAGGGCTTTGGGAAATCAATCTGAGTGTATCTGGAAAATATCTGGGGAAACCTGTTTCCTCTCCTATCGGAAGGCACGTCCCCACTGGCATTCCAGTACTTTTACCCACTTGCAGACGGGTCCTCTGGGCCCAAAACCTTAGCTAAACAACATCGAGGAATACAACCCAACCATTGCTAACCACCACACACGTATATACGTAATAGCTACTAATACTAATCAGTAGTTATATATCACTATAGATCGCAAGGTAGAAGAGGCTAACCAGATAAGGTCTCCCCCCTAGCGAGACTATATCCTCCTTAATAATTAAGTATTAAATAGCAATTATTTGCTATAATAGGACTCCCTAAAATAAACTCTCTACGCAAGCATTTATAAGGATTAGATAGAGTTGACAATATTCCCTATAATTTAAGCCCCCTTTTCTTTTCTTTTTTTTTTTTTTAAAAAAAAAGAATTGTAACCGGATTGAAAACGAAACCGCCCATCTAGACATAACAGCCCTGGATCTTACCAGACCATAAATACCATAGAATCAGGCGACAAGCCTACATCCGGAAATCTTCCAGCATCACAGGTCACTGGATCATCTGTGGCGAGAATTCTACGACTCAGATACAGTCACGATTGTAGGAAGATCAAGAACGCTGTAAGCTTCTTCTTCATTTCAATGCTCCTGACTGCAAGATTAGACTAAACATCTCATGCATTAAGTAGCCGCTGCTATAAACCTCATCCATCTCTTGCTTGCCACCGCATTCTCCCCCTTTGTTTTTCATATGTATGGTCATGCCCGCGGTCGTGGTATCAATCGCCTCAGCCAGTGGGAGGGCCATTCAAAAGCAGAAACCAAAAATTGAATCCTCCCAGTAACATTGACGGAAGGTGAACTTCTACATCCCAGATGTTTCGCCTCTTCACCTCGCCATATTTCGCGAACTCTTCACCAAGCGGGATCCATGCAAACGCATCTTCTACCTGAACCTGGCCCTGCAACGACCCATGACCTCACCCTGGCAAACAAGCTCGGCGCTGAATTCGGAACCGTCCAGTGTGAGGTAGATGTCAAAGTACACGCGGTAGAACGTGCCTTGCGGCGTATCCATGCGCTCGAAGTCCTTTTCGAGGTTCTTGCGCGAGAGATCCGAGGTGAGTGTGACGACTTCCTTGATGCCTAGGGAGAAGAACAGTCAGTATCGTATGCACCTCCGAAGGATTTGCTTGAACGAGGGTACGGAGGGGGCTTACGGGGATCCTTAGTGTACTCCGGACAAACGTCGTCGTCACACGCATACAGGATATCCTCGTACATGAGCGTGGCTCCGGGTGCGACTTGGCGAAAAAAGGAGACCTTGACAGGCTCTCCGATCTTGACCTTTTGACCCTTTTGCACGAAAATCTGCCGCGTGAATTTGCATCGATCCTTGCCGTCGAGCGATGGCACACGGTATGCCTCTGGGTGGTAACCCTCCTTGAAGGGCTGCAGGGTGGCCATGAGGTAGTGTCTCCGTGCAATACGGTGTGTGATGACACGCTCGGTGATGCCTGCGGTAACAGCACCCTTGACAATGGCAGCAACAGAGTCCATAGGCCGAACGACCTTGGACTGGAACTGTGGGGGAACGTGCAGTTTAATCTGTTGGAAGAGGTACTCGGAGGCACCGAAACCACCAACCACCAAGATGTTCTGCAGCGCTCGGTTCTGCGCCTGGATAGCAATGATCTGGTTGCGGACAAGCTCAAGAATGCGGTTAACCACGGGCTCAAAGCACTGCAGGATCTCCTCGTTCGTGAATGTCATGTAACCCTCCTCGATGCCGGCCTCGGGGAACTCGGCCTCGATGCCCACGTCGACGGCCCATTTTTGCCCATTGTTGCGGAAATCTGCCTTGATCCGGTTCTCAAAGTCCATGATGCACTTGGCGTACACGCGGCCTGCGGTCTTGGATCCGTCTGGGAGCTTCATCTTCCTAATCTTGGTCCTCAAGATGTTGCTGAAGTTGCGGTTCAGGGCGGTCGAGCCACAAGAGTCACCAGATCCGGCGGTGCACTCGGCCACGGTGAAGGGATTCTCATCTTCGACCTCGTACGCGATCAAGTCGACGGTACCACCACCACAATCCACAATAAGCAGGGCGTCATGTACCTTGAGGTTGAGGAGACCGGTTTTTGCGCAGAAGAGCGCGGCAGCTTCGGGCTCGGAAACCAAGGTCAAACGGTTGTCGTTCTCGTCACGGAGGAAGCCGGCCTGGATGGCAGCGGCTCTTGTGGCGGCTTTTCCAGCGTCGTTCCAGATAGCAGGCACCGTCAGGTAGTACCGGATGTTGCGTTCCTCTCGGTTGAAGACCTCACCCAGGGTCTTCTGCAGGGCTGCCCGCATGGCCTGGCGGAGCTTGAACAGGTAGTCTGCGGCGACATCGATCTCGGACTTTCCTGGTGGCAGAGGAGGCAGGTTGATCGGGTCGATATATGTGTTTCCGGACAGCATGAGCTGCAGCTTGAACCATTCCACCTTTTGTACTCCTGGCTTCGGGTACCCTGTTGGGGCGAGGGCATCGGCGATATCGGGGCCCCAGCCGACAACTTTTTGGTACTGATCGTAGTAGAGAACGGTGGGAATCTAGATGTGGATTGTCAGCCGGGAGATGAGCCGACGTCAGCGCCATGATCTTATGGTCTTGCCTTTTGCTTGGTGTATGATCCGGCACCTGGCCATTCTGTGATGATGTCCTCCTTTGCCTCGTTATTTGTTGCAAATGCGAATGCGACACCGGAGAAAGTTGTGCCCTTTGCGGGTCGGGTCAGCGGGGCAAGTTCTAATCTGCGACATGTGCGCAGGGAACGGGCTCGTGCTCACAAAATCAATACCAACGATCAGTTGCGCCTTGCTCCTGCTGTTACCCTCGACCTCGGCAGCGGGCCGGGTGTATGCCGCTGTAGGGAGGTTCTGGCTTGGGGGAGGGCCATAGCCTCCGGCACCGCCAGTATAGCCTGGCGGGCCTCCGGCGATTGGCGGGCCGCCCTGCATTGGTGGAAGCTGAGGGGGGTAGCCTGCGACGGGTGGAGCTCCGGTGTTGATTGGTGGAGGGCCACCGACCATCTGCGTGGGAGGAGTTCGAGCCTGTCCTGTATAGCGTGGAAGGGCGGCGTTAGTTAGGAGAGTCAGGTCAGGCCAGGCCGGCGGTGGTTGTGGTCGTGGAGGTGGGGACAGCAGCTGCTGGGTGTAATGTGCACGACGGGCGGCGGCATTAATAAGTCGCGTTGGGGGCCTCGGGAGAGGGGGGAGGGGTCTTTTTGAGGATAGGATAGGATAGGGCAGGACAGGGCAGGATAGGACAGGGCAGGACAGGGCAGGGCAGGATAGGGCAGGGCGGGATAGGGCAGGGCGGGACAGGACAGGACAGTAGGGTGAGCAGGAGGGGGGATGTGGACGCGAGTGCGGATGTGACCCACCTGGATATCCAGCCGTATAGCTCGGTGGCCGCTGCCCTTGGCCGGGGTGGTTCATCTGGGGCAGGGACTGCTGCGAAGAGTTGGAGGCGATGGAGGGAGCTTGGCCGGCGGGTCGGACGTGGGATGGGGGAGTGCTGTTGTGGGAGGGCGATTGGGACGAGCCCTGCGGCGGAGGAGTGCGACTCTGGCTCTGTGATAGGTCTGGCGACTGGATGCTGGCGCTTGATTTGCGTTTTGCAAAGCCAAGGTGTTTCAAGCGGGAGTTCAGAGAGCTCATAAGGGAGGAGGGAACGCAGGAACGAATTTAAAAAGATCTGCGGGGCGTGTGTGCTGTATTGTACTAAAATCTTAAAGGGACGAGACGAAACCCAAGGGTGGGCACGATTCAGCCGCCCAGCCCAAAGGACGGGGGGAGGGAGCGAGGAGGACGACGAGAGACGAGGGGTCGTGGTGTGGTGTGTGTGGTCAGGCTGGGCAAGGACAGGTAGGACAGCCAAGTGACAAGGCAGTATAGGACAGGACAGCAAAATAGGACCCAGAGGGGAACGAGGCGAGCAGGGTCGCGAATAAGCCGGCGGTGGCTAGGCTGGGTTGGTCTGGCAAGGTTGGGTCGGTGGGTTGGTAATAATATCCTTCCTCTCTGTGTCCTTGATGGCTCAGGATAGTCTAGGCTGCTGTCCGTTGCCGCTTTGCTCTCGCCGGGGTTTTTTTTTGGTGATGGTTGTGGGTGAGAGAATCGAGAGGGTAGGATTGGAGGAGGCGGGGGGAGAGACAAAAAGCGAGTGAGAAATTAGACAGACGCAGGACTGTTCGCTTCCGTTGCCGTTGCCTTTGCCGTTGCCGATGCAGCTGCAGTTGCATATGCAAATATGGTTGTGGTTGCGGGCGGAACGGCTGGGCTGACTGCCGCGTCGTGCATGGGGCAGCTGCTTCAGGTCCTTGATGAGGTACGTCTGTCTGTCTGCCGTCTCAGGGCCGTGACTCTTGTCTGCCGGTGAACCTTGTGAGGCGAACACACTGCCCTGGTGGTGACTTTCTGCTGACTCTTTGGAGGTAGTCAGGCAGGCAGGCTCAGGTCAGGGTTTGCTGTCGTCGGTCACGGGGGTTATGGATGGATGGATGCCCTGTCTGTGCGTAACCAGGGCAGGAAAAGATCATGTGGAATCTTGGAATGGAAAATGGAAAATGGAAAATGGAAAATAGAGAAAAAGAAGGGCAGCAGGCAAGCTGCTCGCAACGAGGACGGGGGGGCTGTTGCGTCCCTTTCTTTGCTGACCATCCACCGCTTCCAGCAATGAATCTGTGTTCCGTCCGCTATGTCGTCCAGGACGGCTTAAAGGAGGGTTGGTTGCTTGGCTGGCTGGCCTGGCCTGGCCTGCTTGTTAGATAGATAAAGACCTGACCTTGACCGCTTGCTTCGAGCGGTGACTTGCAATTGCGTCTCTTTCTCTGTGGCCCGGTGGGATGGGATGGATAGAGAGATATTGGAACTTGGACGCTGGCCCGGCAGGATGATTGGAGACCGACAGACTGGGGTGGGGCCTGAGACGGAGGCTGGCGATTGCGACGAGATGTGGGCGTGGGGACGTAGGACTCTGTGAATAATAATGCCAACGACGAGGACTAAGCAACCAACGAGCCGAGAGCCGAGTCCTACGGCCCCGTCAACCTATGTGCCTAGGGTTCTGTGTACTACCAACCTGCCGTGCACATGCTGTTGCACTATCGCAGGTCCCCACCCTAGCACCACGAGGGTTGCACCGCACCGCACCGCACCGCACCGCGCCGCGACCGCAGCTGTGTGGCTGAGGCAGAGGTACAGTGCTTTTTTATCTAGACTCCGCCGACATGGACTTGGGAGTGCCAGCACGACCAGGAGGGACAACCCTACAGCCTGGGCACACCCACATACCACCACGCAAGCGCAGCTTCAGGACGAAAATACTCTCTTCTCCTGTCGTCATCGTCTCCCTCGTCGGCAGCTGTCGTGGCAGGGCTGAGCGAGCTTGTCTGAGCCCAGAGTCCTACCTAGCCTGCCGTGTGTCTCATGATTGGTGTTCGCTCGAGGAGCCCTACTTGGCAGTGCGGAGCACACCACATGCAGGTGTGCTGCATGCATGGCCGGGACCAGCCAGTCTGCAACGGCGGTGCTCTGTCTGGGCTGCAGTGGGATATGCACATGAATCAATGGTGACCCTGACGAAGGATGAAGGGCCAGCTGGGAGGTTGACAAATTTGCCACGGCGTGTCTTCCCTCTCGCTCGTCATGACATGGCCTTGCCTGCCTCGCTGCCTCGTCGATGGGGACTCGCTCGAAGGCCAATTTCAGGGTGACCTGCCGCCCGCCTCTGTTGGGCATGCGCAGGGTTGCAGTCCTACGTCCGGAAGGATTCTCTGCACTGGACCACGTATGAATCCTACCACCAACCAGCCCGAGATGATAATTGGGTCGGCCGTCCCTTGGGGAAGCATCCTCGGGGGGCAGCGAGGCCAGAACCACAGGTCGAAATTCCAAATTCCAAATCAAGTGCTGGACCGTGCCGCCCATCCTGCCATCGAGAGGACACGGCAGCCATCTGCTAGCACTGTCTGGCTGCCTATATGCAGACCATCAAGCCGGGCAAGCTCTCACTGGGCTGCGTATGTGATGCGGCCGGGTGGCACGACAGCACCAACATGGACAAACAAAGGGCTGGCTGTTCAGCCAGATCGACATTCGCCTCCCTCCTTCACGGCCGTCCTCCCACAGGACAGATGCCCTGATTAGTACATTTCTGACACGTTACTCGGTATAGAGACGGGCAGTCAGCGCAGACGGACCGTGGGGAGTGCCGGCCTTTTGGGGGCCAAGAATCATCTAGAAGCATCTGATACTGCTGCTGCATGGCCGTCAGGTATCACTGATCCTTCGTCCGTGCTTCGTGGCGTGTTGGAATGTCATCCCGGCTTTGGATGGGCAGCGGCCGCCCTGACAACGGCCGAGGTCCGCATTCAATGGGGCGGGCCCGCCTGAGATACACATAGGCGCTGGATGGGCCCTCTCGATCTGGGACTTGGCCTCTTTTGTTTGTCCACTTCTTTGTCGACCCGCAAGCTCATGCTGTATTGAGACTATTACTGGCAGTCGCCAGCCCAGGCTCATCAACCTCCCCGGAAGCCACATCTCATGATGTATGAGGTTTACGCCGGGGGTCTTTGTTCATGGACACCTCTTTTCATCCATGTGCAAGCCTGACAGCCACCGGGCGGTGAGAAGCCCTCCGAACTTTCAAACCATGCGCGCCGGGCCGAGCGAACGGGTGCACCCTGGAGGACCAACTAGAAAACAGACCATGTGGGCTAGGTGGGCTGCCTTATGCCGAGGCAGTGTACGCGGCGAAGGGACAGGGTAGTCCTGTCTCAACCAGGATCGCCCAAGGGCCGTGCTCTGGTCAACTCTGGTCCTGCGTCCTGCATGCCACCACCAGGAACCGAAGCCAAAATCTCCACTACGTAGAGTGCTATCCATAGCAGCAGTGACTTCGCCGTCACCATCGCCTGTCAGCAGCACCGCCTTCTTGAACATCGTCGCTGTCGACTTGGAAAGAAGTGAGCCGAATATAGCTCCTGCAGACCACCGACACAGCGACTAGTAGTCCTGTTCTAAACCCAAATCTCCTCAACCACGAGCCCAGCCGAGCAAACCCAAAAGCCCTTCCGCTACCCGCCCGGCAGTGCAACCGACAGAACGCCGGCAGCGCAGCAGGGGGGCGGAGCTGCGGCTGAGCCCATGTGGGCACTGGGAACAGCTGAGCCGGCGGCCGGGTGCAGGGTTCTTCTGCTCCCCTCACCAACACCACCACCACCACACCGCGGCGCTTAAGGACTGTTAATACACCAGCAGGATTGCGCTGGCAGAGCGAACAAGACGGGTAAGGGAGAAACAGCCGCCCAGTCACATATGCGCATTTTCAGTGCGACTGTGTCGCGTGGCACTGCAGCCATCTTTCTGTTAGATATTGGTCGCTAGCAGTTACGTACCTCTTCCTGTCTGACCGTGACTTGAAATTAGCAGCGACTGACGCCGCTGGAATGACCCTCGCGGCTATTGTCACTGACTGTGTGGCCCCTGATTTGGTCGCTTGCCGCGGCATGAGTATGCTGGCCGCTCACTGCCGCTCAAAATGACTGCCATGCGCGACACAGCACGCACGTTTTTCACATGTTTTCTCGTCCCCCCTTCTGTGTCCTTGCTCATAATCTTACGTTATTGTTGTCAGCTTGCTTCGTAGATAACAATTCCATGGAGGCTGCTGCGTTGCTACAGGCAGTTAGACTGGATGCGATCAAAGCACCGAAATGAAGGGGGCTGCATTGTTTAGGAATATGCTTTGCGCCGCTGATCCGGCCTGACATGTCGTTCCAAGACATATTCTTGAATCGCGGCGGCCCTCCATAAAGGTTAAGCCCAGCTGGTGTGCCTAAATAGGTGCTGACCCTGAAACCCCATCGATATGTGTACAAGATAGTCGAGTCTACAATTCCGTTGCGGGCTTGGAACCTCATTTCAGACATGGATATATTGTGTTGGATTTTCCTGGGGAAATGTGTCCCAACCATTGGGCATGTTCTGCCCTTCAATAGACCAGGCTCTCTGTTGCAAGAGCCTCCGTGCAACGGGATACTGTTATGTAAGCACTATCGGTAGGCTGAGACAAGGGCCGTCATCGGCAACCACTCACAAAAAAGTTAATGTTCAGCAACGCGATGTATTGAATGCGACTCCGAGTCAACGGATTTGACAGTTCTTCGAGCGCACTGCGCTCAAACCTTTGCTCGCCATGTCACGCAGAGTAGTGGGTAATTTTCTGGTACCAATTAATCCCTCACAGTAAACTGACCGTGTCTCTGTTAGGTTGCGAACGGCCCATGGGCTCGATCCCTCTGCCAGGCGAACGCCCGCCTCTCGGTCCAGAACGTAATGAGTCAACGGCTCCTGCGCGCGTCGTTCCACCAGCTTTCATACCGCCGCCTGGCTAGGACGGCGATACCCACCGGCCGCGCGGCATTCTCGCAAGTTCACGAGGCCGAATTCTCCTTCGCAGATATCCCAACCAACAACAAAACCCCACAGACCCTGACCGAGAAGATCGTCCAGCGCCATGCCGTCGGTCTCCCGGAGGGGAAGCTCGTCCGGAGCGGCGACTACGTACAGATCGAGCCCTACCGGTGCATGTCGCACGACAACACATGGCCCATCGCGAAGAAGTTCATGTCCATGGGCGCCACCCGGGTCAAGGACCCCAGCCAGTTGGTTTTCGCACTGGACCATGATGTCCAGAACAAGACCGAGTCCAACTTGAAGAAATATGAGCAGATCCAGGAGTTTGCGAAGAAGCACGGAGTTGTTTTTTTCCCTGCTGGTTACGCCATTGGTCACCAGGTCATGGTAAGTGTGCCAGACGGCTCGGGATGCGGAGCTGCGCATGCCAACTGACGCCTTGTCAGGTCGAAGAGTTGTTTGTCTGGCCTGGCACTTTGTGCGTGGCATCTGACAGCCATAGCAATATGTATGGTGGCATTAGCGCTTTGGGGACCGCTCTTGTGAGGACTGATGCGGCGTCTATTTGGGCGACCAAGAAGAGTTGGTTCCAGATCCCTCCCGTTGCGCAGGTGACTCTCACAGGGACATTACCTGCGGGAGTTACCGGGAAGGACGTGATAGTCGCGCTGTGCGGACTCTTCAACAGCGACGTGCTCAACCATGCGGTTGAGTTCACTGGCTCTGAGGAAACAATGGCTAGTATCTCGGTGGACAACAGACTTACGATCAGTAACATGTCAACAGAGTGGTCTGCGCTTTCAGCAATGGTGTGTTCCTCATCTCGAAATGACTGCGCGGCGGAAACATTTACTGATATCAAACGCGGAACAGTTCCCAATAGACCGGACCTTAGAGCGCTGGCTGCGATACAAGGCTACAGAGGCGGCGATGAATGAGGACCGAACGACCAAGGACCGGATCACACATGAGAAGATTGACGAGCTCTACGCCAACCCCGTCCACGCCGACCCCGGAGCACACTACGCTAAGAAGCTATATCTCAACCTCTCTACCCTGTCACCCTATGTCTCAGGGCCCAACTCGGTCAAGGTCTCGACTCCTCTCAGCGAGCTCGCGCCAAAGAAAATCAAGGTTGACAGGGCGTACATTGTGTCCTGCACCAATTCCAGAGCCTCTGACCTTGCCGCAGCAGCTAAGGTTTTCCAGGATGCGGCAAAGGCTAACGGCGGCAAGACCCCTAAGGTCGCTGACGGTGTCAAGATGTACATCGCAGCGGCTTCCATTCGTGAGCAGGAGATGGCTGAGGACCAGGGCAGCTGGCAGACTCTGCTCGAAGCCGGCGCTATCCCACTCCCGGCCTCGTGTGGGCCTTGTATCGGACTAGGGACTGGTCTGTTGGAGCCCGGTGAGGTTGGAATTTCCGCCTCTAACCGCAACTTCAAGGGGCGCATGGGCTCTCGAGATGCTCTCGCCTACCTTGCCAGCCCTGAAGTCGTCGCCGCCAGTGCTCTCAACGGCGTCATCTCAGGCACAGGTGAATACGTGGTCCCAGAAAACTACTCTGGGGTTGAATACGGCTACGGCACTGGACGACCGGCAACCGCAGAGAGCGAGCTTAGCAACGCTCTGGAGCAGCTCGAGTCACTCATTGACCGTGTGGAGTCCTCAGTCGGTGGCGATGACACGTCATCGAAAAGCACTACTCAGATTCTCCCTGGCTTCCCGGAGAAGATCACCGGAGAGATCGTGTTCTGCGATGCCGACAACCTGGACACTGATAACATTTATCCCGGAAAGTACACGTACCAAGATGACATCACAAAAGAGGGCATGGCCGAAGTTTGCATGTCGAACTACGACCCCCAATTCGGCTCCGTCGCCAAGCCAAACGACATCCTCGTGTCAGGGTTCAACTTTGGCTGCGGCTCCTCAAGAGAGCAAGCCGCAACGGCAATCCTGGCCAAGCAGATCCCCCTGGTCGTGGCGGGCAGCTTCGGAAACATCTTCTCGCGCAACAGCATCAACAACGCACTCCTGGGCCTGGAGGTCCCGCGCCTCATCGAGCGCCTCCGCGCCACCTTCCCCAAGTCGGACAAGACGCCCACCCGGCGGACAGGGTGGACCCTGACGTGGGACGTGGCGCGGAGCACCATCGAGGTGCGGGAGGGCGAGGGCGGTGACCGTTGGGAGGAGAAGGTCGGCGAGTTCGCGGCCAACTTGCAGGATATCGTCGCCAAGGGCGGCTTGACGGAGTGGACCAAGCACGAGATCTCCAAGTCGGAGTCATAGATACCTTTCTGAAAAGCGTTGTGAGGCCGGAGCGTGATGGTTACAAAAATGACCTGTCGAATATAAAGAAATAAAATTACCTGCAATCTCACGAGCGACGTACGTGACCGTTTTAAGCATGCCGCATCCGCGATGATGAGGGGCTCCAGGCTGGAGAGCGGTCAGGCAGATCCTGTAGAAGCGTGAGAAGATTGAGACTCTTTCCTGTCAAGGTCGACCGAAGTCCTCGACTGTGCGAGATAGAAACCCCTAGACTAGCAGATGGATGCAGACACACATGAGAATTCTTCGGGATCGAGTGGTTGAAGATGTTTGTGGGCGACCGTAAGTAAGACCGGCTTAATTATATGGCCATGGTTTTGTGGGAAGAAGGAAGCAAGAAGAGAGACTTAAAGAAAAGAGATTAGAGAAATGCCCTTGATCTTGAAGAGCACGGCGTCGGCATCTATGAATGTGTGCCTATACTTTCTGTCAGCTCTCAGGCATTCTAGACCTAAAACAGTTGCTAGAACCGCGGAAATGTGTCTAAGTATTGAGAAGAGTAGTTAGAAAAGCTAGAATCAATACCGGTACCCGTCACGTAGGAGCCTAACTTGTGGTCATGTAACAACAGCACACCAAGCGGCTGCGAATCGCACTTGCTTCGAGTCTATGGACTCTGAACCAAAATTCGGCCCTTTTGTGCTCGATGAAAAGAGACACATCGAGCACTCCAAACCTTGGAAGAGCCCTAGTTAAGCGTTTTCTTTCAGGCTGGGAGGGTATCACCTCGCTTCGCCATGCTCGAGCAGTAGGGTACATACTCTCCAGCTACTGAGAAGACGTTTGAACTTGTATGATCTCAACTCACGAGCGCGGAGAACCTCGTTACTGAGGCGATTATTGTACGGCACATAATAATAGATCCCGAAAACTGCTTGCTGACTGGGTTGCTCCTGCCACAGGCATGAGTCAAGAATGCTTCTTGTGGCGAGGATTTCTCTACCTTGTGACTTCATCCAGACACAATTGTTCAGGAGCACAGCTGTTCTAGCTTACACCAGAAGGGATTAGTTCCTAGGCGTTTCCATGGAGCAGCCTAATAGATGAGTCTCAACCACGTGTTGCGTGTTGGAGTCAATGCATGCAGTAGTCAGCGGGAAGCCGGTCTCACTTTGTGAGGTTGCCTTGAAGCCAACCTGCAACTGAGTCCCGGCTCAAGGAGTCAGGATGAAAACGGTATTGCGAGCGGCCCGCCGATGGCTTGGCGGAAGAACAAAGCTATTAAGAGGATCAACAGACAAAGATGCCAGGGCGAAATATTCTTGGCCGTTGTGAGTGTATCCTGCATTCTTCATAATTGCTTTTCTGAAGCCAGAGCTCTTCCAACAAGACAACCCGAGGAAGGTCCTAGAAGTCAAATCGGACTGCGGCAATCGGAGGCTGGGCAAAGATGGAACCTTCCATTGTCGATTAGGGCGCACGTGCCGCCTGGCCAGGTTGTTTTGTTCTGGCGCATGAAGTTTGGGCATCATGGCCATTACTCGATCAAATATGGCACCCTTCCCTTGCCCTCTTGGCGCGGGATGAGACTTCGACTCGCAGTCTATTGAGACGTCCCCGACGAGCTGACCAAGACAGCACAGCATATGCGGTAGACGTTTTCTAAAGGCTGGCCGCGTCGCGAGGGTACAAGTGGCCGCCATGCTGCTCTTGTTCACGCCCGTCCTGGATTCGCTTGACCAGAGACTATGCAGTGAGCTTTGTTGTTGATGTCTCTGGATCTGTGGGCTGAATGTTGTCGTCAAGCGGACACGTCGAACTCGTGGGTTCCTTCAAGTTTGGGTGCCCTTGTAAGGCCCACACAGTCAGATTTTGATCTTGTCCGAGTTGCCACCGCAACTTATAGAGCAAAGCCATCAGCCAGCTCCAGACTTGATCCAATGCAGGAAGCCTGCGTGGGATATGGTCCTTGCTCGTCTTGATTGCGCCTGGAATCCCTGCTCATCGCAGGCCACAGATACCACGAGGGAAACGGATTGTGAATGCCGGGTGCACACCAGCTTGAGCGATTCAAAACGACATTGCTGGACTGCAGACATTAGCGCTGGTCTCGACGGCCAAGTGCAATTGGTAGCGCTGTCGTTTCTGAGGGGTCAGCCTCAAGCAGCAAGCCGTTTGAAGAAATGTTGCAGGTTTGGGCCTCGTGGACCTAGCGGGTGTGTGATTAATTCGTATCACTCGCAAGAGGTGGTGTCGCGTGATTTGTTCTTTTATTGCCGCAGCATTTATATGCTCTCCCCTCATCTGTAGTGGTTTGGAGTCCTGGTCCTAGCCTGGCCCCTTTGGCCTGCTGGGGGTCGGCTGTCGGTGGCGCCTCCCTCTCGTGAGGTGAGTGTGAGGTTCGTGTCCTCGTGACTTTATTAGCAGAGTGGCATCCCGTCGTGCTGGACCTCATAATAAGAAATCCCGGGAGCAAAGACACCTCGGCCTACCTACTTCGGGCAACGTCCGCCCACGACCTGATGCCATCAATTCGGTCCTTTCGCCGCCCTCAGGCCCCCACATCACCTGCTCCATCTCCAGAGAAGAGGCTCTCGCTCCCTCTGTATCGACCAGAGTACGCACGCACTACGAGACGGAGACTTCTGTATCGATATCACGACATCCTGAATCTCGTGCGGCCCTGGTCAGTTGAGCAACCGTGGCGGCGACAACGGCTGGGCTGACTGCTCAATTGGCAACTCATCGCGGTGGAAAGACCCAGCCAGCACCTCAGACAGGCCCCATCTCGACTCATTCGCGGCGGCTCTCCTTTCTCCACGGGCACCCACGATTTCCTCCACGACTGCCTCCGTTCCACCACAGTTTCCCCGACGAGTTCTCGTCACCCAATCACAGGCCCACTGTCAAATTCTGTGGGCTGAAGTAGCAGCTCTGCAACTGTGGATACGACCTGCCGTGCTACGTCATTCGGCCCCGGCTGTTGCCATTTCTCGGTGCGAGGTTCCCTGGAAGCACGCCGTCACCGAATCGATCAATCGCCCGTCAGCGATCCGTCCGGGTGCGGTGTCCCAAACTGCTGGGCCAACCGACAAAGTGCATGTGCTGCCGTGCCACGCCCACGAGGCAGTCCACCATCCACCCGGTCGCTAAAGCACCACCTGCAGCGCAAGCTTGAGGCCTTGCATGAGGTGGCACGGCGATACCACCTTAGCATAGATAACCGCGCAGACAATCATTCACCGGGGGGGCTTGACCGCCCAGCAATCAAGGCGCTCGCTACTCCACCATCTCCCTCATTGCAGTCTGCCTCCCCAAGCCCCCCGCCATCCAATCTTTGTGTGTGTTGTATCAGCACAAATTCTCGCTGGTCTGGACTCGTCCCGTCGCGCCCAGTTCGACTGAGCCTCCTCGAGTCGCCCGCGAACAGCAGCAGGGGTTGCGCAGATATCGGTCGCTCATGATCTCATTCCAGGCCTCGCCTGCAGCACATCCGGCCCTTTTTCCTCGCTCCACTGGAATCGCCCCGAGTCTCCGCCGGCCGACAAGGCCACAGGCTTGTTGCTGGTAGTCTGCCCGGACAGCTTGTGTCCCTGGTTGACCTTGGAGGTACCTCGCCCACCACCAGCGGCGCGCCCTTCCAGCTGGGACAGCAGGATCCATCACCCACTTGCCCGGCTCCTCATGCCTGCGGCAGGGTCTGCTGCGTAGGAGGAGGGAAGTTTGAAAGAGGTGCTCCGGAAGCTTAAGCGGAAACGGTGGAGGCACGGCCTCCCCGCGGCTGAGCAATCCTAGCGGCGGGCTCTACGTCACTGGGATTGGACATCCCGCCTCTCGGTCTCGAGCTCTTGTGCGACGGCCGTCAAGCTGGAGAGGCCATCCTCGCACGGCAGCGCCTCCTGGCGTGCCATTGACGACCCAGCCGCAACCGCTGGCGGCCCAGACTCTGGTTTCCCGAAGAACAAAAGCCACGGCCAGGCGCGGAAGCCTTGTTCGTCCTCACCACCTATAGATACCTCGATCCTCAGGCCGGTATACCTCTGCTGTGCCTTGCTCCCTGTGCTAATCTTAGTAAGTCTCGTCCAGGTCACTCTGAGGTCACCATAACGGCCGACGGGTCCCCCAGCCAGGCCAGCTTGGCTTTTTTAGCCGCACTCCCCAGAAAGTCCCAGCTGGTCCTGCGCCTGTGCCCCGCACAATCTCACCACTCCCCCCGTCCCGTCGCCTGTCGCCTGAAGGCTAGCTAACCCTGCTCCCTGCTGCTAGCTCCTGCAGCTGGTACTTCGTGACGCCAAGCTGCTCTACTCCTCCCATATAATCGCGCCCTTCCCTCTCTCCCGTCCCTCCTACTCCCCTCTCGCCCAGATATCCCCAGAGCCCGTGTGCGAGAACCCCCAAGTCTTTCCCACCTCAGCTCCCACATCCATACCTCTCACAATGGGGCTTACGGCAGAGACAACCCGCGTCGTGCACGAGTTCGACCTCAACGACGCCGACCTCAACAACGGCGTCGCCGAGTTCCTCAGGCAGATGGGTGCGTGTTCTCCAGCTCTCACTGTTCCACTGGTTTGACTGACAACTCATTCTCTTTAGACGAGGGACTCGAGAGGGACGGCACCAGTATGAGCCAGATTCCTACTTACGTCACTGGCGTCCCCAACGGCACCGAGAAGGTAAGCTTTGCACGTCTCTTGTGCGCATTGTGCGCCGCGGCTGATTTTTATCCGCGCAGGGTCTCTACCTCGCCGTCGATCTGGGCGGGACGAACTTTCGAGTCTGCTCCATCCATCTGAACGGTGATACGACATTCAACCTCACCTACTCAAAAGTCGCCATACCCAGGGAGCTTATGACAGCCAAGACCTCCAGGGAGCTGTTTGCCTTCCTGGCGAAGCAGATCGAGATTTTCCTGCGCACACACCACAGCGAGCACTTTGAGCACCGCCTACGGAGGCGCTTCACATTCAGCAACCCCGAGGGCTTCAGGGATGAGGAAGTGTTCCGACTTGGCTTCACGTTCAGCTTCCCCGTCCAACAAGTCGGTATCAATAAGGGTATACTGATGCGGTGGACAAAGGGTTTCGACATCCCCGACGCGGTGGGCAAGGATGTTTGCCAACTGCTGCAGACCGAGATTGACAAGCTGGGGCTGCCTGTCAAGGTCGCCGCGCTCGTCAATGACACGGTGGGAACGCTGATGGCCCGCTCTTACACATCACCGGGCAAGAAGGGCACAGTCCTGGGGGCAATCTTCGGCACCGGCACCAACGGCGCATATGTGGAGAAGCTCTCGAATATCAAGAAGCCTGTGCAGGGTGCCTTTGACACAACTACGGGAGACATGATCATCAACACCGAGTGGGGTTCTTTCGACAACCAGCTGAATGTACTTCCCAACACGACGTGGGACAAGCAGTTGGATAAGGACAGCATCAACCCTGGCATCCAGATGTTCGAGAAGCGTGTTTCTGGCATGTTCCTGGGCGAGATTCTGCGCCTGGCCATTGTCGACCTGCTGAAGGACGAGAACGTGCAGCTCTTCAAGGACGAGAACTCCAGCTCGAACGACTGGCGGTCGACAACGACCATCGCCCAAGAATCCGGCATTTTCAGGCAATGGGGAGTCGACACATCTATCATGTCCGTTGCAGCTGCAGACAACACTCCTGACCTCGGTACACTGCGACAGGCCCTGGAGGACCAGCTCCACGTGTACAGCCCCTCACTGGAGGATGCGCAGGCGTTCAAGGCCATCGCCGAGTCCGTCGGCCGCCGCGCCGCGCGTCTGTCGGCCATCAGCATCGCTGCCGTTGTGCTGAAGACCGGCAAGCTCACAGATCCGGAATGGGAGGGCGAGCCGATCGACGTGGGCGTGGACGGCAGTCTCGTCGAGCACTACCCATACTTCCGCGACATGATCTACGAGGCTTTCCGGGCCATCGAGGGCATCGGCGAGGAAGGCGCCAACAAGATCCGCATCGGCATTGCAAAGGACGGGTCTGGCGTCGGCGCTGCGCTCATTGCTCTCGTTGCGACAGGCGAGGAGAAGTCACAGTCCACCCCCGAGTTCCTGGAACAGGTAAGATCCACCCCGTCAAATCAAGATGCCGCTACCGCGAAGCCACTCGACTCTCCC
Source organism: Stenocarpella maydis (assembly GCA_002270565.1). Classification (NCBI taxonomy): domain Eukaryota; kingdom Fungi; phylum Ascomycota; class Sordariomycetes; order Diaporthales; family Diaporthaceae; genus Stenocarpella; species Stenocarpella maydis. The sequence continues at coordinate 295,257 of NQMI01000034.1, forward strand.
ATTGTGATCGCGGCGCCCGTTTCCTAACTCCTATGTGTCACAGCAACGTGTGTCTTCATTCTCTATTCCTGCAATCCGATGGCACCTGCGCAAGGTCCAGCCGTGGCAGTGGGCTGGGCTGGGGTTGATCGCAGGGCTCGTGGCAATCCGGAAGAAGGAGTTCTTCGTAGGTCTCTGGGGCCGGTACGTGGCCCGTAGATAAAATCGGGCCGGGCCTGAAGGGGCGTGCATACACATGTAGTAGGCAGGATACACGCGTGTCTTGTCTGCCCCATTTTAATAACTGTATATGATATGACTGTATGGTTGGTTGGGGCACTCCATCGGAAAGCGGGTTTTCCAGTTTGTTTGGTTTGGCTTTGGGCAATGCTCTGCAAAATTGCAACTTGCATTTCTGATCGAGGATATTTTTTATGGTTCCAAACCGGAGTTCGTGCCCAGAATTGGTCAATTGTCGGACCGTTCTCTGCCGGTGGGTCGTTCTCGAGTCTTTGAAATAGCAGTACATGTACTCTACCCAACGGCACGTCGCACGCCGGTATGATGCCTTGTAGTATGCTATGCAGAACTCGATGGCTCGATCCATGATGTCTTCTCTAAGCGATACGTCTATCCTGTTGAATATGCCGTCTTCTCCCATGGCTACAATGAGTGCCGGTGTGTCGCCCTGGCAGTGTCTACAATGCCTCTATCAGCAGAATTCTTCTGCGGTACCAGGGCATGCTCGAATAGTCAATAGACCAGAAACCCAAAACCGCCAGCTATACCCTATGAGAGACCCATCCTATGCTGTCCTGGTGTACCGCCGTCTCTATCATGCCGCCTATAAACGCCTATTGTTTTGTGACCCTCACAACACCACAGGTTTCCATCTAGTCCCGCCTCTCCGCTGGAAACAACAAACCCACCCCGCCCGGATAGGATCAGCTCCCAAACGCAGCGGTGGGGTACGCCCTGTCCTTCTTCCTGCGCCCCGCGGCCGAGCTGCTCCTCGAGCTCGAGCCGGACCCCGGGCCCGACGGCGGGGAGAGGAGGTCCTTGGTCCGGGAGGTGGTGCGCGACGCGGTGACCATATCCTCGGGGAGGTCGTTCCACTCCATGTCCGGCCGCTTGTTCTGGAAGGAAAGAGATGGCCCTGGCGGGCCTGGACGGGCTGCCCCCGGTGGGCCATCAGCAGCCGGCTGTGGTGGTGGCGGCGCCGGCACGCTGCCCATTCCGGAGAACCTGGGTAAGTTCACGGCGGCAGCGGTGACGCTCAGGGGCGGCACGGCAGAGGGGCGGTGCTGTGCTGCGTTGCCGTTCGTGGCGTCCCGGTTATGCACGCCCCGGCCGAGACCCCCCTCCCAGGCCCCGGGGGCCGTCACCCTCCGCTTAACGACCCAGGCGCTCCCCGGCTGCAGCCTGAAGTAATACTTGTCGAGCAGGACGTCTCTCTCGAACCCGCGCCTGGCGTACCACTCGAGGGCGTCGTGGTTCTCTGTCCAGACGTGGGCATAAACCCAGCTGACGTCCTCGAGGCCGCTGGCGCGCACGTCATCGACGACGCCCTCGACTGCGGCGGTGGCCAGCCCCAGGCCGCGGTAGGGAGCGAGGACGCCCAGGCTCTGGACGTAGAGGACCCGGGTGCCGGGCGCGCCGGCGCGCGCCAGCTCGGGGGAGTAGGCGCCCGTGGAGGGGTCGAAGGGGCTGGGCTCCAGGCGGCAGACGAGGCTGCCGATGACCTTGGGGGCCGCCGCGGGCGCCGCGGGGGTGAGCCGTCGCGGTCGCGAAAGAGGATGGCGCGGCTGAAGAGGCCCGACTGCGCGGGGTCGAGGATGGCCTTGTAGAAGCTGTCGGTGTAGCTGACGGGCAGGAGCAGGGCGTTTATGCGGCGCAGGGCGGGAACGTGGGCGTCGGACACGGGGACGATGGTCGCGGAGGGGTGTGGAGAGCGCGTCGAGGGCGGAACGGCGGCGGCGGTGGTGGTGACTGGCGAGGCTGAGACTACCGGCGCGACCGTCTGTGACGATTGTGGGGGCGGCCCAGGCGGAGGAGGAGGAATAGGCGAGGAGACATGTTGGGCAGCATACTTTGGCGGTTGCTGCTTGTTTGGCTGGAAGAAGGAGAGGATCGAGGGCTGCTGTGCACGCGACATGGCTGTGGCTGTCGGTGTCGAGGAGGGCGTCGATGGCGATGATGGAGGGGTGGGTGGGTTGGTTGGTGTGGAGGGGTCAACGGTGTCGGGTCAGGCGGGTGTGAGAGGCATGGCAGGGTGCGGGAGCCGGGGATGTCGGGGATTGATCGTCTAATAACTGGAGTTTGTTGATATGAGGTTGAGATCAAGGTAGAGAGAGGAACGGCGAGAGTCGAAGAAGGGCGTGGCATGCATGTTCATCTAGACTTGGGCGCATTCTGGGGGGTAAATAAGGTTGGACCCTCTGAGCTGAGCGCGTGTGTCCCTGTCCCCCAAAGCCGGTTGCAGCACAGCTGCAGCAAATCAGGGCGAGGGACCGCAGCGTCACCAACAGCCCAGGGAAGGAAGGGTCCAGACCGTGGGGCCGGCTAACTTCCCGACGCTACGGCGCAGCTTGTGTGCTTGTGTTTGTGTTCAGTTTTGGTGCTGGTTGTGGGTGGTGGCTTTTATTAGCCACTTTTGTAGAGTACCTACTATTTAGGTAGGTCGGTACAAAGTACATCGATACAACCTGTGTAACTCGACGGCCGGGCTGCTGTACAACTGAATTGCACAGACATCGTCGTTGGACCATAGACTACCTAGCTAAGTATATACCTAGGTATTGTAATCTGTTGCACGGTGCAAACAAGAATCCTTGCCGGGGGAGGGCGAAGGGCTCGTTGAAGGCTTTGATAATAATTCCGAGTTTCTCCATTACTCCTCTGTGCTACACTAGTACAGTAACCCAAACAAACGCCGCCGGTCTCCAAATCTGACTTGCATCAAATCGATCAAACGCTCACGCTCTCGCTCTCGCTCGCTCACCAATCATCCACGTACACACATCCACACTCTCAGCCTTACGATTACTCACTCGCTCCAGGTTGAGCGCCATCTCTCCATGCTTGCCTGGCCCCATCGTCCGTTCTCCTGATCGTCCACATTTTCATCCGCCTGCACAACTTGTCCAGGAGCTATTGAGCATCACGACGGCATCGTCGCCGGCTGCTGCTGCTGCTGCTGCTGCTGCTGCTTTTCATCACCTTCCCACGGCATTGTCGTTTGCCTTCAGCTTTCTCCAGCGCTATAGTGGGCCGACTGCAGGGCGGCACAGCTCGGTCCCGTGTGCTGACCGACCTCAGCGCAGCGCCCCCCCCCCCCCTTGTGTCACAAGCAGTTGCCGCAAAGGGACCACCAGACCAGCCCGAGTAGTACCCTACCCTACCCCTACAGTGCCTACCTGGGCTTGCCTACTGCAACCCGTTGGTTTGTGCTGCCCCCGTCATCCCAGGCCTGGCGTCCCAGGTTGTCAGCCTTCCCGAAATCCAAAAATTAATTCATCAATTCCCATCACCTTTTTACAATCTTCCGCACATACCCTCTTGCACATCATTCCTTTCTCTCTCCCCCTCTTCGCCCCTCCGCCTCCCTCCTCTCTCCAGATATGGATGAGGTCAAGCTGGAGAGCCTCTCCGGCAGGGCAGGAATCATCAAGGCCGCCCCGGATTCCGGCGCCCTGGATCGAATTGTAAGTATTAATCTGCCCGCCTGCAATGCGAGAAGTGCCAATGCTGCACCCGTTTGCCTTGCACAGTGCTCCACCCTGGGCACTCCGTCCTGCCTGGGCTTTGGATTGACCGTTGCCTAGTCACATCAGGTCCTCGACGACGTCCTCTACAATGTCATCTTTGATCTCGTCCTCGAGGTCCACCGCGAGGAGAAGACTCGCCGGGCCAACACCGCGGCCATCCGTGTGGAGAAACTGGCAGCCGATGCTGCAGACGCCTCAGACCCAGACACCAAGCCAGACATCCGAACAGAGACCGACGCTGCCATATACGAGGACGGCAAGGTACTGCTCAAGGGCAACCCATTACAGACCACAAAGGACATACTGTGCCCACGCTGCCACCTTCCTCGCCTGCTGCACCCCACCGACGGCAGGGGCGCCCAGAAGCCAGACCCCGGTGTCATATACTGCAAGAAGCACCCTTACATCGATAAGCCCGGCTACGACATCTACGGTCAGACATGGGTCGCCCCGGGCCCGGGCAGGGGAAAGAAGAAGAAGGACATGGAGAAGAAGCTCGATGCCAGTGTGGACGGCACCGTCACGCCCACGCCCGACGGACAGCGGCCACCAAACGTGCTGTCATTCCCCTCGGCCACCTGCAGCAAGTGTAAGAGGTGCATACTGGTTACCCGTCTCAACAACCACATGGGAGCATGCATCGGCAACAGCGGCAGGAATGCAAGCCGTGTGGCCTCGCAGAAGATCACTAATGGCGGAAATGGCGACAACACCCCTCCGTCCAGCCAGAAGGGCACACCGGTCAATGGCTCACGGGCGGGCAGTCCCAGGAAGCGCGACGCCGACGAGCTCGAGGAGGACCAAGAGTCGGATACCGCCAACCCCAAGAAGAAGAGCAAGAAGATCAGGGCACCAACCACCAAGATCCTGCTCAAGAACAAGCCCAAGAAAGACAAGGAGAGGGACAAGGTCAAGGCCAGCTCGTTCCTAAGTGTCGAGTCCAAGGTCGGCGATGACGATGACGAGGATGACAAGAAATCAACCGTCCAGGTGGTACCCAAGAAGCCCATATCAAAGCAGCAATCACCCGCCAAGAAGCTGAAGCTCGGGGCCTCAAAACCGCCTTCGGCGTCGCCCAAGCCAAAGAACGGTAGCCAGGTGGATGGGGGCTACGAATCTTCAGACACCCTCTCAGACCCACCGCGCGCATAGCGGGCTTGATAGTGAGGTGAGCGTCTACCTTGGCGGGTATGAAGAGGTCCCGGTGGCGAGGCCTGATGTTTCTGTTTCAAGTCGCATTTCGCATTTCATGGTGTCGGCCGGTTCATCATTGGAGGTTCCAAGAGTAAGCTTCAGCCTTGGATGGTTTTGCATATTGGTGTCGAGGGCGGCGTCTTTCGATGCAACTTATTACTGGCGTTTCAAGGGTGACAATCCAGCCGTATGAGAGAGGATTATGCGGTAGAGACTGGTGGAGGAGCTCGAGTTCAAGACGTGGTGTTGCGGTTTACCTTAGGCGAGAAATAAAGGTTCTGCACCCACTGAACCTCCCCCATTGAGTCGTGACCCCATTTAATTTTCTGTTGGGTCTGGCTACTAACTACACACCTGACGGAAAATCCGGAGACGTAGAGATGCGCAGGTGGCACAGAGCCAGGCATCACCTAACAGCAGTGGTTGCTGCCACAGACTAGAGTAGCGGCATTTGCTGCTTCAAGCAACACTGCGCTAGCTTCCAGTGGCTCGAGGAGTGACCGCTCAAGTGAAGTGACACCTCGGAGCTTTGGGTGGAACGACCATGGCGCTTCGTGCTAGGCCTGTGGTGAAACCGAGTCACACGGGATAATATCCCAGTTGCTCGCATGGCGCACCGAAATCATCAAACGTGACGGCAAGCGCGTGGATATCATTTGCATTCCTTTACAGGCGTATTGGATTGCCCCTTCGCCGCCGCCGCGACCTGAGGGCGCGGTGGCCACCCGGCGCGGCTGGCCTCATAGGTTTGCATAAGTAGTCAGAGCTCCCTTGCGAGCTCAAAGGTCCTAGTGTCCATCCAGCTGGGTCAACCCTAACGCTAGCACCACAAACCGAGTGCTGCAGGGTCTGGCTATATTGTGATGGGCGGACCAAGCGGCCAGGTGCAAAAGGACCTCTCGCCGTGGGGGTAGTCCCTTGCTCTTCTGGCATGCGCTTCACCCATTCGATGCACCACGTCCTCTCATGGACAGTGCCACACCTTGGTGGGGTTAACGTCCGTAGGCGCAAACAGAGAGTGGGAGCACCATACCTCCAACCATCACAACGGCCTTGATCATCCGCGCGCCCGTAGAAACACAAGCGCGCATACATCATTCATCCCCGGCGCCCTCCACGACCCTGGCGCGCACAATCTTGACCTCCTGCAAGGGCCTGTCCTCAGAATCCGTCTGCACGAGCCCGAGCCTGCGCACGACGCCCATGCCGGCCTTGACGCGCCCAAAGATGGTGTGCTTGCCGTCGAGCCACGGCGCCGGCGCGAGCGTGATGAAGAACTGGCTGCCGTTGGTGTCGGGCCCGGCGTTGGCCATGCTCAGGATCCCCGCGCCAGTGTGTTTCAGCTGCAGGGGCTTCGCGATCTCGTCGGCGAACTTGTCGCCGTAGATGGAGGTGCCGCCGCGGCCGGTCCCCGTCGGGTCGCCGCCCTGCACCATGAAGCCCGGGATGATGCGGTGGAAGACCGTCTCGTCGTAGTAGCCGCGCTGCGCGAGGGTCTCGAAGTTTGTGCACGTCTTGGGCGCGTGTGACGTGTACAGCTCGACTGTGATTGTGCCCTGCGGGTGGGATGTTTTGGTCAGCTGGGTGTTCTGGGCTGGGGGTTCTGGGCTGGGGGTTCTGGGCTGGGGGACGAGGACGGGGACGGGGACGGTGCTTGCGCTTGTGTGCGTGTGACTTACCATAGAGGTGTCCAAGGATACCTCTTTGGCCATCTTGTCTGTTGGCGCCCGGGCGAGCTGGCTGGCTGGGGTGGGTTGTCAAGATTCGGGCGCGGTGAGGCGGAAAGGCGTAGACAATTGGGGACAGCAGAAGGACTGCTGCAACTTTGGCGCGAGGCTGGAATTTGGAGGGGGGCTACTCCCTGTTTGATGACGCCACTGGGCAGCTGCCACTGGACCCTTGGGCGGCCACCTCGGCACCTCACCCCTCGTGCAAGGCTGGACCGGGTTCATCTAACAGTCACAAACAGTTTTGGGATTGGGCAGGCAGAAACGACCGCGACTCTTTCACAGCACGGCATTCATTCTCCCCACCGCATACCCACATTCTTTGTGTGCTTCTCCCTTTAGCCCAGTTTACTTGCCTCCTTCCCAGACCAAGACATCCTAGGTCGAGACTTCCGACCACCATGCTTGCAGCCATTCAGAATCAGCGTCGTTTCTAGGCTGTCGTCTGCAAAGGCCACCTCATCATCAGACGGGTTTCCTTCCAGCGTCGACCAAGTCTCTCTCTCTCGCCCCATCAACTCACTCTGGGAGCCCGTCCAGCCGCGGAGCCGTGCTAGGCCTCGCATACAGCCACCTGACATCATTTCAGAGCAGCCAGATTTAATCAGGCACGCCTCGTTCTCGTTGACACACCATCTGGAAACGCCAGCATTCAAATATACGCCGTGGACCGGGAACACGGTCCGGAACAGCAAAACTCGGTCTTCTTATCACTCGCAAAACACACCACCATGGCTGAGGCAGACCACACTGCCTTGTCGGCAGCTACTGCGACGCAGTCTGCCCTCGCAGACGAGCTCACGACCCACCCTATCCCAACAGTTTGGGACATGGTTGTTGCTAGGGACTTCTTCTCAATCGAAATCAAGATGGTCCTCAGCGCCGTGCTCATCATCTATGTCGGTGCGCACGCCTCACTTCGCAGACCTGCCTCCGCGGCACCGCCCATCAAGCTCAAGAGGAAGCGAGGCAAGCTCGTCGTGGACGACGAGAAGGAGCATTTTGCCCAGGGCTTCCAGGCCACAGATGCCATCTTGTTTCCCTTCATCGCCGCTGCTGTCCTCATCGGGCTGTACTACCTCATCAAGTGGCTCCAAGACCCCGCCTTTCTCAACACGATGCTGAGGCTCTACATGGCCATGACGGGAATTGCGTCCATCTCGATCTTCTTCGGGGACATTTCACAGTTCTTGTTGAGTATCGTCTCGCCCGACTACTGGGCCGACCGGAACGGGCGCGTCTTCGAGATCGACCCAGTCAGCCGCACCCAAAAACTCATCAAGGCTCCGCAGAAGGACGACTCCGAGAAAGAGGCCGCCCCTGGAAAACGTCTGCCCCTGCCGGGGTTTGCCTCGGAGCTGAATCTACCCACTGCCATCAGCAAGGCCGCCTGGGAGATTCGACACCTCCTGAAAGAAAGCTGCGTCTTGAGGATAAAAGTGCCCGGAGACGGCTTCACAGGAGACATCAGGATCACAAGCATCATCGGGTTCGGACTTGGCTGTGCTGTCGAGGCCCTGTACTTGTACACAGAATCGTCAATCCTATCCAATCTTATTGGCCTATCTGTATGCTACATGGCTTTCAACTGGATGTCCGTAACCTCGTTCTCCATCGGCACCCTGGTCCTGGTGGGCCTGTTTTTCTACGACATCGTCATGGTCTTCTACACCCCCTTCATGGTGGCAGTCGCCACGCAGATTGACGCGCCGCTGAAACTGACGTACGAGACCTCCGACGGCAGGAGCAGTCTCCTCGGCCTGGGCGACATCGTCATCCCCGGCATCTTCATTTGCCTAGCGCTACGGTTCGATCTGTGGAGGCATTACAACAGCAAGACCACGCGCGTGCAGGAGGATCTCGAGATTGTCACGAGGGAAGACAATGGAGACGAGGCAGCAGGCGAAGTCACCACGGTCAAGACGGCGTACCGCACCGTCAAGGCGCCGTTTGTGGACCCTCGTGGCCAGTGGGGAAACTTCCTCTGGACGACAAGCCCCAGGGATCTTGTCTCCGGCCGATCTGCCGTCAAGTCATTGTCTGACGCCAACTTCCCAAAGACTTATTTCCGCATTACCCTTCTGGGCTACCTGATTGGCATGCTCGCGACCCTTGCCGTGCTGGTGATATTCAAGCACGGCCAGCCTGCCCTACTGTACCTTGTGCCAGGCGTGGCTGGTTCGGCGTGGCTGACAGGCCTAATCAAGGGCAACCTTAAGGACATGTGGGAATATACTGAGGATGGAAGCCTAGATGTTGAGGATGTCATTGTTGAGCTCGACGGAGATGGTAATGTCATCGAAAAGAAAAAGGCAGACGCGACGAAAGATGGTGCCAAGGGAAAGGATGATAAGAAGGGGGAGAAGCAGACAGAGAAGGGGGGGAAGAGGAAAGGCGATTATGAGCTGTTTGTTTTCTCCATCACCATGCCTAGAGAGACGGACTTTAAAGAAGATTAGGCGGTCCGTACGTATTGGGAACGGTGTTGACAGGAATGGCCTCATTGGGCGGGGTGCCAGCGGCATTCATAGACGGCTCTCCTACTTGAGAGAACTTCCCTGCCACTAATGTTATACAAGCATGGAATCCACAGCTTATCGGGCTTGCGCAAACGGGTGGTCGTTGTGTGGTCTTCTCTTTTTTTTTCAAAAAAGAAAAAAGAAAAGAGAAAAGAGAAAAATCAACGGAGGAGCAAATGGAACAAAGGCCAAAAAGAACCCTTCCGTAGAGTCACAAAACACCTCCGCCCTTGCAGACCTCCTGTTCAGACTATTGATGTTTTACTGATTGCCGACGTGGCTTGAACTTGGGTCACCATCATAGGTCGAAACCTGACACCCTACCAAATGCGCCACCACACCAGTTGATATTTTCCTGAATCGCAATGTTTATATGGCTGCTGCTGGATGGGATGGGCCATAGTTTCCAGGTGGTGGCCCCCACCTGCAGAGCTGGCACGGTGAGGGCGCCTCCAGTCCTGCCTGCGTTGAGCTCCTGGCCATAGGATGATGACAACAGCTCGCTTGACTTGGGTTTTATGGCCATTTATGAAAAACGGTCAAAAAAAATTTCTTCATCTTATATTAGCTGCCTCTGCCATTGATCCTGGCGACTTAACCTGAGTACTGTATACCCACACCTATGATGAGTTTGCATACATACGATGCTCCGGCCGCATCATCGCTTTCATGATCATCATGCCCAGAAGGACGCGCCACAACCGCTGTGTTACAGTGCGCACATGCAGCGTACGCAATTCTGACAGGACAAAAGGTCCGAGTATATGACTGCTTCACTGTATGCGAAATAATCAGTGCGAATACTCGGCGAGCGAATGTACGCAATCTATATGAGTCCATCATTTCCGTCCGACGGTATGCATCCCATCTAAGTGGACAATGTGTTCCTCTTGAGTCCTCCAGGAGGACCACATCGCGTACCACACATGTCACCCTCAGTGAGACCATTCACTTTATAGTTGGTAACCACCCGCATCCATTGGAAACGGTACATAGGGCGGGATGTCACGGTTCTTGCTTCGATCGCATACGCAATCCGGTGATCACATCAGGTCCTTTGATTTCCCAATCCATCTCTGATGTCTTTGGACAACCTGGCTGGGCCAGTTACTTGAATAAATAATCAGAGAAGCAGATAGTACAAGCCATAACCTGTGCCGCTGAGCAAAATTTCAAACTGGGGGCGTCATGGTCTCGCTGTGGGAAGCAAGGAATTCAGACCCTGACATTCAGGTGTCATCCTTCTACCGGCAGCTCGCGATTCCGTCCTGCCCCCATCGATATCGTTGGCCCGGCAGAACCTCGATATGCAAGTTGCCGTTATGTAGAGGCACCTTCTGGGACAGTCTGGTACGAGGCAAAGAGGCGAGCCTCACATGTAAGCAGGGCCTCTTGTTGCACACCAATGTCTGGCCCCTTGTCATCGGTTGGGGGCATTTCCAGTCCTTAGATATATGAAGTATGGTTCTTAATTCCCCTCCCTTTCTCCTCGGTTATGATACCCTAGGGCCCAGTGGCCCCCGGAGAGCGCCACGTGGATGCGGCCGCTGGAGCAGCGCTCCAAGAAGCCGCCGCCCTGCGCGTTCACCAGGGCGAAGCTCGCGTGCACGGCTGATGCGAAGCTGTTGATTTGACAGGGTCAAGGGCCACGGACGGACGGCACGTCTTGACTCTTCACCAGTGTCTGAGTGCAGCTATTTCGTAGACTCAGTCTGGGGATAAGGGGAAAGCAGGACTTTGAAGCCTGTAGACGTTGCAGTTGTGTGCTTATGATATAGGCTTATACCATTACTGCAATCATCGGTGCACGATGGATAGAAATCCTTCGAAGAAACTAGGAAAGACAACAGGCAAATCAGTCAAATCAGTCAAACCAGTGTCCATAAGAAGAATGCCAAACACACCACTGCTCAAAGTTGCACAAGTTTGGGATATCCTTGCCAGCGCATTGGCTCATAATTAGATTTTGAGCCCACCTTCGATGCCCGTTGTAGTTAATGAATGTGCATTTTTCTGTTGCTTTGCAATTCTTTAAAGATACCGCATATTAAAATCAGATTAACAATCAAGCTCAGAGCAATCCGAACAGCTTAGAATTGTCATAAGACGAGAAAGACTGAGGAAGCATATCTATTGCTCTGTCAGATGTATCCCGCTAATTTCAATTCAATTTTTGGTATTTTTGCCTTGGTAATTCACAGACCAGAGGCCGTAAATCACATCTCAGAGGTTAGCAGTACTGGTATGCTATAACTAAGTAATTAGTGGGTACCATAGTCCAACCGAGCTGACATTTGACATCTCGGGTACCTAGATTCCTACCTGCCTAGCGAGGGCTGTAATTGTCAGTTACATTCCAAGTTGGGTATAACATGTTTTAGTGCGGCAGATGTGTAATCATAATCCTTGGTCTTTCTCCTGGGGCTCAGCCCCGAGGCACAGCTTCAGCTGGGATACGCTGGCATGTGGTTGTGGACGCTTAATACCACACCAGGGGCTCTAGAAATCATTATTAGGTAAAGGATTGCTTAACCAGGAAATATGACGGAGGCAATTGAGTTTCAATGGTGCTAACGTCATAGCTTGGCTAGATGCTACTTAGTCATTGTGCCACTGTAGATTTACACGCACAGAGGTTTCCGAGATCCCTCAAGGGAATAGTCTGGGAATGGGTGAGTCCCCGAGCCGCAGTCTCGATGCAGGTTTACCCCTATGACAGGAATTGGTATGTCTCTCAGGGCGACGTGAGGTCGGATTTAGCTTAGGTGGGTTTGGTGGGGTGGAGTGTCTCGTTTACTTGCAGCTGACATTGAGGCTCAACCTTTCGGACTCCGTAGCTCGACCGATTGTCAGCGGGATCAGCGGATCGGGCCCACTGTTGGGGAACGACCTCAGGTTACTTGAACCCGCGGTCAAGACCGTTTCCATTCCTCGGCGCGCCTCCCATGCAGACCCAAGCCACCTCTGAATCGCTGGACACAACCTCAACACCCGACCGATGGCGCAGACGTCTGGCAAACCCGTGATCGTCCAGTGGATCGTGGACACACGGAACCTATGGCCGAGCGCCGAGAAGACGGCACAGCTCGAGACAGCCGTACGTGAGCTATTTCTGCTGATAATGCCCAGGCGATTAATCCTCGCTCACATGCTGATGGCCCCGCCGGCACGAGATAGGCCGCGAGAGCCCTCGACCTGCTCACCGAGGATGAGCGGAAGGCAGTGCTGCGGTACCTGTTCGTCCGCGACGCCAAGATGTCGCTGGCGTCGCACCTGCTGAAGCACTACGTGGTGAGCAAGCTCTGCGGGGTGCCGTGGCGGGAGACCAAGATCACCCGCAACGCAAAGACCAAGCCCGTCTACGTGGACCCGGCGACGGGCAAGTCGCCGGTCGAGTTCAACGTGACGCACCAGGCGGGGCTGGTTGCGATGGTTGCGTCGCACGGCTACGAGGGCGTCGACGTGGGCGTGGACATTGTGTGCGTCAGCGAGAGGCGGGACCGCGACCACGGGGCCATCGGGCGGGAGGGGTGGCCGTCGTTTGTGGACATGCACGCGGACGTGTTCGCGCCGTCGGAGGCCAACTACCTCAAGCACCAGGTGCTGAGCGCGGTGCCGGGGCTGCCGGCGGGGGCGACGGCGGCGCAGGTGGCGGACTTTAAGCTGCGGTGCTTCTACACGCTGTGGTGCCTGCGCGAGGCGTACGTCAAGATGACCGGGGAGGCGCTGCTGGCGCCGTGGCTCAAGGTGCTCGAGTTCAGGAACTTCAGGCCGCCGCGGCCGACAGCGTCGTTTGAGGCGTCCAACGAGGACGGGTCGGACGTGGTCAGGGAGCACGACATCTGGTTCGAGGGCGCCAAGGTCGAGGATGCAAACGTGTGCCTCCGGTCGCTGGGGCCCGACTACATGACGTGCACGGCGGTGAGGACGCCTCAGCACAGGGAGGTCGGGCTGGGCCTGGATCTGGGGCCGTTTGAGGTGCTTCGCATCGAGGACGTGGTGGAGTTTGCCGAGTCCAAGATATAGATAGCGGAGGGGGTGGGTGTGGGTATAGACAGACGGCCGCCTGGCGTTCGGAGGGGCGACATGATGAGTGAGCTGAGCCAGGCCTCGTCGACGGGCCTCGCCGACCACAACGAGCTGTTGCTTACACCACCCGAAACGATCGAGGCCGTCCTTGACCTCTGTGGTGGCCTTTGAAACGAAACACGTTGGCCCCCCATGTCTGCTCACATGTCAGCATTGTCGGCACCTACTTGAGTACCTAGGTACCTAGGTACCTAGGTAGGCAATACTATTATTGGAAATCCCGAGCTGGGAGCAAGTGTTTGCCCTCGTCCACGGCTCGGCTGTGGCATGCCAGCCATATCTGCAGTGGGTGTGGGTTACACAGTATCCATCACGCACCAAGAGAGAGACCTCTAGAGAGAGACCTCTAGAGAGAGACCTCTAGAGAGAGACCTCTAGAGAGAGACCTCTAGAGAGAGACCTCTAGAGAGAGACCTCTAGAGAGAGACCTCTAGAGAGAGACCTCTAGAGAGAGACCTCTAGAGAGAGACCTCTAGAGAGAGACCTCTAGAGAGAGACCTCTAGAGAGAGACCTCTAGAGAGAGACCTCTAGAGAGAGACCTCTAGAGAGAGACCTCTAGAGAGAGACCTCTAGAGAGAGACCTCTAGAGAGAGACCTCTAGAGAGAGACCTCTAGAGAGAGACCTCTAGAGAGAGACCTCTAGAGAGAGACCTCTAGAGAGAGACCTCTAGAGAGAGACCTCTAGAGAGAGACCTCTAGAGAGAGACCTCTAGAGAGAGACCTCTAGAGAGAGACCTCTAGAGAGAGACCTCTAGAGAGAGACCTCTAGAGAGAGACCTCTAGAGAGAGACCTCTAGAGAGAGACCTCTAGAGAGAGACCTCTAGAGAGAGACCTCTAGAGAGAGACCTCTAGAGAGAGACCTCTAGAGAGAGACCTCTAGAGAGAGACCTCTAGAGAGAGACCTCTAGANCCCCAACCCCCCCCCCCCTTTCATATGCTACAGCCACCGCAGCCTTACTGTTAATCAACCACCAACCACTGGCATTTTTGTGAGACACGTCGAGATTAACAGCACCTCTCTCGAGCAATGTCCGAGTCTGGTGATAGGTATGATGCTATTCTGCATTTTTGCTGTCGTCCTTCTTGTTGCTGCTGCCCCGTGCCGAGAGAGCTGTCTGCTAATACGTGGGTCCTTTTTGGGTCTCCAGTTCCCACAAGCGCTCCAGATCGGCAGCTGCTCTGTCCCTCCTTCGACGTGTCCGCGAGCCCGACGACACTCCTCAAAGCCCTGCCGGCTCCGACTCCTCTCCAGTAGCCTCCAACCCCCCAGCGCCTGCATCGACCGTTTCCATGTCACAACAACAAGCAAACAGGAGCCAGGGCTCCAGGCTCTCCCTCGCCGGTTCGGTCAGCGGCCGTGTGCCCTCCTACCAGGCCCAGCCTCAACCCCAGGCCCCGTCGCCAACCACACCGAGGGCCGCCGCCACTACCTCCGTCTACGACAAGGGGAACACTATTGAACAGTCCGTCCGCAAGTTTCGCATCGTCGAGGCCTTGCGCAGCGGCGATACCGCGTCAATCTCCAGGGCCATCCGCGAGACCTCAGAAGGCGGGCCCAGGCCCAGCACCTCTTCCATCAACACCCTGTCGGGAGGCGCCCTGGACGACACCACAGTCCTCCATCTTGCTATCCAGGTCGCCGAATTCCCCGTCGTCGAGTATGTCATATCCGACGGTGCGGGCTACGTCGACATCAACGCCAGGGACAAAGACGGCAACACGCCGTTGCATATTGCTGCCAGCCAGGGGAGGACATCGATCGTGAAGCTGCTGCTGGAGCAGAAGGACATCAATGATGCTATCGCAAACAACCAGGGCCGCTTGCCCCTCGATCTCGCGCGCAACGCCGACATCTTCCAGGTCCTGCAACTGTCCCGCTCTCTCTTCGCAGAATCCAAGATCAAGCAGGTTCAGGAGCTGATCAGCCAACAAGATTACAAGACCCTGGAGCAGGTGCTGGAGGAGACTCGCCTCAAGACCGTCTTGGACATCAATAGCACCGAATTTGTCCTCGACCCCCTGACCGCCCAAGCTGGCGGCACGCTTCTCCATGAGGCCGCCCGTCGCAAGAATACCGCCCTCATCCAGATCTTGCTCCTGCACGGTGCAGACCCCTTCAGGCGAGACCGGAAAGGCAAGCTGCCCCAGGACGCGACCAAGGACGACGTGACTCGTGCTATGCTCAAGAAGTCCCCCGCCGCAGTCGCCGCCCAACGAGGCATCCAGGAGAAGGCCGTGCTCGGGACAGCATCGCAGGCCGCAGCCGCAGCTCCTGGTGATCCGCTCCTGGGCAAGGAGGCCAGAGAGATGAAGGGCTACCTCAAGAAGTGGACCAACTACCGCAAGGGGTACCAGCTGAGGTGGTTCGTCCTCGAGGACGGTGTCCTGAGCTACTACAAGCACCAAGACGATTCTGGCTCTGCTTGCCGTGGCGCAATCAACATGCGCATCGCCAAGCTCAACATGAGCCCCGACGAGAAGACCAAGTTTGAAATCATCGGTAAATCCTCGGTCAAGTACACGCTCAAGGCCAACCATGAGGTAGAGGCTAAGAGATGGTTCTGGGCCTTGAACAATGCCATCCAGTGGACAAAAGACCAGGCCAAAGAAGAAAGTAGGCAGCGCGCCACCGAAGCCGAGATGCTGAACAAGGCAAAGGAGAATGTTCAGGGCGCCTCGGGTGGCGAGAGCACGAGCGAGAATGCGAGCTTCCTCGAACCTGGTCCGCGGGCCAGTACGCAGCTCACCCGGCTGCAGTCTGCTACCAAGTCCGGCAGCAAAGTGACCAGCGCGGGAGGTAGTGTCGCTGAGGAGGACGAGACAGACCGCGACACTAGGGCGGGATTTTCCGTCATGCATGACGAGGAGGATGACGACGGCGATGCCTCGAGTGGCCGTGAACAGCCGAGCGCCGCCAAGGACGCCTTCAACATCACTGCGCAGTCGCTGAAGCTACAGCTGGAAACCATGGCGCAAGTCAACGCCGCTCTTGTCGCAGAAGCCAGCCAAAACCCTAATGTGAAGCTATCGGATCCCAAGACGGCAGGGGCTCTCGCCACCTACGATGCCGCTATTCGATCCATGGCAGGGCTCGCTGGCGATCTCATGCGCATCTCTCGTGATAGGGACGCGTACTGGCAATACCGCCTGGACCGAGAGGTTGACATGAGACGCATGTGGGAAGAGAGCATGGCACAGGTTGCCAAGGAACAGGAAGTGCTGCAGGCCAGGATTGGCGAGGCCGAAGAGAAGCGAAAGCACACGAAGCGGATGCTCAAAGAGGTAGTGAACAATAACATGACCGAGAGCCAGATGGCTTCCCCGGGTCTGGCTCCTAGCTCCGACACCCAAGGATCTGGAGAGGCAGAGGATGCCCAAAAGTCACCGGCACGGAGCCTCCCGCTCAGCCGCCACGAGACTGTGTTCACAGAGATCGCGAATCTCTCGGAGGACGAGTCGGAGGATGACGAGGAATTCTTTGACGCTGTCGATGCTGGAGAAATTGAGGCGAAGCCCTTACCACCTGCCACGGCTACGGACGAAGAGAAGAAGCAACTGGTGACATCCACCGGGATCGACATCAGCAGCTCCTTCCACGGATACGAGAACGGCATACGGACGAGGCTGAAGATGGATGCGGATGACCGGCCGAAGATCTCACTTTGGGTAAGCCAACTGTTTCTATAGGCTTACACGCAGAGGACTGACATTCTGGTTTTAGGGTATTCTGAAATCGATGATCGGCAAGGACATGACCAAGATGACCCTGCCTGTATCCTTCAACGAGCCCACTTCACTGCTTTACCGCTGCGGAGAGGACATGGAATACGCCGACCTCCTGGACCTTGCTGCTGACCGTACCGACTCAATCGAGCGGCTCCTCTTTATCGCCGCATTTGCAGCAAGTGAGTATGCTTCTACCATTGGTCGCGTGGCCAAGCCGTTCAACCCCTTGCTCGGAGAGACGTTTGAGTACGTCAGGCCCGACAAAAACTACCGCTTCTTCATTGAGCAAGTCAGCCATCACCCGCCTGTTGGTGCCGCTTGGGCCGAGTCTCCGAAGTGGACGTATTATGGCGAGTCGGCAGTCAAGTCCAAGTTCTATGGCCGATCTTTCGATATCAACCCGCTTGGCACCTGGTTCCTGAAACTGCGGCCTACTTCCGGTGGCGAGGAAGAGCTCTACACGTGGAAGAAGGTGACGTCGTCGGTGGTCGGCATTATCACCGGTAACCCCGTCGTCGACAACTACGGTCCCATGGAGATCAAGAACTGGAACACCGGTGAGGTCGCACATCTGGATTTCAAGCAGCGTGGCTGGAAGGAGTCATCGGCATATCAGATCGCTGGCAAGGTTGTGGACGCCAACGGGCGCGTACGTGTCAGCATCGGCGGCAAGTGGAACTCCAAGCTCTACGCTCGCGTCACACCTGGCTACGAGGCTCCCGTCGAGGCACCGGCCAACGACAACGATACCATCTTCAGGGGCAGCCTGGGCGAGTCTGATCCTAACAAGGCTTTCCTAATCTGGCAGGCGAACGAGCGTCCCAAGGGCATCCCGTTCAACCTGACACCATTCGTGCTTACGTTCAACCACATCGATGATCAGCTACGTCCCTGGCTCGCCCCGACCGACTCTCGCCTCAGGCCTGACCAACGGGCAATGGAGGACGGTGAGTACGACTTCGCGGCGACGGAGAAGAACCGCCTTGAGGAGGGGCAGCGAGCTCGGAGGAGGGAGCGTGAGGCCAAGGGCGAGGAATTCGTGCCCGCCTGGTTCACGAAAGCAAGGTGTGAGATCACTGGCGAGGAGTACTGGAAGTTCAACGGCAAGTACTGGGAGCAGAGGGAGAAGGCCGGCAAGGGTGACAAGAGCGCGTGGGAGGGGCTGGAGCAGATCTATTCGTAGGATGGCGATATCAGCTACTTGTTTAGCGGGTGGTGATCTGAAGGGGTTTTTGTATGGGTGGGAGAGTAGACAGAGTAATGAGGCAAGACACGGCTAAAAATAAATTACACAAAGGCCACC
This sequence comes from Stenocarpella maydis, assembly GCA_002270565.1. Taxonomy (NCBI): domain Eukaryota; kingdom Fungi; phylum Ascomycota; class Sordariomycetes; order Diaporthales; family Diaporthaceae; genus Stenocarpella; species Stenocarpella maydis. The sequence goes on from NQMI01000034.1 coordinate 313,563, forward strand.
TGCGGTAGAGTGCATGCATATGCTAGTAAATTCATGGGTGCTATCGAATCTGACATTGGTAAAGGCCATGAAGCTTGCAAGTGGCACCACGTATAGATACTTTATCTACATTCATGCGACACAATTGACTTGGATTCTTAAAATGATTGGCTGTTCTCTATATGCTTCAACGTCGCCAGCTACGTAGACTCCCTGGAGGGCAACAAGACAGCTGGAAAGCTTACAGAGCAATAGAAGAGACATTCACCTATGCTAATATATCATAAACCACCTGGAGGCGTCCGCAGCCGGGCCCAACTGTGGCCAGCCTCCAACACCTTACGGCAGCAAAAAGGGAAGGGGCAACACGCTCGTTGCGCACTGCTATGCCCACTGGTTCAGATGGCTGAGTCCCTGCTCGTACTGGACGACGATATTGGCACAAGGCACAGCAAGATATCGTTGGCGAAGGTTTCCTGGTGACCGTTGAGCAGCCCGCCTGGCTAGGGGACTCCGAGTCTTTCCATATCCTCCGCCGGTATCGAGATCAATCACAAGGCTAGCTTCAAATGGTGTGCTCCTTTATCATTTTTGAACAATATTTAAACCATCCAATTGCGAGTACGACCATTTGCCAAACCTCTTATTCCATCACTGCTCACCAAGGTGTTTCGCGAATTCTGGGGGCTCTGTATTGCTGCTTTTTAACTCGACATAAGAGAATGCCTCCATGCCAGGATTCATAAACATCTCCCCACAGTGTGACACATGCCTTTCATTATCATACCTCGCCTCTATCTTAACGCCCGTGGTTTTAGATCTCTGCAATTTCCGCCAGTAGTAGAAGCAGTGCATGAAATGCCAGCGGGGAGTCGTCCAGAAGAGCTTGCCAGGTGTGTCTGCGAGGGCGCCAACCTCCACCAAACTTAGCTCTATCGTGTGATTGGCATCCGCCCAGTACTGCCATCGCCCGTCTGGCCCGTCGCCGTCCTTGTCGAACTGGGCCATGAGGTCTTTATCAATGCAGTGGGGAGGCAGCCAGGCTGCTGCCATAGTGTCGTACTCGCAGCCCAACGACCTGGCCTCGGCAACCGAGTCGCCACAGTCACAAGGTCCGAGCTCATCGCTGACGAAGGAGTGACGGTTCGTCATGACTATGGCGGACGCAGCGAGCGCAATCAGGGACACATCTTTCAGAGTCGAGATCCACTGTGGGATTGTTCTCTTCCTGCGTTGTGCACGTAACGGTGGTTTCTGGTGTGCTTCCTCAGCGAGAAACGGTTCATCATCTCCATGGGAGTTTTGTAAGCTAGGTCACAAAGAAAACAAAATGTCAGAAAGAAGGCTGGACAAAGTTTGAATATGTCATACTTACGTGCTGTAGGTGGGCGACATCTTGCTTTTTGGAATGGTAATCAAAGTGAATTGCAAGTTGCAGTGAGGAATGGCAGAAAGAAAGCCAGCATGTAATGTTCCTTTACTCGGAAGCTCTTCGGCGCAGACTGCTCCAAATAACCCCAACACTTGCACTTATCTGGGAGAATGCATATTCCAATAGGCAGGATCAACTTCATTGCATTTTTGGAAGTTGACAAGCAACAAGCTCTGTTATCACAATTGCCGCTGGAATGGGCGGGCCTGCCAAGGTGAATTGCATAACTATCCATGTCAGTTCTCTCAGTCAAGCCTTTTCCCGGAGCTAAGCTTTTCTCCATAATAAGCTGACTGCAAACCTAGGTATGTAGCTAGGATATTAATCCATCTGATCCTGAGTGCACACAGTGTGTCTTGGCAAGAGCCCATGCAGCTTACTGACCAGCCGGAAGGATGTTATCCATATGCTATGCTAGGTGGAGCGACCTTTACACGACACCGCAGCAGCCCTCAAGTGAGCCTATCAATCCAGTGACACTCCCTACTGGGTACATACGTATCCACACCTTATCCAGAACTAACTCAACATGCTATGCCGCAGCTGTGCCACCTGCTTAGTCCTAACGCCCAAGGAACACATTGTCCGTGCAGATATGGAAGAATTGATTCCATAGCCCTCAGCGGTGAAAGAAGCCAAACTTCATCTGTAACCCACATTCCATGTCACCCACCATGGAAGGATCGACTCCATGGCCCTCAGGGGTGAAAAGTAGCCGAACTTCGGCTGTAATCCACATTCCATGTCACCCGCCCAATGACTCGGCCGTGAACGGGGAAGTCAACTAGTGGGGACTCGAATATGGATGAGGCTGATATGGCAGTGGCCTCTAGCTAGCCCCGTCTACGCAGTCAGCCGCCTGTAATCTTTTCAAGATGTATCTACGGAAGGATTGTAACTTGTACGAGAGGATCAGGTCTTCTTATCTTCACCAATAAATTTGATAATTTGGATTCGTAATTGGTCACCCTTGTTCAGCGCAAGACTGGACTGTGGTAGAATCCCATTGAGGCCCGTCCGTTCTTCTCACCCTTGGCTGCGCCAGACGACTTGACGAACTCTACTGCCACCACTTGAGACACCAGATACTGCGCTACATACAACATGGATACCAAGATTCACTACATCCTGTCTTCCTGCATGGTCCTTGCGGCCGGTCTGATATTTGTTTTTGGAGGGAAGCAACATCCTACAGCTTTAGAATGTACTATGAACATGCATTCATGGTGTAAGTCTGTTTGCCCGATAGCATCAGGCCTCCCCCAACTAAACAATTTTGATAGCTCCAGCATGGGGTGCTGTTGAGCAAAGGTGGGAGACTTTCCAAAACGACTTCTCTCAAAAGTCCGTGTTTAGAGGCCAGCCCACGGCCACAATAGAAGCGGCATGGGATTCTATCTTGCCGGGTGAGTCTACGCTATCGAAGAGGTCAAAGAGTCTCATTTTGAGACTGACTCAACAATCTTAGAGAAGCCTGTTTCAATGTCCGCAGATGACGTGGAACTCCCCAAAGGTTTTCAACCAAGTTCTCTGGTTGCGGACGAGTCGGGCAATTTACTGGGCCATCTTGAAGTTTTCAGGAATCTGGCCTGTCTCAACTTGCTCCGCCAGCATACATTCAGAGATGATTACGACTATGCTAGCCTGCCGGCTTTCCAAGGGACGGAGGGTGAGGTCATGAGCCGCATGGATGGGTGCGTTCAGAGACTGCGAAACGTTCTAATGTGCGAGGGTGATGCCACTCCTTACCTGATCATGCTCACCCCGGAGAAGAGGGAGAAGGAGTCACCAGATTTCAACACGCTGCACTACTGCAAGAATTTTGATGGAGTTTTGAATTGGGCTAGAGCAAATGAGGCCCAGGACGGCGTGGAGAGCCCACCTCTTTACAGCTCCGCATACGTATGATTGGTTGGCTAGAAATCATAGAATCCACCATGATTCAATTGCCTGATAGCGTCTAAGAATTTGCTTGAATTATTTGGTATTTCTTCAGAATTTGGTATCTAGGGCTCAAAGGTGCGAATGTGTAGAGGTCCAAAACCCGGTGCAGGTTAATTACCTCAGCAGAGAAAACAACCAGGGGTGGCTTCCTACATCTCTAGCGCTTTATTTAATCATCTTTCACCCCTCTATACTCTCCCATCTATATACCTTTGTTATACAGTATCTCAACTCCACCCCAGGCTATATAGCAAGCAGTCCGGCAAAATGAGAATCGATCACGACAAGATAAAGGGCATCACTTTCAGTGCCGCCGCCGCAAGCATGCTTTGCGGTGTCATAATAGGCTCGACACTCACACAATTCATTTTCCCCCGACCAGATTGGCGCACATGCCGCCAAATTGGTCTGGAGGCCAGCGCTACTGGGACCCGTCATAAAAGCGAGGAGGCATGGAATAGATCCGCCTCACAAGACAAGCCGCATTGTAAGCCTCAAAGCTCCAAAAAAAAATCCGAACTTTTCTTTGTATTCACCAGGACACGCCCTAGCGTTTGAGCTGCTACACCAAAACGGCTACCCGACCGACCTGCAGACACTACGTACCTTTGGCACCCACGACGCCTTCACTCCCTTCAAGGGCCCGCCCACCAAAGAGGTCGACGAGGCGTGGTCCAAATACTGGAAGGTGTGGATGTTCAGCGTCAATGAGGACGCTTTCAAGGCTTCCGTCCCGCAGCACTCGGAATCAGCCGTTCGTGTCCATGACAAGAGGCACGATGATGGCAGCGCAAGCCCGCGTTATCTTGCAACGTTTGAGGCTACACATCAGCTCCATTGCCTATACAATCTTTTTCGAGCATCGTACCTCGACTACTATTCGGATGAAAAGAAGCAATACGATGCAGACCCAATGCAATGGCATGCGCGAGTGGACCATTGTGTAGACATACTGCGCCAGAAACTTGCTTGGTAAGGTTTCCGCCACCCTGAGCAGTTCTCAACTCCTCCTAAATTTCGCTGTGATCTGACTGACGGGCGAAAGTGACCGTGACACCTCGTTGATCACCTACAATTGGGTAAAAGGCAAGAAAGGACCGGTGACAAACTTCAACGTGCAGCGGGTCTGTCCGCGTTGGGAGCATTTGGATGAGTGGGCCGCGAAATACGAGGTGACAAGCATTCCTACCAAGCCGGAACATGCTGTGCAACTCGATAGTATTCCTTAATTGATTATTGGAATAGCGGGGCAAATATCCTCGATAGTGATTAGGCAAGGTGGGGGGGGGGGTCCTAGCCAGAAAACTGAAGAATAAGCGCTTGCCCGATGGATCTGGGCATTTTTGTTTCGGCATTCTTTCTTGCAGTCTCGTCGTTTTGTTACCAATAAAAGAATTATTGTTTAGGATTCCGCACCAAAATGGACGACCTGGAGACGAAAGAGCTCCTCACTCCAACTTCACAAGCGTCACATCATTTTGAAATCTCCAGCCAGCGCTATGTTCGGAGGGAGCGGCACATGGCAAGCCTGATAGTTTCGTGCATTCTCACCTCCATGATAACCGCCCTATCATGTTGGTTTCTATACCAACCATCCACACCCGACGCAGTGGATGACCCTTCGATCCAATTTTATTGTGAGTTCTTTCGAGTGGCCTTGTAAAAGTTCATGCGGCCGGGGTTAACAGGCATCTGTGCGGCAGCTCCCGCGAACGAATACGTGGAGTATATCCCACACGTCTTTCAAAGGAGTCGCGGGGATGACAAGACTCCCTTCCAGGGTTGGCCCACAGACGATATCGATAGGACTTGGCAAGAGTCTTATGTTCGTAAGTTAAGACTCTTTCTGTCCCTTGCGGGATCCAGCTAATACTGATTTTACCAGCCGGGATAGTTTCTGTGATAGATGGTAAGACGGCGTCCTTTCTGCCAGAAAAAACCGAGCGCCTGGCGGTCAAAGGCAGAGAGGACCAATTTGTGATGACTCTCGACGTATTTCACCAGATGCACTGCCTAGACGTAGTGAGGATGGCTTTGTACCGTGACCGATACGACAAACATTTCTACTTTCCAAATGGAACGGTAGATTATTGTAAATGGTTGCACGTTGGTAAGTGCAGCGCTTCCTGGCCCCGACTAGATTCTCGACCTCACAGTTCCCTTTCATTCTATGGGTTCAATGTTACAGGAGCTAATAAAGATCGCCATATCAGACCACTGCCTTGATCAGGTACGTCAAGCGTTAATGTGCAGCGCAGACGTCAGCGTTGTGTACTACGCTTGGAGCGACATCGTGCAGGGAGTCCGGCCCAGAGTCGACAATCAGCACACGTGCAGGAACTATAGTAAACTCCTCGATTGGGCTTCGGACAGAACCATTCCCGAAACCGACTGGCACCCGAGTCGTCGTGTTATCGTTGGTGAAGATGGAGACTTTGAGATCCAGCAAGGCAGAAATCATGCCGTGGACGGTCAAGGAGAATGTAATGGAATTTAGGGTCTAATATAGTTGAATGCAAACGGCTTCAGCGCGCATTCACATGACCATACTGTGTTTTCAAACTGAGCCTATCGAACAAAACCATAGATCTCCATGAACCCTTTTGGCCATGTGAGATGCTTTGAAGCGCTTTGATGACTTTAAGTTACTAGTATGTTCTGTAAAAATACTTACATATTTACCATTAGAGCTACAGTCTCGGGGACAAATTTAACTGTTAGGTCGATCTGTGAGACCAATTGAGAGGAATGGGTTATTTTCCTGCTCCGGCAGCATAGCATCACCGTGCAAGACTTTTTACGACGACTGGCACTGAAGTGCAAGAGAACACACTGATATTCACTGTCTCTAATAAAAGCCATTTTGCTCGGATTGGTCCATACGCGCAACTATGACATATACTAGATACCTCGGAAGCACTCATTGACGACAATCCACAGATTTCCCAACAATCAGAAATTCAACTCCCGGAAGCAACAGTTTTAGCTGTGGCAAGAGCGTTTGAACCTGTCGAACTTGGATGCGCGGAGGAGCTAGCTGCAGTTCCGCTGTCAACACCTGCACCCAAGGTCTTGGTCACTGAGGCAATTACACTCACCTTTAGAGGAAGCTCTTCCTTACTCATCGTACTCGCCGTAGTTCTTGGTCCAGGGGATAGCGCATCGCTTCACAGTGGTGCCGTTCTCATCGACAGAGCCGACGCAGGCGCGCTCATCAATATCCCGCTTCTCGTCGTACTCGCCATAGTTCTTGGTCCAGGGGATGGCGCATCGCTTCACAGGTGCGCCGTTCTCGTCGACAGAGCCGACGCAAGCACGCTCGTTGAGGACCTCGCGCTTCTCGTCGTACTCGCCGTAGTTCTTGGTCCAGGGGATGGCGCATCGTCGCAGCAAAGTGCCATCTTCCTCAACGGAGTCGAAGCAGGCGCGCTTCTCATCATATTCGCCATAGTTTTTGGTCCAGGGGATGGCGCATCGCTTCACCTTGTTTCCATCCTCGTCAACAGAGCCGACGCAAGCACGCTCGTCGAGGACCTCGCGCTTCTCGTACTCGCCGTAGTTCTTGGTCCAGGGGATAGGGCAACGCCTGACGATGGTGCCATCTTCCTTGGTGGAGCTGGTACAACCGGGAGCTGCCAGCACGGCGGCTGAAGCAGAAAGGACGGTTGCAAGAATGCTCAGCTTCATTCTGAAGTTTAGGGGGCTTCTGATGTATGAATTTAGGGAAAATCGAAGGACTCAAGTGCTTGGAATGACTAGAACAGAGTGCGAATGCTGGACAAATGGAACTCATTGATGGTAGCAGAGGCGATCCTTTTGTATTCGGACGTGGGAGAAAGTCATCGCGCTGTACCGAACCTTTTGCAGTGCTCATTCCTGCTGCGCCCTCATCCTGGCAACATTACTCCGTAACGCGCAAGTGCAAAGCATCACGGCAAATACCCAACCTCCAACGGTCGTAGTCCCATTTGGTTGTTCTTCGCACTATCTACATACTAGTACACCGTGGATTCAACCCCACACCAGTTTACAAGCATATGGTAGAGTTTTTTCTAGAGAACACAAACCCGTTTATTGCACCTCAAAGAGTTCCGCCTCATGCATTTACTCATAACACATTGCATTCAATATATCGGATGCGATTGTGCGGTAGACTGGGAGACCTACACAAAGGACGTTGTAATAAGATATGCCTCTTTATCTGGACCCACTGGGTCACACTCAGCAACCTACATACTTGTCTCCATAAGCTTATTGATCTGGACCCACTGGGTCACACTCAACAACCTACACTACATACTTGTCTCCATAAGCTTAACCGTTGGCTTGTCTTGGCGGAGGATTTGTGGGGTGATTCAGCTGAGTCCGGAGGAGCAACACACCCATGCTCTTACACAGTGCCTAACCATGTACTTTTGCTGACAACGCAGTAGCCCCGTTCCAGGCCCACTCGGAACATTGAATACACACTACAAGGGTGGATCCTAGCCTCAGCCTTACCCTCCGCCTCCTCCAAAGCCATCTCCGGCGCTCTTCGATTTTGAAACTCCCGTGGGCGCTGTAGGTAGGTACTCCGCCCAAAGCACCGCTCGTATTAAGGTCCACCCTGGCATTCTTGCCAGATCCCAGCTTCATGGAGCGCCCGCGCTAGCTGATCGAAGGATCAAACTTGAAAAATGGCGCAGCGAGCGGGGAGCGATATTCCTTTCACAACTGGAGTTTGGCGCGGCTGCCCTGCCCCGGAGGTGTATGAGGGCGGTATGCATCTATCACAAATCAGATTTCCGGCTGCCAGAACTCCTTTGTGTGGTCGGCGTATGGTCCTCGTACTGGAATTCGGGCATCCTGCTTGACGTTTGACTGAACGAACCAAGGTGGCCTGTCTTCCAAAAGCGGTGCTCAAGTGACCCTCAGAGGGAAGCAACATTCTGTGATCGAAGTCCATCCGCATCACTCTCAAAGTTTTCCCAGGTCGTTGCAGCACTGATCTTTTCTGTCATTCTTACCCCTGTCAAACAAGACTATCATGGCGCCGAATCATCACTACAGCCAACTGGTGCTCAACACCGTTGACGACGAAGTTGAGGACAGCTTTGAACCCACAGAGAAACTGGACGGCCCCATCCAGGTACACACTTGTCACAGATGTAAAAGAAACATTTGGCCTTGGGCAGCAGCGTTCACTTTCCTCTGTCTTGTATCACTACTTGTCCTCACTGCCATCACTCGATCGCCGAGTGAGTCTGAATGCTTGGAAAAGCTCTCAGTTTGGTGTAAGTACCTTGTACTGTGGTCAATACGTCCTGCATGCTGAGTGTACCATAGCTCCCGCTTTTGAAGCGGTGGAGTACGTCGATGTCCAATTCCAAAACAGCTTCTTTGAAGAATCAAGATACAGAGGCCGACCGACGCCAGAGTTAGAGAGGGCGTGGTTTGATCTTTGGAACTGTGAGTATGATGCATCTGCACCGTCCGAGGCAAGGCTTTGGCTGCGAACATGACTTCTGACTCCGGCAGTCGGCCCTGTGAACATCCCGGTGGACAAGCTCGGCGCCTTGAACAAGTCGGAAGACGACGACTGGCAGCGAACGAAGCCTGAGGCGGGAGGAGGTGTGATTGGGTCACTGGAAGGTAATTAGAAGAGTCTCTGCAGAAAGGAAAAGTGATCGTCTGTAGTCAAGACTGTTGACATGTGGAAGTTTTCCACCAAATACATTGTCTAGATCTCATTCGTCAGTACACGTACAGGGACGAATACGACTACAGCAAGCTGCCGAGCTTTGACGGTTCACCGCGGCTCGTGCGAGAGGTAAGTTAAGCAACCAGATCAGGGTGGGTGTGGGTTAGGCCCTGGAACTAGCTGACAGTCGCAGCATGTCGACCACTGCATTAATAGTCTGCGGATTTATTTGCAATGTGCGTCAGATGTGACTCCATACCTCATAAAGCGGGACACACAAAAGCCTTTGGGCATCGACCCGGACTTCAACACGCAGCATAAATGTCGCAATTTCGATGCAATACACGCGTGGGCAAAAGGGCACGAGCTCGACACGGATGATTACCAGAACCATTTACGGTGAAGTTGGCTTTGATATCAGATATTCGTCAGCATTTAGTGGGCGTTACACATCTTACATGATAGTGGCGAGGATACAAATAAATGGCGTAACAGGCAATAGCTCAGTAGATAGACAAGCCTTGAAAACCAAATCTGACCTTGCTTGCGCATCTAGACTCGTTGTAAACTTGGAAACCCCAGATTTTCCAATCAACCTCGGAAGCCCTGCCACCTGGATAATCTTATGTCCTCACGACGTTTGGACTAAGCACAGCCAGGTAGAATTAGTCTCCTGCCAGGGAGGAGCATGAGGTTTCCTGAAACCTTGGCGCTGCATTGAGGTACTCTCAGGACATTTGCAACAACTTCACGAAATTATCATGACAATAGATTATAGATTCTTATTCCCATGCGTCTGTTTTACCACTATCCTATCCACGTTCAGAATTTTGTGATAAAAATCGCTGCGCAGCCATCGCAATGCTAGTTGATGGAAGATCAATCAGGCGCCAAAATACATCTGCAACCCATATAACCACAGTGACCAACACAACATAGGCTGCGGCAAACCCTACAACGTATCTCCAAACCTCTTGGGTTCCAGAAATTCTCCAGAAGAAGGGGAACACTGCGTAGCCAACAGTGTGAACCAGCGGGCCATGAACAATATAGAGGCTAAAGCTTATTTTCCCCAGATACTGCAGAAATGCAGAGTTGAGCACCTTGTTCGCAAGGCTTTTTTCCACTTCCACATGAGTGACTAGCACGATGAGAAGCATGCCTCCTATATTTGGAAGAAACCGAAACGGCGCCGGGTCAGAAGACGGAATGAGCCGAGAAAGAAGCTGATATCCAGGAGTGTCTGCCATGCAAAAGTCCGGAGAGGACAGCAAGTGCAGGCTCCCAAGGAAGGCGACCAATCTTGTGGCTGCGAATACAACACGATGACTTGGGCGTCGGTGTATGGCCTGCAGGGCTCCAGAAGATTGAGCCCTGCAGGCTATTGAAGTATCCGCTGCCAGGAGGCCTGCAAAGAAGAGAGCGACATCCCACCGGTCAAGCAAGTAGACATAAATAATAATGGTTGCCATGAGGAGCTTCCTGACGACTGGCCTCAAGGAGAGATATGCCGGCAAGACGAGGAAGACCGAGAGCGAACATCTGAATTCGGCTGGAATCGTCCAGAGGTGGACATCGTAGGGATTGTTGAAATCTCCCCACCAAAAGACTCGGCACATTTTCCACGTCTGGCGGAGCCAATCCAGTACCTGAGCACCAAGTGATCCCATCCTTTGATGGTGCGTTTCCTGAATGACCGGAATCCAATGCGAATGAAGTGCGACTTGGCGTCCTGGCTCATACGCACCCAGGTGGATTGCGACCATGGTCGCCATGGTCGCAACTATTGGGGGGAGATAAATACGGATAGGTCGACGAAGCAGTCTTGCGGCGGTGGTCGCTGCCGCTCTGGAGGACGTCGATTCCGAGGATGAATTTGCCTCAAGAATCGGTTTGTAAGACAGCACGTATCCAGACACGACGAAGAATACAGAAATTGGCCACGTGCCACTGTAAATAAGTCGTAGAATTGGTAACTGGTGAAACCAATTTGTTGCTGTTCCTAGATCTTCAGGCCGTCCACACGACTGCATTGAATTGTAGGATAACCCGTAGCCGTAGAAGACGAAAGATTGAAACGCGTAGAGAATGTGATAATTCATGACCGAATACGCCGCAAGGCCTCGAAGTCCGTCCAGCGATGATGTTGAAGAAGGCCTCCGTGCTGACGCAGATTGATGTCCGTTTCCATCCGGCAACAAGAAACTTGGTAGTAAGATGGAAAGCGACTTTCGAAATGTGTTTAACATATCGAGAGGAGAGCGCTTCCCATCGCCCGGAGGGTTTCCCTTTTCCTCGTCTTCTTCCGACCGCGACTCCGATGTCATCAGAAGCTCTAACTCATCTCTGACACGGTTCTTCCAGAACAGACGGAGAGACCCATGCGGAGCTGCCCACTTAAGAGCGTCGAACATGGCTGCAAACGCTTGGATTGTCCGTTTTGATTTCAATTGACTCCTTGCCGTAGTAGTATTTCTGAAGACTGTCCTTGCGTACAAGTCAGTCCTGAGTAAGGCAATGGCAAAATCTGGGAGTGGCACAATGCACGAGGGCGGATCGATGGCGCTGCCGGCCTCTGAGCTCAAACCCAACGTTTAAGGGATGGGAGGAGGTGAGAGAAGGAGCCACTGCTGTCAACTGGTCTCTGGTCTTGGTTGTCCGCCTGACTGTAAACAGGTAGCTGCGCGACGAGGACCAAAACTCCAGTGATTGTCACGGTTCGGTGGAATGTCTGTCCACGTGCCTCGTTTTGGCGGGTCTTTTTTTTTGGGGGGGGGGAGGGTTCTTTCAAGAACCAGGAATAGCCATGGAGATCGCTAGTCGTAAATCCTTCAGATACTACCGTGTAAACTGGGGTGCAAAGGAGCTGTATATCGCAGGATGGACACCAGTGATGGTGTCCTTCCTTGAACCCGGCGGTGAGGGCCCTGACCAACTGCTTGACCCTTGCATCTAGTGGAGCTGACTTGACCCCACTAGCAGGCGCAACATTGGAGTGTAAGCGCCAAATTCTTACATATTCTTAACAGCTATTATTACTAGTAGTGAGTTATCGAGTTACCAGGTACATTGGTTGAGGCAGGGCACATGGTAAGTGACGGGTCAAGGGAAGCCTTGGTACTCGTACCAGAGCCCCCAGAGACCTAGGCAGACCGGAACACGTCAGCTCAAAAACATAGGAGCATTGCTGCGAGGAATCCTCGAATCTTAACCTCTGCTTAGAAGGCTAATTCACCAGGGACCGACCATAGCCACCCTTCCCCTTCGAGAGTATTCCCCTCTCTACTCTTCAACATGTTCAAGATTTTCCAACGCAATAAGGCCCCATCGTACACGTTGGTCAAGAGTCCCGAAGGGGACGAAGAAGACCCTGTTTCTTCTCAAGTCCCGCAAAAAGACCGTCCATGGGCCGCCGTGGGGATCCTGTTAGCAAGCGGCATCTTACTCTTCCTCTCAGTCTCGCGATACGCATATCTTAGGACAAGTTACCTCACAGACACAATATGCACGCATGCGACATCGGCTCCAAGTGAGTCAATCAACCGGGCGCCTGTCGCCTATGGGAATCCTTGAAGCGTTAGCCGGTTGCCAGACTGACAGTAAATGCTGTGGCATCAGGTCCTGCTTTGGAAGCTGTGAGCTTGTCCTGGACCACGTTCCGTGACGAGTTCGAGCCGGACATCTACAGTGGCTATCCAAACGCAGCCTCAGAGAAAGCATGGGCTGATTTATGGGACTGTAAGTTTGCCTTCAGATAGCTCTTAGAGCCTGTGGACCTGACACGCAATACAGTCGGCGCCTTTGCTGTGCCTGTGAGCATGCTGCCTGGGCTCAACAAGTCATCATCCAACGGCGCGTTCCGGACAGTCAACGATGGCTCAAGTGTCGGCGGTCTTCTTGAAGGAGCACACCAGATCCATTGCTTGGTGGGTACACCATTTCTCTTTCTCCCACACTCCTGGCTCACTTATCGCCGATTGATGCTATTCAGTGGCTATAGGCAGACAGATGGAAATACTGACGGTTTTTGGCCCTCAAAATAGAATCTTGTTCGCCAATTTATCTATCGGGAGCACTGGGACTACAGCCAAATCCCGTCTTTCAGCGGTGGCGAAAAGACGCGACGGCATCATGTAGACCACTGCATCGAGACACTGAGAACTGTGTTTATGTGCCAAAGCGATGTTTCCCCCGTCTTTTTCGAGAAGGTCAAGATAGGCTCCAAGGACAGAATGGTACCAAGTAGCTTGCCTAAGAAGTGCCGCGTGTACTCGGGCCTGGTCAGTTGGGTCAGAGATCACTCTGTGTTTGATACAGTTGAATAAAACAGAGCACAAGTCACGGCTTATTGCATACTTGTGTTTGCAACAGTGGTGCAGACTACCCGCTAGATGCATGCTGAGCGGTCTCTAAACAAATCAAACACTAGCTCCAAATTCAGTCGCAAGAGACCAACGTTTTTGCTCACGCTTTTGTCAACGTGCCAATTCCCTTTCCCTTCATTCCTAAATCCGCGTCCGACAATCACCGCAGAGCCATGGCAACTGCAGGTCTCAACGTCCTTTCCGCGACCGCTACAGATCTGCAGGACCTGTTGCAGGCAAAACAAGTCAGCAGCGTGCAGCTGGTGAAAGCATACCTGAGCCAGATTGCTCAGCACAATGCAGCGCTAAATGCATTCATTTGTTTGGCACCTGAACAAAAGGTGATCGCGACAGCTGCCTTGCTGGACAAAGAGAGGCTCGAAGGCCGCGTGCGCGGGAAGCTGCATGGAATACCTATTGTGTTAAAGGTGCGAACCAGTTGCGAGCCCCAAATCCCGTTCCGAATGCCCACGATCTCATTCTGATTATCGGAAAGGATTGCTTTGTCAGCGCTGCTGATCTTGGAATGTCAACCACGGCTGGATCATGGGCTCTCGTCGGTGCCAAGAGCAACAGGAATTCCGCCATGGTGCAGAAGCTGGTCGATGCTGGCCTTATAATACTTGGGAAGACAAACATGACGGTAAGAAAATCGACAGCCTCTTGAGACATTTACGGCCATGCTAAGCCAAGCAGGAGTTTGCAGGCATGAAAATGACCATGATGATGCCAGGATGGTCGGCCTACGGTGGCCAGACTATCTCTCCTTATGCCGGCAAAATCGAGGACGGTGACACGATACTGGGCCACTCGGTAAGTCCTCACTGGGCATGCACACTATTACTTTTCCTCACGCATTGCTAGGCACCTGGCGGGTCGTCAACTGGGTCTGCTGTAGCAGTCGCCGCAGGGTTCTCACCACTTGCGATAGGAGCAGAGACCATTGGCTCCATCATCACGCCTGCATCGAGGGCTGCCCTATATGCCCTGAAGCCAACAGTCGGAGTGCAAGATGTGACCGGGTCGTACTCATTGACAGACTTCTTTGACAGCCCCGGACCGATGGCAAAATGTGCCTCAGACGTTCAAGCCCTGCTGGAAGTTATGCTGCGCAGAGACTTCCTTCCCACTGGGCTTTGGGACTGGAAAGATGTCTCTATAGGCTTTGCCGACCCACAAGTGTGGAAAATGGCCGGGGCAATGTGTCGGCAGCATGAAGGAACAGCGGAAGAAATGGTGAGTTTGGAATGGAATACGACAGGGCGGACCTTTTATTGACAAATATTTTGCAGGAATCGAAGTACATCTCATGCGTAGATAACTTAAAATCTACCGCCTGCCAGCTGCAGTACCCGATCTCCATCCCGGACATCTCCGTTCTCACGGTCGATGAAGAGGATGCCATCATGCCTATCGCCTGTAAGTGATTGCCCTGATGCTGACAGCTTTTGGACTGAAGCTGATAATGAGAAGTCTGGGAGTTCAAGAATATTTGCATTCCTAGATTCCTTGCAGCTTTTGACGAATGTCCAGTCCGGAACTTGGAAGACATCGTCCTATTCAACCGGCAAAACAAGGACAAAGCAATGCCTGAGCGTCGGTTTTAGCCTCCAATCCAGTCCTGTAATTCTTTGAATGTTAACATGACCCCAGCCTATACGGAACAGAACGACATCATCAAGGCGTTCGAGAATGTAGATACGGAAGAGAATGTTGCACGACTCAGAAGTGGTTTGCGCAAGAAAGCAAGATCTGTCCTTGAACCTGTCTTCCATGACAATGGGATCAACATCATCGCTGCCCCTGCTGATTCTTCGCTATGTATCCACGCAGCAGCCGCCGGTAAGCACAGAGGCACAAGCTAGACACGATGACCAATTCACCAGGCCAGAAAGACGCCTACGTACTGACGACACACTTTGTTAGGCTATCCAATTGCAACAGTGCCCTTGGGACAGCTGACATACAACCAGCGCCCTTTCGGGCTGTGCATAATGGCTCGGGATGGCTACGAGGAGGCCCTGCTCCAGTTCATGCATCTCTACGAGTCGGCGGCCCCCCCTCGCCCGATTCCACAGGGGCTGGATTGCGCTTGAAGGATTAGGCGATAGAATATGTCGCTTAGGCGACTTTCAGGAGGTTAGAAGTTGGCGCAGAACTGATGCGGTGAAACGTAAGAGTTGGGCGGAGGCAGTGGGACATGCCACCTCGAAAGCTCACGCTTTGCCAGCTGAGCTAGTAGGGCCTTTGATCTTATCTTGAGCCCATTTAGGAAGGTAGAAATACAATGCTGACTTACCGGACTCCAATTGTTTTGAGTACGAGACTAGGGTGATGACGTTGGTGACCTGGAGATCCTTCAGCAAAATTGAAGGAGGATCGCGAGCGGAGCTGAATGATCGCAAGATCACCGCTCTAACGTTGTGGATTTGGCCAAGACACGATATCAGCGGATTCGTAGTGTACAGTGTAAACAGTTACTGAATCATCTGGATACCTAGCCACGTAGTTGTTTTACTGGGGAAAGCTGCTCGATCGCCAGGTGGACATGATCAGCCCCTGAAGGCGACCGGGGCAGAATCCTTTGCGGGGGTGCATGAATGCCGAGGTGGACCTTTTATGATAGGTATGTACCGGTTCGCACGGATTATTGCATCACCTGGAATCGAGCGATATTCGAGAATATTACGTAAAACGGGTTCTCGCAAAATACCTAGGCATCATAATTTCAAGACTTGGTGACTTCCGACTCAACCAAGTCTGGAAAAGCGACACACCTCTCGACACTGCTATGCCCTATTATTGTCAGCAGGCGGCAAAATTTATTTTCAAAATTTAGTCGACAGACAAACTCCTGTTGAGACTAACAGCCACAATGTTTGGTGCGTTTAAGAAGCATCACCAAAGTGATAACGCAGCAGGCTCCGACGAGGAGGAGACGTTCCTCCCCAAGTCCAACTCGAAGATCAAATCCATCGGGCAAGGTTCATCTTGGACGGACCATGTGTGGAAAGCAAGCACTCTTCTTTTCGCAATCCTCTTTGTCATGTCTCTCTTCCTTCCTCGGCCTCTTTTTCAACCAAGGGGTACATACGAGACCGGTTTCGATACCGACTTGGGTACGTACTTCCACCAACTCGGTGATAACACAGAGATTTTCCTTACCAACCTGCTACAGAGCCAGCGATTGCATCAATCAAGATGCAACGGAAAAAGTTCCCAGGCGGAATTATTGTAAATGGTTCGAATGCCTTCGAACTCGTGCTGGACCGAGAAGTGCCACTGTACACGGGCCATCCCACACAAAAGCTTGACGACAACTGGGACAGACTGGTTGGTAAGAACACCTGGCTTTCAGACCCTTTACGAAATTTTAGATCACTGATCCTATTCTCCAGGCGGATACCTGGCTCTCACACAGGCTGAAGCCGCCAAAATCCAGGGCGATGTTTCCGTGGATGGTGGCAGCTACTTCGTAGTACCACGTAAGCAGCTTTCGGATACATTTCAGCCCTCTTCGGAAAAGCAATTTCCGATCTGTAGCCTGTAACTTAAATAAACTGTCCGGGTGCAGGTTTTGGAACAAATCATGCCCATTCTGTGGCCTGGTCCTCCCTATAACCGAACGGAACTTCTTCCTCGGTGCTCTGGTAGCTGACTCCTTTTGCTGCAGATGTGCGACATAGCCTCCACTGTGTGAACTACCTCCGAAAGGTGGCATATGAGAAGTGGTATCCCACCATTCGCACCGAGAACAAACCCACTGTGCCGACATTTTGGCAGCACGTCGGTGGGTCTGGTCCTGGAACTCTTTTATGAAAATCTGCTAACCTCGAAAGCAGACCATTGCATCGAGACTTTGAGGCAAACTGTGCAGTGCCAGTCGGATCTTACACCAGTTCCTCATGTCTGGTCAGAAGGGAAGCAGATGTATTTGGCAGACACGAGCCTGGAACATACTTGCAGAAATTACGAGGCCCTTATGGAGTGGCAGGACAAACGCGAAGACGCTTTCAAGGGCAAGATAGGCCACAAGTAGAATCACGATGATTCGAGTCTGTTCGGCATATCTTGAAGAGAGTGTGCTCAGGGTGGATGAGACCGCGAACGGCCTCCAGACCGCAAGAGTTTACATATTTATATGAGAATTGCCCTTCATCTCCGCGAATTTTCTACAAATTGAAGTGCAACAGAACTTCGACCTATTAAGTTTGATCAGACAGCCCAGCAGACTCACACTCGAGCAACTATTCACAGTAGGCCGTGGCCTGTTTTTCGGTCCTAAGCTTCAGCGGTTGAAATCTGTATTCCCTTGCCCGTTCCAGAAATAGGTTCCTTACAGTATTGGCCAAATTTCACAATTCCAAAGGGGACAATGAAACCATCTCCAGGGCTGTCTTCTGTCAGATAGTCGATACCTACCCTAGGGTAGGCACTCTCAATTTTCGTAACACTTCTTCACAAGGGACATGCAACAAATCAGGCAGGGCTTCTAATTGGCAAGACTTTATGCGATTACGCTTAACGCATAGGCTCCATGAACTCTAGCCTCGATGCTTTTCATGACTAGGCCCAACTGCTGAGCGTCTTGTCTCCCTGTGCGACCAGCACCCTCGGGCTGTGCCTCGATCCATCATCATAACTCCCCAATCACGCCGATCACTTTGGAATCTTTGTTGGCCTTGCTGGCCCTGTATGCTGAAGGATCAAAGAGTCAGCAAATAGGCGGTGCTAGGGTAGTAATGCCTGGGCTGGAATGGGGGCCGTCAGACCTTGTGGACCCGGCACGGGGTAAGTGTTTACCAGCCCAAAGATTCAAGAGTCACTGTATTGATGCGCTGAATCACGAATTACCGTAGTAGGCACGTCCGAAATGCGACCCACAGGCTGCATTCTCACCCATGCAGAAGGATTTCAGTTTTTAAGGGGCTGTCGCTCAGCACTAGGCATAGAACACCCTTGCAAGGATACTTACGTGTGAGTACGTTGGCACTGTGTGTGATCGGGTTGAACTACGGCTGACTGTGGAGACGTTGGAATATCATAAGCTTTTGAGGCTGGCAGCGCCCCCGTATCGGGGCTAGCCAGGGCCTTTTGCGTTTAAAGTGATGCCTTGATGCATTTTACGGGGAGCAAGTTCCTCTGGCCATAATGTGCAATAAACGGGAGATGCATACCAAACGGCTCAAACATTAAGAGGGGGGGAAGGTGGCCATCATTGCATTTGGCATCTTGTATTCACTCTTGCTGGTTTCTCTCAAAATCCATCGCAAAAATGGCACCTACGTCGCGTTCGTTCAAGTGTATGATGTGGTGGTCTGCTGCTACGCTGTTCAGGTCAGCTGTCGCTTTCTCACAAATCTTCCCACTCGACGAGACCTGGCCAAATCATCAACAATGTGTCGACCTGTACGGACAAGATGCTTTTGATCCACGGTCGGAATCGTCCATCATGGTCATCCTGGAGCCCCAGGATCGAGCGGGCATTGTGAGCGTGGTGATTTTCGAGCTGGGCGACGAGCATCTCGGCGGCATAGTGCGGCCAGGCACACGTGAGGTATGTTGCCCAGGGCAATCAACCCCTGCATTTCGTTCTCAATATGCGCCCGCCTCCTCGCTGACTCCGATCCAGAAAGAGGTTTTGTGCAGTCAAGAAGCCGCTCGGGAGGGTCTGTGCGACGAGTCCCTGCTGGGCGAGTTCCTGATCTCTGATGCAGCCAGAGCGGCTGCCAAGTACCCAATGATGACCCGGGCTATTGACGTTTCTAAGCCTATTCCTCTTGTATATCCGGTCAGGAAGCCGGGGTTCTACTGCGTTGCGACCTTTAGCTTTTCAGTCGACAGATTCACTGGGGCGATGAGCACCTCGGAGCCAGCCAGCAAAGGGCCTGCTTTCAAGAGGAAGTTGGCCGGTGTCTATGAATACTTGACCCCGTTAATCCTGATCATATCAGCCATCTGGGCTTGCTGCGAGGCCTGGAAAGGCTCCATTGGACAATCAAAACTTGCGATCTCGCTGGTAGCTCTCTCGGTTCTGGAGACAGTGGTACGATGGGCTCAGCTGGGAGAGAGCAACAAAACCGTGGCAGATTTCCTCAGTGCATCCTGGACCCTGATGCAAGTGGGTCTCGCCGCCCTAGTCATCATAGCCACATCGACACTTGCGCGGAAGCATGGCGTCTGGCTATCACCATTGGTGGTGACGGTCACGACGCTAATCCTGACGTCCACGTGGGCCTTGTGGATCTGGGCGGAAAACATTGCATCAAGCACAGATTTCCGTTCTGTTTATCTGGACTTGTTGATATCCTGCTTCTTGAGCTTCTTCTTCTTTGGCTGTGGCATCGCATACTGCAGGAGAAGGAAAGAATCTAAGCGGGGAATGCGCGCCGAGGTGGCTTTCGGGCTCTGCTTATTGATTCCTTGCATGGCCTTTGTCACTATTGCCGCAGCTAATATGTGGCTTTTGACTCGGAAGATGGACCGCGTCGACTTTGGGAAGCGGTATTGGAACTACAGATTATGGCTTGTCGATGTGCCATTCGAGATCGTACTTCCAGTATGGGCTGTATTTACTGCACTGCTGATGAGCGATAAATCTGCGCGGAACGAATGTACACTTGGGCTGAACCCTTGCGTTGGAGAGATGCAGGAGTTCAGAGAGGAGAGGGCTATAGGAATATAAAACACACCTAGGTAGCTAGGCTGAATCATGTACCTACTATGGGAGGGGTTGTATTAACCAGGTACTTCAAGAATCGTGATATTTTGCATGAAGCTTGAATACAACACTTGTACACAAATGGGTACTACAGCCTAAATATCATTTCGAGAGCAAACAAGTCCCGACCAAGAAGAAAATGCAAACCGGGGAAGAACTCATCTTGACAGGGAACGACGAGGCTGCGCACTACAAGCTCCGACGTTGAATTTCTGCCACAGGCATGATAACTGACGGCCTCTTACTGGGCTGGAAGAATCAAACATCATCCACAGAAAGATGGCAGGCCATAGACTCTGAAATTCAAGTTTATGCACACGGATGTCCGCTGTAACCAAGAGCCTGCTATGAGGATAGTCGGGCTGGGTTTTCGTCATTGCCTAGGTTAGACATCAGGGTGGAAGACATTGTTTCCCACGCTGAGCGGCTTCGAAATGGGCTCATAAAATACAATCTATCAAACAAATCACTTCACGAATTCAAGGCTCTCAGTAATCTTCAAGATCAAGGTGGTCCATGGCCATGCCATTCTCTTTGATTATTATTACATGTTTCTGAATGAAGAAGACTGGTGCTATCCCAAACCAGGTAGGTTATGGTTTTTCCCTCCGGGATCTTGACCGTTTCCTTCCGCTGCCCCCCCCTAGTCTTAAGTGTCTCAGAGAGTAAGGAAAAAGTTTGGTTTGGTTTGCAAGCGAGGAACCTCCGGGTCCAGAGTCCTTCATCTCTATTACATGTTTGTGTTGTGTGCAAAAAGAGGCAAGTCTTGCCTCCTGCACCTGGTATCAGACCGCGATGCGCTTCGCAGAAATAAAAAAACCCAGGACCACTGTAAATGCTATCGTAAGGATCGTAAGAAGGAAATGTTTGTTTTGATGCTAATCAGGTATTGATTGCGTGGCCACTCAAGTCGTGCCCGAGGCAGAGTGAGTGGTATGCGGGTATAATGTTGGTACACTTTCTCGCCGACTCGGCTCGTCTACAGGGCGAGGACAGCAGCGATGGCCAGCAAGGCAGCGCCGAGGCTGGCTCCGGTCTTTCCAGCACCGGCGGTGACGACGGTAGTCGGGGAGGTGGAGGGCACGAGGGCGGTTGTGCCCTGGGCAACACCCGACACACCAGCTGAGCTGCCGGTGGGGTAGAGGGGAGTCTCGCCGCCTGGGGCAACGGCAGATGGGGAGACAGGGGAGGGGGTCTGGACCGAGGTGACGTAGCTCGTGACGGGCACAACACCCACCTCGGTGGTCGAGGCGGCAGTGTAGGTGGTCAGAGCAACCTGGGGCACGGTGAGGACGGTGGAGATGGTAACGGTGGAGGAGGATGATGGCAGGGTCGAGCCAGCAGAGTTGGTGCAAGGAACGACAGTGGTATCGTGGACGATGATGGTGGTAGCAGATGCAGGAGGAGTGGCAGTGACCGTCAGGTAGGTGGTCTGCGTAGCACCAGTGGCGACGGCAGGGTTGCCGGGAGCGTAGGCGCCGCAGATACCCTGGAAGTACTGGATGGCCTCGGCGACAGTCTCGTCAGAGTCACCATAAGCGTAGAGGCACTCGTAGACGTTCTGGACGAAGGTGGAGTCAGGGCAGTAGCAGGAAGAGTCGGCGTTGTCGACACAGCCGACGATGAAGTTCCAGGTGCTGATGCAGGCAGGGACGATGGTAGGGCAAGGCAGGGTCTCGGTGGGAGCAGCAGGGCTCCTGGAGGTGGTGCTGGCAACAGGAGACACCTCGGAAGGCGAAGACGAAGGCGAAGACTCGGCAGGCACGCTCTCGGCAGGAGAGCTCTCGCCAGCAGGAGGAACCGCACCAGTGGCGGTGGTCTCAGCAGGAGGAACCGCGCCAGTGGCGGTGGTCTCAGCAGGAGGCACAACCTGAGACTGGGTGACAGCGTGGCTGGTGGTGAAGACGGAGGTCTGGGTGGCCGTCACGGGGCAGATGGTGGTGCTGATGGCAACAACCTGAGGGTGGTTGTTAGTACTTGGGCGTGCTAGAGGACGATTGCAGAGGGGCATATTATAAGAGCCAACTTACAACGGTGGTAGTGGCAGTCTTGCCCTCGGAAACACCGGCAGGGCAGCTGACGATCTCGGGTCCGCAGCTGGTGATGGTCTGGATGGAGGTGCTGTAGACGGTAGAGGTGGTCTGGAAGCTGGTGATGGCGGTGCTGGTCACCTCGTAGGTGGTCGACACGACGGAGCTGGGGACCTCGACCGAGGACGCAGCCGTGGTCGTCTTGGCGGACGAGGGGCTAGGAGGGGTTCCGGAAGCAACAGGGGGAGTCTGCGAGCCAGCTGGTCCAGAGGGGCCAACAGGGACAGATGGCTTAGGCCCGGTCTCAGCAGGAGACGTGGGCTTGACACCGGTGGGCCCTGTAGCAGAGGGCACGCCGGGGGTGGTGTGCACCGCCGTGGTCGAGGTCTTGACCTGGGTGGACTTGGTGTGCGTGTACTTGGTGGTGGTGCTGGAGGCGGAGCTGCAGTCGAAGGAGACGGTGGGAATGGAGACGCCACAGGTGGAGGACTGCTTGGGGATCTTGGGGCCGGTCTGGCCGGATGGGTACACAATGGTCACGTTCTTGGCACCACCGCACTGGGTGTTCTTGACGGTCGAGCCCTCGGAGGAGCACGAGCTTCGCTGCTTGCACGTGGAGCCATCGCCCATGGAGAAGTGGAACTCAAGGTCGCAGTCGAACTCGGCGATGACATCGATGGTGCTGACGGAGAAGGCCTGCACGTCCGAGTCCTGGCCGCAGCCGAACGAGGGCGAGCTCTGCTTGTCGTGACCGCAGCTTCCCTTGACCGTCTTGAGGGTGCGTGGGGCAAAGCGGCTGCCGGGCTCACGCTTCGCGAAGCCCTCCTCGCATTGGAACCCGCCGAAGTTGAAGCCTCCGTACGACGAGAAAGAGCCGATGGCCAAGCCACTCCAATCCCACCCACTCTGCTGCTGGGGATTGCACTTGTTGTCTGTGTTGTCGGGGCACTTGAAGCCGCCAAAGTCGTTCCAGCCCTGAGAGAGCGTTAGCATATCCTGTGGCCCCAGCCGGAACATGTGAGGTTGTCATGACATACAGTGGCTGATGCGGTTGCCGCGAGGGCGAGGATAGAAATGGACTTCATGTTGTATGGATGTCGAACGTGTTTCTACCTGTGTGAATAATGATAGCGGCAGTGATACCAAAGAATGAAGACAGTCGATGTGTACTCAGTACAGGACGAGTGTGAATTGTGGGTAAAGAGTGTTGGATGGAGTCAAGTATAGCGAGTGACTTGAGACCCCTCGACAGAAGGAAATATAAAAATGATCACAGTTGATTTTGGCGAGAAGAAGCCGACTGTTGATGAAGAGGAAACCTGAAGGAGAGGGAGGTCAAGACTATACCTTTCATGAAGCATGGGAAGCAAAGCAGATATATACAGATGCGGCGGCAGTGCAGAGACTCGCTAGCACGGCGCGTGTGGAGGGTGATCCCACCCCCCCCCCGGCGTCTTGTTGATGGTCATGACCATGATGAGTGTGGCACGGTGGGTCGAATATTTGCAAGGGGTTCCCAAGACGCAGCCGCACCCCTGGTATTTTCCCTTAGTTTTGTTTGTGTGCGGTGGTCGACCCACTGCGCACCTGGCAGGAGTGGCCACTAGGCTCGAACTGTAGCCCTGGCTGTTTCTGATGCTCAAAAGGGAATGGGAGATTCAAGGTGGCCAACCAGGGCGGCACCGGCCAACGGGCATGTACTATGTAGGCATCGTCCCTCTGGCGGCCCAGAAGGGGGAATCACACCAGACAGACGCGGGACTGAAATAGCAGCGCGGGCATCTGCAGCCTTGGGGGCGTGCTGACAGGCGCTCATTCACACGGCCCCGAATCCTCATGGCTGTCTGATATTGAGGCTGGGCTGGCTCGAGGCCCGGCCGCCGCTGGAGATGGCCGCGCCACGGCAAAGGAGAGGCGCAACAAGAGCATCTGGCGGCCAGCGCACAGAGCATGGCAATCTCTCGATCGGACGAGCTGGGGCTCATAGTGTTGTAGTGTCGACCGGATATGGGGACAGAGTTTGGGAGAGCAGGTGTCAGGTGAGCCAGATGAGGACAAGATGGAGGAGGGGTCCGAGTGCTGCCGATGGTAGGGGGCTGCAAGCGAGTGGGTGTACCTGCCGGCTGCTGGCACCGAAAAAAGAAAAACCAGACAGGACATCAAGGCAGGCTTGCCTGATCGAGGCGGGCTCGCGGTGGAGGTGCAGAGTTGGCCCGGCAAGCCCTGGTTGCGCGCGGCTCGGGGTGCCAGATGGAGGTGGTGTCAAACCACAGGTCAGGGGCAGCCGCTCGCAAATGCACCGGCCGTGAGGGAGAGCAGGGGGGTTCCAGGTACTGCACCACACTAGTGTATGCATGTACCGCCTGGGCAAATCCCACAGACCTTTCCGCCCAGCCCCTGTTCAGGGGATGGGGTCCGGGTCAGCCAATCAGCTTACACGGCCCGACGTGGAGCCCCCATGGGTTCGCCCCAAATGGGGCGAGAGTCGAGAGCCGAGAATCGAGAATGCTCGCTTCGACCCCAGGTCTGATGGGTAAAGAGCAATCTGGTGCAGGTGTGGACATGCCCAGTGCAGATACATACACAGTATATATCTCCGAGGAAATGGGGGCCACCATGTGGTGCGAGGGAGACACACAGGGCAAGACCCCACAACCTTGAGTCTCTTACCCTGCAGGCTGAGCAGAGAAGGGCTGGCTTTTTTTTTTGTCTCTCGTCATCGTCGTCGAATGAGGAGCCGGAGCATCGGCAGCCCCAAATGAAACGGTGTGCTGGATGCAATGCAGAGGGTCCTCAGGGCCCGAGGAACTGACCAACAGGAACGGCTCTGGGCTCCTGAAACAAGCTCGACCTGCTCAGCCACCCCGCGACCACCAGTCAAGCGTGCGTTCCCTCTTCCCTTTTCTACCTAGTAGGGATTATAGTACACTACTACATACACTATAGTATACTGCAGGACACGGCACCCCCGCTAATGCAGGAACGAAAAGCTGCCAGTGGGGATCGGCAAGCCTGCGGTAGGCCAGCCGTTGCCTTCCTCCACACCTGGCCGGCCGGACCCAGATTCCCAGCATACACTCCACTACATAGACTACAAATAGTCGACTACACACATACACCACAGCGCCACGATGGCTGTCATCACATGCAGTCATTGTACATTATGGCACATATCAATCACCGGACCTCCTCAACAACTGTCTCGTCTGCTCAGCTCGTCTAGTCTGGTCCTGAGACAGGGCTCTTTTTTTCCCTCGACCAGGCCGGACCAGACCGGACCAGACCATGCCTGGCCGATGTCCGCCTACCACCATGACCCATGAGTGAGGTTGCAGCGTCCGTCATTCATGGTTGGATCGGGGATTTTGGCCTCCACACCACCCAGGAGCACCCGTTATCTTGGCAGCCATTCCCTTTTGGATCTCTGCAACGGCGCCATGCCCTTCTCACAGAACCCCCAGGCCCACATCGAGTCCCCACACGAGAAACTGCCCGGGCTAGTGTACGTAGTAGCACATCATGTCCGCCCAGACCCAGACCGTCCACTCGCTTACCTTTCGTATTTGACCAATTCAATACCTACAATACACTACAACCTACTCAACCCTCGCCACCCCGCCTCCGACTCGTGCGCTGCTGCCCCATATGTAGCTTCGGATCTGGATAACATGGGGGCATACATAGATGCCATGACGAGCTGCTCAGGGTGCCCCCAGTCGATCCATCGCGGGTCCATCACCCTCTCAGCCGTCATGCTGCCCTACTCAACACAAGCACTGTCATCAGAGTCCTTGCCAACTTCTTCAGAACTAAATCCCGTTAGCGCCAAAGACCGCTGACGGGCCGTCGTCGACGCATCTGGACGGGGTTGGCCAGTTGTTTCATGTTTCAGCCATCCCGTGTTCGTCCCTTTTCTTCCTCTTGTCGTCGTCTTGGGACGCCTGCAGGCCGGGTATGCATGCACACTGGCTCTGTCCCAAACCAGTGCAGCCGAGGGCGGCCACACAACCTCCGGTCTTGGCAGCAACGGTTCTTGCCATCTTGCCCGGTGGAATGCGATGTACACTACTGCGTAGGAAGAGAGCGCCTGTCCCGGATCTCGACCCGACTGCCGCATCAGCCGGTTGTGTAATCGCAACTTGGTTTAATCTACGGTGGGCCGAACTGGAGCACGCTCTCGACAGGTCCGGAAGTCTGGTGCATTGCGGCCCGAGGCTGTGGTCACGCCCTTTAATTTCCGGTAGATACCCCTGCACCGGCTCAACACCATCCAGCTCGGAGTGCTCTCTTTGCGCGAGATGGCGTAAGCCATCTGGCCATCTACGGGCATTCGTCCTGGGTACCCCGTAGCCAGCACACTAGGCTCGACAGAGGTCTGTTGCTGGCTTTTCCGCGGGGAAGACAAGCAGCGTTCAACACCTTGAACGGCCAAGGCCAAGCAGGTAGGTCCCACGGTGCACTTGGGCTTCGGGAAGCTGGGCACGACCGTGCCAAGTCTTGGGGGCTCAGCATGCTCGACCAGATCGGATGACTAGACCATAGATATCCTCCAGCCTGTTCTCAGACGTTTTCCTCAAGTCGACGGCATTTAAATCAGTACCTCGGGCGTTTGCGTTTCGCACTTCCGTCCACCATGCATTTGCTCTGATACTCAGATCTCACTCGGCCTCGCAATGTAGCTTTTGATCCTCCTTCTTCAGTCCTAAACGGCCTTTGCCTAATCGCTCTCAAAGAATTGGACTTGCTCCCTTAATCGAAGTTTTGAGGTGATTGTGTACAGAGGCCTCCACGCTGTTGGGGCCAAGTCTCTTACACCTATCGACCGGCGCATCCTGGTAATGCATCAACTCCTCACAGCCGACTAGACGGGTTCAACCTCTTGTCGACACCATGCAAGGAGTCGATTTTGAGAAAGGAAGAAGCTTGTCGAGTATTATTTTCCCCCTTCTCCTTACCTGTCCCTGTAACTTTAGGGCCACATGAAGTATTGACGTCTGCGCAGCAGGGCTGATCGGCAGAGTGGAATGGAGCCGCCCAGCAGCCCGGGAAAATCTGGAGATGATCGACACTTGGTCCCGCACCATCATGGCCCGCAGCGCAAACCAGTGCGCTGGTTGGTAGTTTTGTCCCGATTTGTTGAACCACCACGCTGATGACTCTGCTTATTATAGACCACATGCAAAGAAGAAAACCATTGATGGGCATTTGAGCTAGAGTCGGACTTGTACTACACTATGCAGTCAGCCGCCCCCCCGGACTTTGCGACATCCGGTGAAGACTTTTTCTCCTCAGTGTGCAGTAATCAGGAGAACTTGCAGCCACGCTCATGCACGTCGGTGCTCCCTCGACTGGCACCATCACACTGCAGATGTTCCCCGACGCGCATCTGCCAGACCAGGCTGCACCCGAGGTGGGCAGTGGCCCTCGAGCAGCCCGTGAACGGCACTCGGCACCGAGAGCACTTGAGGGCTTGCAGGCCAGGCCCCGTGAAGCAACTGCGCCTCTTGATGGTCTGATGTCGCGATCCCGTCGGACCAAGGACGCGACACTCACTCCAGCGTGGTGGCTCAGACAAATCAGTCGTGTGTGGGGCTTGTCGTGGTGAACCAGCCGAGGGCGCAGATCAAGGGTCCAGTGCGAAACATTTACCGTCAAGGTTGGGACTAGGACTGCTGGAAAAGCGTCGTGGTGCTGACGTTGTCCCTGCGATCGCGGGTTCGTATTCACCACAGCAAAAAAACCCAAACAGTAGGGCATCCCGTCCTTCTAGAGTGCAGATCCATTTATTAGCGGAGGATCTTCCTGGCCCCCCACAAACTCAATGCCCCTGATCGGGTTCATCTAAACGTCTAATGCATTTCCATTTTTGTAAGAACTATCATGCAGCGGCCATTCTTCGACGTCCGCTTAGGATACCTTTGGTTTCTGGGCCATGGATAATTCCCAGATCATAGTAACAACCTCTTTGCTTAGTATAAACGACAATGCCGCGCCGGGCGAGAGGTCCACACGAGCCCCAGAATAGCCTTGCCCAATACAGACAGGTCTCGCCCGGGTGGGGGCCCCCAGGGGGGTATCCAACTGCAGCGTCGAGCTCTCCCCGGCCCCTAGCCCTTGTACTTCCCGTGTTTCGAAAAATGATGGTGTGGTATAGCAGAATGGAGGCCGGCTCCAAAAGTTGTCGCTGAAGATCCTCTGCTACACCATGGAGGTGGCTGAGCCTCTGTGCGAGCTATCAAGAGCCTCATGCTCCGACACATGGTGCGGTGTGACCACTCAGGTGTCCAACAGGATTGGGTAACATGCTGGAAGATACGAGGCCGCGGGCGAGCATGACTCCTGTAAACCTGCTTGTTGCTTGGAAGGCGTCGTTGGGCTTGTCTGGTCAGAGGCAGTTGATGCATGGCTTGCTTCATCGTCAACCAAGACCCGGCCAGGTCAGGTGCACCGTCGAGAGAACCCCCCAGAGCGCCGACCTGGCGAGGACTGGGAGCAGTCCTCATCGGTTTTGCACTCCAGATCGTAAGTAGTCGACCACCGGTGAGACCCACCTATCATGAGATTGCCCGTCTCAAGCGGGTTACCGCATGTCTTGCCTTGGCAGCGACCCCGAGCACTGTCGTCTTCTGCGGATGGCCTCATCTCCATCCCCCGTCTTCCTACTGAGGCGACGGGACCCGTCGACTATTGGCCTCATGAATGAAACTTCATCTCGTGAACGAGCTTTCATTCTGTCTTCACAAGCCCCTGCCTCAACCGCCGGCTTGCAACCTCCGCAGCCTCTCCTCCGCCGCCCTGGCCCTCCTCTCCCGCTCCAACCTCATCCTCTGCTCAGGCGTCAGCCCCCTAGCCTCCTCCTGCCTCTTCTCTTCGGCGCTCTTCTCGACACCTCCCCCCAGGACGCCGCCGCCCTTCCGCCCCGCGCCGTCGACGACCTTGGGCCCCTGCGTCCTCAGCCTCTCCTCCTCGGCCCTCCTCCTCTCGGCCTCCTTGCGCTCCGCCTCCTTCCTCTCGCGCTCCCCGCGCTGGTCCGCCTCCTCCTTCCGCATCCCTGGCGGCACCTTTGCGGCCTCCCAGTCCCACGCACCCTCGCCCAGCTCGTACCGCGCCACGCGGAACGCGTCCCGCGTCGCCCGGTCCCCGGCGAGCTCGAACGCCGTCCTCCCCTCGCCGCTGGCCAGCGTCGGGTCCGCGCCGCCGCGCACCAGCAGGCCCCCGATCAGGGCAGCTGCGTTCTGCGCCGCGGCAAGGTGCAGCGGCGTCGGGGCGTGGTGGTTCGCGTCGGCGGGCTGGAAGCGGAAGCTGGCGTCGACGGAGCTGGTTTTGAGGTAGGAGAGGAGGGCTGGGAGCTTCGACCGCCGGATGAGGGCCTGGATCTGCTGCGTGTGCAGCTGGGCCGTCTCCTCCTCCTCACTGAGCTTCGGCGTGGCAGGCTTGGGCGGCTTGTTCGGTGCCTGCGACTTTGCGGCCGCATCGGCGGCGGCGCTTGGGTCCATTGGCAGTAGCTCTCTCACCTTGAGCCGGGTCAGCTCGATGAACGAGCGCATGAGCTCGTTCTGTGTCGCCCGCCGTGTGCTAAAGGGGAACCCGCGTATTCGCGGGTCGTTCGCCCGTAGGACTTGCCCATCGTAGGGACCGTAGAGCGTCCGCCTATTTGTCATCCCAGTAGCCCGGATGAAGAGTACATCAGCCGTGTCCAGGAGGCCCTTCCAGTCCGTCAGGAGCTGCCGCACGTCGTCGACCAGCGCCTGTTCGTTGTACCGACGCAGGCTCGAGCCGGCCGAGTGCGCGGCGCCCTTTGCGTTGTCGTTGGCTGACTGCGAACCGCCTTGCTTCCTCCGCGTGGTGTACCTGTGGTAGGTCTTGTGCGCCAGGACCGTGGCCTCGCGGTTCATGGGCCCGGACCCGGGCTTTGCTGTCTGCCGCGGTGACAGCGCGACCACCATCGCAGCGAAGTGGCCGCCGCCGATCATGCAGAGGAAGATGTGAGGCCCCTTGTATGCGGGCGGGGGCTGCGACCCGTCCTTGCTGGGTTTTGGGGCTGCTAGTGGCTGTAGCTGGCGCTTCTTGACGGCCTCTATTATGCTGTCCTCCTTCCCGAGCTCCTCATTTGTGAACAGCGCCCGGTATATTCCAAAGTAGTTGTTTTCCGGCAGGACGGGGGAGGAAAACCACATCATCGGCGGCTTGCCCGCGCCTTTCCTCTTCCCTCTGCCCCATTCCTCTCCGTCGTCGCCATCGTCCCCGGCGCGCTTCTCTGCAAGGGTAGCCTGCTTCTTCAGGAGTGCTGTCAACGTCGAGTCCTTCTTGGAATCGTCCTCGCCGTCCTCAGAGTCTTCCGAGTCGGACCCCGACAGACTCTCGTCCAGGTCGCCAATCAACTTCTCGAATTCCGCCTCGGACACGGGCTTCTGCCCCCTCAGCTTCTGCTTGAGGTTGTAGTTGTGCAGGTCGGATTTCTGGTGGCCGCGCTGGTCGCGCACGTTGGCGAATGTGAGACCGCATAACGAGCAAGCTGGCGACCCGACTGCGGTCTCGGAGGGTGTTTGCGACGGCTCGGGTACAGGTTCTGAGGGCGAGTCTGGGTCCGGCTGTTCTTGCGCCTCAGTGTCTAGCTTGAGCTTCAGCGTGGCCAGAACCTCAGGAGGGAGGTCATAGACTGCGGCATGTTTGTGTCAGCGCTGGTCGGCAGGAAGTCTCGCGTTGAAGCGCATCACATACGGTACAGAGGACGGCGGAGAAGATCGTCCTGCTTTTTGGGATCTGTCGCCATGGCGGGCCTCGCTAGCCGTGGGGAGCCTGCTTAAGGAATGGAAAGATTTGTCTTCCGTTGCGGAGCTTGGAGCAGGATCAGCGGGCCTGATATAGCACAGCAGCTTGCACCAAAAGTTTGTCTCGGCGTGACTGACGACGCCTACCAACGGCAGATGACGACGGATGACGGCTGCTCTTCGGCGACCAGTTTGGGCACTTATCGATAGAAGGGTCAATGGCAGCCTATCCATTCAGGGTTAGGGGAGATCCTCCAGACAACTTGCAAGCAACCTGATGTTATTAGTTGAGCAGGCTGTAAGCAGGGGAGGGCGTAAGCAGGGGAGGGCGTAAGCAGGGGAGGGCTTGGGTCTCTCGACATTTTTATAAACGGGAGGCTAGATTTCTTTTCGCCGCATGACTGTTCGCTAGTGCTTTAGTTTACGCGCGGCTCAAAGTCAGTCTCAACTAGCCTTATCATGATGCTATTACTATTTTACTAGTGACAGGCTATTATGTTTTGAGATTTATTTATTATCGGTATTATTTTTTCATCAAACGCTGGGTCTTTTCAGCCTTTGCAACTATATAGAGGGACTGCTTCGGCTAATTCTTTTTTGAAGGGAATTGTGGGCAGATTAAGAACGAAACCAGGTCCATTAGTTGAGCAGGTTAAGGTAGTAAGTAATAGCTTGCAGTTTGAAAATTACGAAAATAGCAACAAAGCACGGTACAGCAAGAAAATATTAAATATATGTTTCATTGCCTAGCTTGCATAAATAAACATGAGGTAATTTGAATTCTGTGGCCGTGCTTCTCAACCTCGAACTCATGTACAATGACTTCCTTTATTCACTTCCAGATTATGACGAGACTCCCACCAGAGTCCTAGAATCAGGACATGGAAGCAGGTAATTACTTTCAACTGGTGGCGTTCTGGTACGTGGTCATGCCGGCGAGCTTCTCGAAGTCAGGCTATCAGATAAGAACATGTCAGTCTCGCATCCCATAAATTATAATGATGAGACGGCACTCATGTGTCATTACAAGGCTGCTATGGGGATAGCTGCTTACCTTGGTTCCACTCTCCAGCATCGTGATCATAGCTTTGATGGTCAGGTCAACCTCACCAGGAGTGAGTCCGTAGTTGGGAGCTCCAGACATCTTGACCGGTTGATTTTTGAGGGCTAATGGTTGATTGATGCTGGTGTTGAGCACGCATAGTGTACAGTCGATCCGAGGCAGGATAGGTGAATGCGTAACGTGTTCGAGTTGTGGTTGTTTGCTCAAGTGCTGCTGTGGAAGGGAAGGGAAGACAGGGTGGGGAAGCTTAGAATGATGCAAGCGGCTCGGAAGCAGTCGGGAAGGTACAAAACGTTTGGATCGAGACCTTTCCATGGCAGTATCCAGGGTGCATGTATTTTCAAATTTAATACGGTGGGACACAACTACGGCTGACACGAGGCTGAGGGCGAGGCTGCGCCCGCGGCTGAGGGCACACCTGGCGGGCAGATCCTAGGGTCAGTAGCCACCAACAAGGTAGGGGACACATCAACACGAGACTGGTGGTCTTTCTCGCAGTATTATGGTAGTTCTCACCACTCCAAGCTTAGACTTGATGCTACTTCCCGAAATATGGCGCTCCAAGAGGCAAATATATTGATAAAATCAACAGACACGCCACGCATATTTTCAATGAAAAAAATTTGGAATAAGGCGCATTAGGCTGGCCGTCAGCCAAAGGAGCTCAAAACTACTGGATATTGCCTTAGCAAGCACTTACCAGACCTGGGAATCAGCCATAATCACGAAATAGGCAGTTACGCAGGCTTTGAGTCAATATTTCAACAATGCCAGTGGGCTTTGATCAGGTCGAGCTCAGCACTTGTGCTTGTACCTTCCGCCCGATCATACGGTGCGGGCCAGTTCTCTGTGTAGGATTAATACCCATGTCTCTCTGACATGTGAGTGAGTTTCTGATATCCAGGTAACGGTTGGACCCATAACGAAACTCGGGGATTCTGACAGTATATGTATCGTCTTATAGAGCACCGGTATCGTGGTGGGCATGGAAACCGGGGTGATCAAGTTCAGTGCTCACACTGGTTTGGTACCAAGTGCTGAGGCTTGTCCCAAGGGAACTGGATCCCACAATGCAGTCGACGGTTGTGCATCCGACCCGTTCGTCAGTGAAAAGTGAGAGCCAAGGCTTCAGTCTGAATCGCAGAAAACACTGCATGCTGAAAGCGCTGCCTGGTGTGGTACTTGCTCAGGGATTGTTTGGGCGATTCAAAGTCATGGGATGTAGGTGGTCGGTGTCGAATTCAGTTGGATGAAAAGATCCTTACAAGAGTTCCCGCTGCTTGGGGCCAGGGCAACTTTATGTATGCACAGGCTCCAAAACACAGGCATCACTGCCAAAATGCCATTTTGCTAACCTCATGCTATCTCAAGGAGCCAAGATCCGTTCTTGGTTTCGTCTAAAAGCATCAGTTGCTTGCTGTGTTACGTACTTATGTCGGAGAGTGATGACGATCATGAATGAACGTGTATTCACTGTCCCGCGCGCTGCTTATCGCAAAAAGTGAGGAGTGTGTCTCAAAATGACAAGAGCCAAAACCAATCAACAAAGCTCGAGTTCCAGCTCTGTCTCAAGAGAGCGGTACCATGACTGAGTTCTGTGACCCTCAGGCAACGAGCAACGCGGTGCTTGTCCCGTTCTTCAGAGAGCGCGATCCGACCGACTAAACCTCGTCTAACTCGTTCTTGACGCACTTGGTCGGCTTTCTGTCCAGCTCCTCGTCAGAATTGTCCTCAGCAGCCTGCTTCTTGATGCGCTTGGCCGGCTTCTTGTCCAGCTCCTCATCGGAATCATCCTCAGTAGATTGCTTCTTGGCCCGCTTCTTGGAGTTTGGAGTGCGCATCTTGGTAGAGGTCTTCTTGGGTCCTTTGGTCGGGGTATCGACATCAACAAGAGTGGCGGCAGATCCAGAGGGAGAGGAATCGGTCTCCATGATCTTTTTCTTGGCCATGTACCAGACGCGGTGAGCCGAGTCGGGGTTATTATGGCCGGTGAGGCTGGCGAGGCGGCCCTTCTCGATCTGGGGCGATCAGTCTCAGTGTTAGAATTGAAGGCTCATCTGGGCTGTGTCTCTGTGATACACGGGCAGGTGAGTGAGCGCGTACCTTTCCATCCATCAGCATGGCCTTCAGGGCGCAAAGTGCGACCTTGACATCAGAATCGGTGAGACCAAAAACGTTGCCTGTAGACATCTTGATTCTTCCCTCAGTCAGCACTAGGGGTCTTGGAAGCGAGTTGGAATTTTGAGCCACCGCAAGACTGGAGCAGAAACGGAAATCGAGAGGTCTCGCCGGAGGGCTTGTGGTGAGCATAAACAAGCAGCCCCATCTGGCACGGTGGCGCACAGAGCTTGGAGAGCTTCGCTGCTTCGTGGGTTGCAGCAGGGAGAGATTCAGGCAGCTAGCTACTTAAGTACTCACGATTGTCGTGATCAGTGCGGTGTTTAATGATTGCTCGTCGACGAACGCTTCTCTGTGGCACTGCCGATGTTTCAGTAACGGTGGATTATTGGATACAGAAACGGTGAAATGGAAGAGGTGCCAAAAAGAAAAGAAGAGGAAGGGTTATGGATGCTAAAGGAGAGATAAGAGCTGGCAGCTGATTCCATTCCTTGGGACCGCCCTCACATTTGTAGCTTGCTCAAACTGGAGTCAAATTCGTCCAGGAGAATGAGTTGAAAGATACTGGAGGGGTCAAGCGGAGAAGAACAGAAGCAAGCAAGAAGGAAGGATGGCTTACCTCAACCTGCCCTTGGGTCTTAGGCTGTGACTAGAAGATGGAAAGTTCTGGTGCGCTTTTTGATCGAGGAAGTCCAGGAGGCACGGTGAAAGGTGGTCGCGCGTCAGCAGATGGTGGAAAAGGTGGGGTTAGTATCCAAGAAAGCTGGGGGCGTTCAAAAGCTCATCATGCTTGCTCAAGCAGTGAGTCACTCATAGCTGTTGAATCAGAGAGACCGAGGGGTTGGACCGGTTCATCCTTGATCCATTAATGCAGTGATTCTAAGATGGGATTTTTTCTTTTTAGAAACAAGAAACCAGTTATGGGAAGGACAGGCCAGCGCATCATATTGCTTGGTGCCACATGATTTGAGTATTCAAAGGCGCTGCAAAATAAGCTGGGAATAACTCCCCGTCTTAAAGTGTAGACAGTGAGCTTCTCTGAGTCTGTTCTAGATTTGAGATGTCTCGCAGCAGCGAAGATCAACGCCTGTCGAGGTTCATTCATCGGGCCATTGCCATTGTGCCTTTATCTTAACCTGTGTTTAGCAATCATAAGTCCCACAATATGTGAACGCCTGAGGCACAGATATGTGTATGGTTGAAGAAAACATGGCCATGGCAATCCATTACCACCTGTTGGAAATCTACATATGAAATATGTGAAAAGCCAATAAATGTCGATCAAGTGTTTGAAAGTGCTCTCTGCAGAGCTCTTCATTTAGCAAATTCCCCACACCTCCAAGCCCATACAACCCAATAAAATGAAGGTAAAAACAAAGAGAAGAAAAGGAAAACTAAAAAGAAAAAAAGTCATATCTACATTGCCCTCTTATGGATCTGGCTTCGACGGGAAATTCCACATAGGTGCGGATGCCCCAAATGTTCATTGTCTTTGGATTAATTACAGCCTTCAGGGATTGCGCTACTTACTTGAATGGTTCTGTTGGGCAAACGCTCACTTGAGTTTGCACATGTCCCCTTAGGATAGGTTGGCTTATATCTTCCTCTTTGATTGGTACGGATCATTTGCAGATGGAAACGCTGTGCTTGAATTCGCAACTGTGAGACCAACCGTTGAATCCAGGAAGCCACTATATGAGGGCCAAATCACACTCAGAGGTGTGGGTGTATCCATTTTCCTCTGTAGTGTAGCACCAACACATGGAGGTATATTAATCTGAGGTTTCCTTGCCTTCTCTATGAATCTTGTCCCGTGGCCGGGGAAACAATTGCATAGATGCAGGCCATAGCACTCGTTCAGATGTCTTGTCTATGATGCACTGCTGCTTCAATGCTTTTCAGACCACAAGTCTGCAGGCCTCAGAAGGCCTTTCTTTTACTAACCAGTGCCTGGAAAAGCGTGCTGGCTCCCTAAAACCGCACTCAGACAGCATCGCAAACGCAATAGTGTCTAACGGCGTCTGTGTTACGGCCACTCCCAGAAAGCCTCTCTGGAAAGACATACAATAATCTCGGTACAAGTACACGTTTGAGCACTGGTGTGATGGTCTGAAGGACTCAGTCTGAGTGTGGTTGGGATACCAAACCCTAGCCTCTCGAGGTCCTCGGCAATCATGAATGGGATTTGGCATGAGTATCATATTCAGCAAGGGGATTTAGAATTTGCTCTAGGCTGGTAGCTATTGATGACTTGACTGATACAGGAGTGAGACGTATCAAGTGGGGATATGCTACACTGCAGTCAGGATCGGGGCCCAGATTTGTGTGTCAAGAGACAGATAGTCACGTCCTTCTGCTGTGTCGGAAAAACGAGACTGAGCCCCCCCCCGGCTAAATTAGCATTTGCCGCACTAACCACCCAAATTTTGGTGCAAAGTCAGGAAACTCACAATTCTCGCCTAGACAACAACTTCAACCCTATTCACATCGCCAACACCCCTAAATAGGCAAATATAAGGGTCTTATAATATGCCGTTATTGCCTAATAAGTAATAAGCTCCAGCGGTTAGAGTTCTATTTGCATTCTAACCCAATACTACCTAATAAGTAGCTATAGGCTGAATTCTGGGTTAGTTGTATAACTATTTAAATGTACCATCAGAGGGTTGCCACCAGCCGAACCATCACCTTATGCATACCATCACTATCGCTATTAAATGCAGTTAAGCTAGAGCAATGGGCCCTAGAGGTTTATTAGCCTGATTACTCGGAATAAGGCTATAGAGCTTAACTAATACATATATTATATAGGGT